>OZ019978.1:20029940-20587644 GCA_963970395.1 Ephialtes manifestator | reverse complement strand
GAGAAAACGCGAAAAACAATTTTCCGTCGGTTCTCGGACTGGTCCCATAGTCTATTCTATGTATTTTGCCGTGCTAAACAAGAATCTAACGCTATTTGGACGATAGGACAGACGGGAAAAGAGAAAAACGCAAAAAACCGTTCCTGAAAAACTCGTTTTTCGACCAATTTACATTTTAGGCCATATCTTTTCGAAAAATGATAATTCCTGCATGGGCCATGGCGCATTCGATGTATTTTTCACCGCTCATTAATAATATAACCGCAGATTTACGATAGGACCAACAGGGGCCGAGAAAAACGAAAAAGAAGAAAGTGATCCTGAAATAACGTCCTTTTCGCTCTAGGATCATTATTTAGCGAGAAAAACGCGAAAAACAATTTTCCGTCGGTTCTCGGACTGGTCACATAGTCTATTCTATGTATTTTGCCGTGCTAAACAAGAATCTAACGCTATTTGGACGATAGGACAGACGGGAAAAGAGAAAAACGCAAAAAACCGTTCCTGAAAAACTCGTTTTTCGACGAATTTACATTTTAGGCCATATCTTTTCGAAAAATGATAATTCCTGCATGGGCCATGGCGCATTCGATGTATTTTTCACCGCTCATTAATAATATAACCGCAGATTTACGATAGGACCAACAGGGGCCGAGAAAAACGAAAAGAAGAAAGTGATCCTGAAATAACGTCCTTTTCGCTCTAGGATCATTATTTAGCGAGAAAAACGCGAAAAACAATTTTCCGTCGGTTCTCGGACTGGTCACATAGTCTATTCTATGTATTTTGCCGTGCTAAACAAGAATCTAACGCTATTTGGACGATAGGACAGACGGGAAAAGAGAAAAACGCAAAAAACCGTTCCTGAAAAACTCGTTTTTCGACGAATTTATATTTTAGGCCATATCTTTTCGAAAAATGATAATTCCTGCATGGGCCATGGCGCATTCGATGTATTTTTCACCGCTCATTAATAATATAACCGCAGATTTACGATAGGACCAACAGGGGCCGAGAAAAACGAAAAAGAAGAAAGTGATCCTGAAATAACGTCCTTTTCTCTCTAGGATCATTATTTAGCGAGAAAAACGCGAAAAACAATTTTCCGTCGGTTCTCGGACTGGTCACATAGTCTATTCTATGTATTTTGCCGTGCTAAACAAGAATCTAACGCTATTTGGACGATTGGATAGACGGGAAAAGAGAAAAACGCAAAAAACCGTTCCTGAAAAACTCGTTTTTCAACGAATTTACATTTTAGGCCATATCTTTTCGAAAAATGATAATTCCTGCATGGCCCATGGCGCATTCGATGTATTTTTCACCGCTCATTAATAATATAACCGCAGATTTACGATAGGACCAACAGGGGCCGAGAAAAACGAAAAAGAAGAAAGTGATCCTCAAATAACGTCCTTTTCGCTCTAGGATCATTATTTAGCGAGAAAAACGCGAAAAACAATTTTCCGTCGGTTCTCGGACTGGTCCCATAGTCTATTCTATGTCTTTTGCCGTGCTAAACGAGAATTTAAGGCTATTTGGACGATAGGACAGACGGGAAAAGAGAAAAACGCAAAAAACCGTTCCTGAAAAACTCGTTTTTCGACGAATTTACATTTTAGGCCATATCTTTTCGAAAAATGATAATTCCTGCATGGGCCATGGCGCATTCGATGTATTTTTCACCGCTCATTAATAATATAACCGCAGATTTACGATAGGACCAACAGGGGCCGAGAAAAACGAAAAAGAAGAAAGTGATCCTGAAATAACGTCCTTTTCGCTCTAGGATCATTATTTAGCGAGAAAAACGCGAAAAACAATTTTCCGTCGGTTCTCGGACTGTTCACATAGTCTATTCTATGTATTTTGCCGTGCTAAACAAGAATCTAACGCTATTTGGACGATAGGACAGACGGGAAAAGAGAAAAACGCAAAAAACCGTTCCTGAAAAACTCGTTTTTCGACGAATTTACATTTTAGGCCATATCTTTTCGAAAAATGATAATTCCTGCATGGGCCATGGCGCATTCGATGTATTTTTCACCGCTCATTAATAATATAACCGCAGATTTACGATAGGACCAACAGGGGCCGAGAAAAACGAAAAAGAAGAAAGTGATCCTGAAATAACGTCCTTTTCGCTCTAGGATCATTATTTAGCGAGAAAAACGCGAAAAACAATTTTCCGTCGGTTCTCGGACTGGTCCCATAGTCTATTCTATGTATTTTGCCGTGCTAAACAAGAATCTAACGCTATTTGGACGATAGGACAGACGGGAAAAGAGAAAAACGCAAAAAACCGTTCCTGAAAAACTCGTTTTTCGACGAATTTACATTTTAGGCCATATCTTTTCGAAAAATGATAATTCCTGCATGGGCCATGGCGCATTCGATGTATTTTTCACCGCTCATTAATAATATAACCGCAGATTTACGATAGGACCAACAGGGGCCGAGAAAAACGAAAAAGAAGAAAGTGATCCTGAAATAACGTCCTTTTCGCTCTAGGATCATTATTTAGCGAGAAAAACGCGAAAAACAATTTTCCGTCGGTTCTCGGACTGGTCCCATAGTCTATTCTATGTATTTTGCCGTGCTAAACAAGAATCTAACGCTATTTGGACGATAGGACAGACGGGAAAAGAGAAAAACGCAAAAAACCGTTCCCGAAAAACTCGTTTTTCGACCAATTTACATTTTAGGCCATATCTTTTCGAAAAATGATAATTCCTGCATGGGCCATGGCGCATTCGATGTATTTTTCACCGCTCATTAATAATATAACCGCAGATTTACGATAGGACCAACAGGGGCCGAGAAAAACGAAAAAGAAGAAAGTGATCCTGAAATAACGTCCTTTTCGCTCTAGGATCATTATTTAGCGAGAAAAACGCGAAAAACAATTTTCCGTCGGTTCTCGGACTGTTCACATAGTCTATTCTATGTATTTTGCCGTGCTAAACAAGAATCTAACGCTATTTGGACGATAGGACAGACGGGAAAAGAGAAAAACGCAAAAAACCGTTCCTGAAAAACTCGTTTTTCGACGAATTTACATTTTAGGCCATATCTTTTCGAAAAATGATAATTCCTGCATGGGCCATGGCGCATTCGATGTATTTTTCACCGCTCATTAATAATATAACCGCAGATTTACGATAGGACCAACAGGGGCCGAGAAAAACGAAAAAGAAGAAAGTGATCCTGAAATAACGTCCTTTTCGCTCTAGGATCATTATTTAGCGAGAAAAACGCGAAAAACAATTTTCCGTCGGTTCTCGGACTGGTCCCATAGTCTATTCTATGTATTTTGCCGTGCTAAACAAGAATCTAACGCTATTTGGACGATAGGACAGACGGGAAAAGAGAAAAACGCAAAAAACCGTTCCTGAAAAACTCGTTTTTCGACGAATTTACATTTTAGGCCATATCTTTTCGAAAAATGATAATTCCTGCATGGGCCATGGCGCATTCGATGTATTTTTCACCGCTCATTAATAATATAACCGCAGATTTACGATAGGACCAACAGGGGCCGAGAAAAACGAAAAAGAAGAAAGTGATCCTGAAATAACGTCCTTTTCGCTCTAGGATCATTATTTAGCGAGAAAAACGCGAAAAACAATTTTCCGTCGGTTCTCGGACTGGTCCCATAGTCTATTCTATGTATTTTGCCGTGCTAAACAAGAATCTAACGCTATTTGGACGATAGGACAGACGGGAAAAGAGAAAAACGCAAAAAACCGTTCCTGAAAAACTAGTTTTTCGACGAATTTACATTTTAGGCCATATCTTTTCGAAAAATGATAATTCCTGCATGGGCCATGACGCATTCGATGTATTTTTCACCGCTCATTAATAATATAACCGCAGATTTACGATAGGACCAACAGGGGCCGAGAAAAACGAAAAAGAAGAAAGTGATCCTGAAATAACGTCCTTTTCGCTCTAGGATCATTATTTAGCGAGAAAAACGCGAAAAACAATTTTCCGACGGTTCTCGGACTGGTCACATAGTCTATTCTATGTATTTTGCCGTGCTAAACAAGAATCTAACGCTATTTGGACGATAGGACAGACGGGAAAAGAGAAAAACGCAAAAAACCGTTCCTGAAAAACTCGTTTTTCGACCAATTTACATTTTAGGCCATATCTTTTCGAAAAATGATAATTCCTGCATGGGCCATGGCGCATTCGATGTATTTTTCACCGCTCATTAATAATATAACCGCAGATTTACGATAGGACCAACAGGGGCCGAGAAAAACGAAAAAGAAGAAAGTGATCCTGAAATAACGTCCTTTTCTCTCTAGGATCATTATTTAGCGAGAAAAACGCGAAAAACAATTTTCCGTCGGTTCTCGGACTGGTCACATAGTCTATTCTATGTATTTTGCCGTGCTAAACAAGAATCTAACGCTATTTGGACGATAGGATAGACGGGAAAAGAGAAAAACGCAAAAAACCGTTCCTGAAAAACTCGTTTTTCAACGAATTTACATTTTAGGCCATATCTTTTCGAAAAATGATAATTCCTGCATGGCCCATGGCGCATTCGATGTATTTTTCACCGCTCATTAATAATATAACCGCAGATTTACGATAGGACCAACAGGGGCCGAGAAAAACGAAAAAGAAGAAAGTGATCCTCAAATAACGTCCTTTTCGCTCTAGGATCATTATTTAGCGAGAAAAACGCGAAAAACAATTTTCCGTCGGTTCTCGGACTGGTCCCATAGTCTATTCTATGTATTTTGCCGTGCTAAACAAGAATCTAACGCTATTTGGACGATAGGACAGACGGGAAAAGAGAAAAACGCAAAAAACCGTTCCTGAAAAACTCGTTTTTCGACGAATTTACATTTTAGGCCATATCTTTTCGAAAAATGATAATTCCTGCATGGGCCATGGCGCATTCGATGTATTTTTCACCGCTCATTAATAATATAACCGCAGATTTACGATAGGACCAACAGGGGCCGAGAAAAACGAAGAAGAAGAAAGTGATCCTGAAATAACGTCCTTTTCGCTCTAGGATCATTATTTAGCGAGAAAAACGCGAAAAACAATTTTCCGTCGGTTCTCGGACTGGTCCCATAGTCTATTCTATGTATTTTGCCGTGCTAAACAAGAATCTAACGCTATTTGGACGATAGGATAGACGGGAAAAGAGAAAAACTCAAAAAACCGTTCCTGAAAAACTCGTTTTTCAACGAATTTACATTTTAGGCCATATCTTTTCGAAAAATGATAATTCCTGCATGGGCCATGGCGCATTCGATGTATTTTTCACCGCTCATTAATAATATAACCGCAGATTTACGATAGGACCAACAGGGGCCGAGAAAAACGAAAAAGAAGAAAGTGATCCTGAAATAACGTCCTTTTCGCTCTAGGATCATTATTTAGCGAGAAAAACGCGAAAAACAATTTTCCGTCGGTTCTCGGACTGGTCACATAGTCTATTCTATGTATTTTGCCGTGCTAAACAAGAATCTAACGCTATTTGGACGATAGGACAGACGGGAAAAGAGAAAAACGCAAAAAACCGTTCCTGAAAAACTCGTTTTTCGACGAATTTATATTTTAGGCCATATCTTTTCGAAAAATGATAATTCCTGCATGGGCCATGGCGCATTCGATGTATTTTTCACCGCTCATTAATAATATAACCGCAGATTTACGATAGGACCAACAGGGGCCGAGAAAAACGAAAAAGAAGAAAGTGATCCTGAAATAACGTCCTTTTCTCTCTAGGATCATTATTTAGCGAGAAAAACGCGAAAAACAATTTTCCGTCGGTTCTCGGACTGGTCACATAGTCTATTCTATGTATTTTGCCGTGCTAAACAAGAATCTAACGCTATTTGGACGATAGGATAGACGGGAAAAGAGAAAAACGCAAAAAACCGTTCCTGAAAAACTCGTTTTTCAACGAATTTACATTTTAGGCCATATCTTTTCGAAAAATGATAATTCCTGCATGGGCCATGGCGCATTCGATGTATTTTTCACCGCTCATTAATAATATAACCGCAGATTTACGATAGGACCAACAGGGGCCGAGAAAAACGAAAAAGAAGAAAGTGATCCTGAAATAACGTCCTTTTCGCTCTAGGATCATTATTTAGCGAGAAAAACGCGAAAAACAATTTTCCGTCGGTTCTCGGACTGGTCCCATAGTCTATTCTATGTATTTTGCCGTGCTAAACAAGAATCTAACGCTATTTGGACGATAGGACAGACGGGAAAAGAGAAAAACGCAAAAAACCGTTCCTGAAAAACTCGTTTTTCGACCAATTTACATTTTAGGCCATATCTTTTCGAAAAATGATAATTCCTGCATGGGCCATGGCGCATTCGATGTATTTTTCACCGCTCATTAATAATATAACCGCAGATTTACGATAGGACCAACAGGGGCCGAGAAAAACGAAAAAGAAGAAAGTGATCCTGAAATAACGTCCTTTTCGCTCTAGGATCATTATTTAGCGAGAAAAACGCGAAAAACAATTTTCCGTCGGTTCTCGGACTGGTCACATAGTCTATTCTATGTATTTTGCCGTGCTAAACAAGAATCTAACGCTATTTGGACGATAGGACAGACGGGAAAAGAGAAAAACGCAAAAAACCGTTCCTGAAAAACTCGTTTTTCGACGAATTTACATTTTAGGCCATATCTTTTCGAAAAATGATAATTCCTGCATGGGCCATGGCGCATTCGATGTATTTTTCACCGCTCATTAATAATATAACCGCAGATTTACGATAGGACCAACAGGGGCCGAGAAAAACGAAAAAGAAGAAAGTGATCCTGAAATAACGTCCTTTTCGCTCTAGGATCATTATTTAGCGAGAAAAACGCGAAAAACAATTTTCCGTCGGTTCTCGGACTGGTCACATAGTCTATTCTATGTATTTTGCCGTGCTAAACAAGAATCTAACGCTATTTGGACGATAGGACAGACGGGAAAAGAGAAAAACGCAAAAAACCGTTCCTGAAAAACTCGTTTTTCGACGAATTTATATTTTAGGCCATATCTTTTCGAAAAATGATAATTCCTGCATGGGCCATGGCGCATTCGATGTATTTTTCACCGCTCATTAATAATATAACCGCAGATTTACGATAGGACCAACAGGGGCCGAGAAAAACGAAAAAGAAGAAAGTGATCCTGAAATAACGTCCTTTTCTCTCTAGGATCATTATTTAGCGAGAAAAACGCGAAAAACAATTTTCCGTCGGTTCTCGGACTGGTCACATAGTCTATTCTATGTATTTTGCCGTGCTAAACAAGAATCTAACGCTATTTGGACGATTGGATAGACGGGAAAAGAGAAAAACGCAAAAAACCGTTCCTGAAAAACTCGTTTTTCAACGAATTTACATTTTAGGCCATATCTTTTCGAAAAATGATAATTCCTGCATGGCCCATGGCGCATTCGATGTATTTTTCACCGCTCATTAATAATATAACCGCAGATTTACGATAGGACCAACAGGGGCCGAGAAAAACGAAAAAGAAGAAAGTGATCCTCAAATAACGTCCTTTTCGCTCTAGGATCATTATTTAGCGAGAAAAACGCGAAAAACAATTTTCCGTCGGTTCTCGGACTGGTCCCATAGTCTATTCTATGTCTTTTGCCGTGCTAAACGAGAATTTAAGGCTATTTGGACGATAGGACAGACGGGAAAAGAGAAAAACGCAAAAAACCGTTCCTGAAAAACTCGTTTTTCGACGAATTTACATTTTAGGCCATATCTTTTCGAAAAATGATAATTCCTGCATGGGCCATGGCGCATTCGATGTATTTTTCACCGCTCATTAATAATATAACCGCAGATTTACGATAGGACCAACAGGGGCCGAGAAAAACGAAAAAGAAGAAAGTGATCCTGAAATAACGTCCTTTTCGCTCTAGGATCATTATTTAGCGAGAAAAACGCGAAAAACAATTTTCCGTCGGTTCTCGGACTGTTCACATAGTCTATTCTATGTATTTTGCCGTGCTAAACAAGAATCTAACGCTATTTGGACGATAGGACAGACGGGAAAAGAGAAAAACGCAAAAAACCGTTCCTGAAAAACTCGTTTTTCGACGAATTTACATTTTAGGCCATATCTTTTCGAAAAATGATAATTCCTGCATGGGCCATGGCGCATTCGATGTATTTTTCACCGCTCATTAATAATATAACCGCAGATTTACGATAGGACCAACAGGGGCCGAGAAAAACGAAAAAGAAGAAAGTGATCCTGAAATAACGTCCTTTTCGCTCTAGGATCATTATTTAGCGAGAAAAACGCGAAAAACAATTTTCCGTCGGTTCTCGGACTGGTCCCATAGTCTATTCTATGTATTTTGCCGTGCTAAACAAGAATCTAACGCTATTTGGACGATAGGACAGACGGGAAAAGAGAAAAACGCAAAAAACCGTTCCTGAAAAACTCGTTTTTCGACGAATTTACATTTTAGGCCATATCTTTTCGAAAAATGATAATTCCTGCATGGGCCATGGCGCATTCGATGTATTTTTCACCGCTCATTAATAATATAACCGCAGATTTACGATAGGACCAACAGGGGCCGAGAAAAACGAAAAAGAAGAAAGTGATCCTGAAATAACGTCCTTTTCGCTCTAGGATCATTATTTAGCGAGAAAAACGCGAAAAACAATTTTCCGTCGGTTCTCGGACTGGTCCCATAGTCTATTCTATGTATTTTGCCGTGCTAAACAAGAATCTAACGCTATTTGGACGATAGGACAGACGGGAAAAGAGAAAAACGCAAAAAACCGTTCCCGAAAAACTCGTTTTTCGACCAATTTACATTTTAGGCCATATCTTTTCGAAAAATGATAATTCCTGCATGGGCCATGGCGCATTCGATGTATTTTTCACCGCTCATTAATAATATAACCGCAGATTTACGATAGGACCAACAGGGGCCGAGAAAAACGAAAAAGAAGAAAGTGATCCTGAAATAACGTCCTTTTCGCTCTAGGATCATTATTTAGCGAGAAAAACGCGAAAAACAATTTTCCGTCGGTTCTCGGACTGTTCACATAGTCTATTCTATGTATTTTGCCGTGCTAAACAAGAATCTAACGCTATTTGGACGATAGGACAGACGGGAAAAGAGAAAAACGCAAAAAACCGTTCCTGAAAAACTCGTTTTTCGACGAATTTACATTTTAGGCCATATCTTTTCGAAAAATGATAATTCCTGCATGGGCCATGGCGCATTCGATGTATTTTTCACCGCTCATTAATAATATAACCGCAGATTTACGATAGGACCAACAGGGGCCGAGAAAAACGAAAAAGAAGAAAGTGATCCTGAAATAACGTCCTTTTCGCTCTAGGATCATTATTTAGCGAGAAAAACGCGAAAAACAATTTTCCGTCGGTTCTCGGACTGGTCCCATAGTCTATTCTATGTATTTTGCCGTGCTAAACAAGAATCTAACGCTATTTGGACGATAGGACAGACGGGAAAAGAGAAAAACGCAAAAAACCGTTCCTGAAAAACTCGTTTTTCGACGAATTTACATTTTAGGCCATATCTTTTCGAAAAATGATAATTCCTGCATGGGCCATGGCGCATTCGATGTATTTTTCACCGCTCATTAATAATATAACCGCAGATTTACGATAGGACCAACAGGGGCCGAGAAAAACGAAGAAGAAGAAAGTGATCCTGAAATAACGTCCTTTTCGCTCTAGGATCATTATTTAGCGAGAAAAACGCGAAAAACAATTTTCCGTCGGTTCTCGGACTGGTCCCATAGTCTATTCTATGTATTTTGCCGTGCTAAACAAGAATCTAACGCTATTTGGACGATAGGATAGACGGGAAAAGAGAAAAACTCAAAAAACCGTTCCTGAAAAACTCGTTTTTCAACGAATTTACATTTTAGGCCATATCTTTTCGAAAAATGATAATTCCTGCATGGGCCATGGCGCATTCGATGTATTTTTCACCGCTCATTAATAATATAACCGCAGATTTACGATAGGACCAACAGGGGCCGAGAAAAACGAAAAAGAAGAAAGTGATCCTGAAATAACGTCCTTTTCGCTCTAGGATCATTATTTAGCGAGAAAAACGCGAAAAACAATTTTCCGTCGGTTCTCGGACTGGTCACATAGTCTATTCTATGTATTTTGCCGTGCTAAACAAGAATCTAACGCTATTTGGACGATAGGACAGACGGGAAAAGAGAAAAACGCAAAAAACCGTTCCTGAAAAACTCGTTTTTCGACGAATTTATATTTTAGGCCATATCTTTTCGAAAAATGATAATTCCTGCATGGGCCATGGCGCATTCGATGTATTTTTCACCGCTCATTAATAATATAACCGCAGATTTACGATAGGACCAACAGGGGCCGAGAAAAACGAAAAAGAAGAAAGTGATCCTGAAATAACGTCCTTTTCTCTCTAGGATCATTATTTAGCGAGAAAAACGCGAAAAACAATTTTCCGTCGGTTCTCGGACTGGTCACATAGTCTATTCTATGTATTTTGCCGTGCTAAACAAGAATCTAACGCTATTTGGACGATAGGATAGACGGGAAAAGAGAAAAACGCAAAAAACCGTTCCTGAAAAACTCGTTTTTCAACGAATTTACATTTTAGGCCATATCTTTTCGAAAAATGATAATTCCTGCATGGGCCATGGCGCATTCGATGTATTTTTCACCGCTCATTAATAATATAACCGCAGATTTACGATAGGACCAACAGGGGCCGAGAAAAACGAAAAAGAAGAAAGTGATCCTGAAATAACGTCCTTTTCGCTCTAGGATCATTATTTAGCGAGAAAAACGCGAAAAACAATTTTCCGTCGGTTCTCGGACTGGTCCCATAGTCTATTCTATGTATTTTGCCGTGCTAAACAAGAATCTAACGCTATTTGGACGATAGGACAGACGGGAAAAGAGAAAAACGCAAAAAACCGTTCCTGAAAAACTCGTTTTTCGACCAATTTACATTTTAGGCCATATCTTTTCGAAAAATGATAATTCCTGCATGGGCCATGGCGCATTCGATGTATTTTTCACCGCTCATTAATAATATAACCGCAGATTTACGATAGGACCAACAGGGGCCGAGAAAAACGAAAAAGAAGAAAGTGATCCTGAAATAACGTCCTTTTCGCTCTAGGATCATTATTTAGCGAGAAAAACGCGAAAAACAATTTTCCGTCGGTTCTCGGACTGGTCACATAGTCTATTCTATGTATTTTGCCGTGCTAAACAAGAATCTAACGCTATTTGGACGATAGGACAGACGGGAAAAGAGAAAAACGCAAAAAACCGTTCCTGAAAAACTCGTTTTTCGACGAATTTACATTTTAGGCCATATCTTTTCGAAAAATGATAATTCCTGCATGGGCCATGGCGCATTCGATGTATTTTTCACCGCTCATTAATAATATAACCGCAGATTTACGATAGGACCAACAGGGGCCGAGAAAAACGAAAAAGAAGAAAGTGATCCTGAAATAACGTCCTTTTCGCTCTAGGATCATTATTTAGCGAGAAAAACGCGAAAAACAATTTTCCGTCGGTTCTCGGACTGGTCACATAGTCTATTCTATGTATTTTGCCGTGCTAAACAAGAATCTAACGCTATTTGGACGATAGGACAGACGGGAAAAGAGAAAAACGCAAAAACCGTTCCTGAAAAACTCGTTTTTCGACGAATTTATATTTTAGGCCATATCTTTTCGAAAAATGATAATTCCTGCATGGGCCATGGCGCATTCGATGTATTTTTCACCGCTCATTAATAATATAACCGCAGATTTACGATAGGACCAACAGGGGCCGAGAAAAACGAAAAAGAAGAAAGTGATCCTGAAATAACGTCCTTTTCTCTCTAGGATCATTATTTAGCGAGAAAAACGCGAAAAACAATTTTCCGTCGGTTCTCGGACTGGTCACATAGTCTATTCTATGTATTTTGCCGTGCTAAACAAGAATCTAACGCTATTTGGACGATTGGATAGACGGGAAAAGAGAAAAACGCAAAAAACCGTTCCTGAAAAACTCGTTTTTCAACGAATTTACATTTTAGGCCATATCTTTTCGAAAAATGATAATTCCTGCATGGCCCATGGCGCATTCGATGTATTTTTCACCGCTCATTAATAATATAACCGCAGATTTACGATAGGACCAACAGGGGCCGAGAAAAACGAAAAAGAAGAAAGTGATCCTCAAATAACGTCCTTTTCGCTCTAGGATCATTATTTAGCGAGAAAAACGCGAAAAACAATTTTCCGTCGGTTCTCGGACTGGTCCCATAGTCTATTCTATGTCTTTTGCCGTGCTAAACGAGAATTTAAGGCTATTTGGACGATAGGACAGACGGGAAAAGAGAAAAACGCAAAAAACCGTTCCTGAAAAACTCGTTTTTCGACGAATTTACATTTTAGGCCATATCTTTTCGAAAAATGATAATTCCTGCATGGGCCATGGCGCATTCGATGTATTTTTCACCGCTCATTAATAATATAACCGCAGATTTACGATAGGACCAACAGGGGCCGAGAAAAACGAAAAAGAAGAAAGTGATCCTGAAATAACGTCCTTTTCGCTCTAGGATCATTATTTAGCGAGAAAAACGCGAAAAAACAATTTTCCGTCGGTTCTCGGACTGTTCACATAGTCTATTCTATGTATTTTGCCGTGCTAAACAAGAATCTAACGCTATTTGGACGATAGGACAGACGGGAAAAGAGAAAAACGCAAAAAACCGTTCCTGAAAAACTCGTTTTTCGACGAATTTACATTTTAGGCCATATCTTTTCGAAAAATGATAATTCCTGCATGGGCCATGGCGCATTCGATGTATTTTTCACCGCTCATTAATAATATAACCGCAGATTTACGATAGGACCAACAGGGGCCGAGAAAAACGAAAAAGAAGAAAGTGATCCTGAAATAACGTCCTTTTCGCTCTAGGATCATTATTTAGCGAGAAAAACGCGAAAAACAATTTTCCGTCGGTTCTCGGACTGGTCCCATAGTCTATTCTATGTATTTTGCCGTGCTAAACAAGAATCTAACGCTATTTGGACGATAGGACAGACGGGAAAAGAGAAAAACGCAAAAAACCGTTCCTGAAAAACTCGTTTTTCGACGAATTTACATTTTAGGCCATATCTTTTCGAAAAATGATAATTCCTGCATGGGCCATGGCGCATTCGATGTATTTTTC
This sequence comes from Ephialtes manifestator, assembly GCA_963970395.1. Lineage (NCBI taxonomy): Eukaryota > Metazoa > Arthropoda > Insecta > Hymenoptera > Ichneumonidae > Ephialtes > Ephialtes manifestator. The sequence goes on along the minus strand of OZ019978.1, from coordinate 20,574,408 downwards.
ACCGCTCATTAATAATATAACCGCAGATTTACGATAGGACCAACAGGGGCCGAGAAAAACGAAAAAGAAGAAAGTGATCCTGAAATAACGTCCTTTTCGCTCTAGGATCATTATTTAGCGAGAAAAACGCGAAAAACAATTTTCCGTCGGTTCTCGGACTGGTCCCATAGTCTATTCTATGTATTTTGCCGTGCTAAACAAGAATCTAACGCTATTTGGACGATAGGACAGACGGGAAAAGAGAAAAACGCAAAAAACCGTTCCCGAAAAACTCGTTTTTCGACCAATTTACATTTTAGGCCATATCTTTTCGAAAAATGATAATTCCTGCATGGGCCATGGCGCATTCGATGTATTTTTCACCGCTCATTAATAATATAACCGCAGATTTACGATAGGACCAACAGGGGCCGAGAAAAACGAAAAAGAAGAAAGTGATCCTGAAATAACGTCCTTTTCGCTCTAGGATCATTATTTAGCGAGAAAAACGCGAAAAACAATTTTCCGTCGGTTCTCGGACTGTTCACATAGTCTATTCTATGTATTTTGCCGTGCTAAACAAGAATCTAACGCTATTTGGACGATAGGACAGACGGGAAAAGAGAAAAACGCAAAAAACCGTTCCTGAAAAACTCGTTTTTCGACGAATTTACATTTTAGGCCATATCTTTTCGAAAAATGATAATTCCTGCATGGGCCATGGCGCATTCGATGTATTTTTCACCGCTCATTAATAATATAACCGCAGATTTACGATAGGACCAACAGGGGCCGAGAAAAACGAAAAAGAAGAAAGTGATCCTGAAATAACGTCCTTTTCGCTCTAGGATCATTATTTAGCGAGAAAAACGCGAAAAACAATTTTCCGTCGGTTCTCGGACTGGTCCCATAGTCTATTCTATGTATTTTGCCGTGCTAAACAAGAATCTAACGCTATTTGGACGATAGGACAGACGGGAAAAGAGAAAAACGCAAAAAACCGTTCCTGAAAAACTCGTTTTTCGACGAATTTACATTTTAGGCCATATCTTTTCGAAAAATGATAATTCCTGCATGGGCCATGGCGCATTCGATGTATTTTTCACCGCTCATTAATAATATAACCGCAGATTTACGATAGGACCAACAGGGGCCGAGAAAAACGAAAAAGAAGAAAGTGATCCTGAAATAACGTCCTTTTCGCTCTAGGATCATTATTTAGCGAGAAAAACGCGAAAAACAATTTTCCGTCGGTTCTCGGACTGGTCCCATAGTCTATTCTATGTATTTTGCCGTGCTAAACAAGAATCTAACGCTATTTGGACGATAGGACAGACGGGAAAAGAGAAAAACGCAAAAAACCATTCCTGAAAAACTCGTTTTTCGACGAATTTACATTTTAGGCCATATCTTTTCGAAAAATGATAATTCCTGCATGGGCCATGGCGCATTCGATGTATTTTTCACCGCTCATTAATAATATAACCGCAGATTTACGATAGGACCAACAGGGGCCGAGAAAAACGAAAAAGAAGAAAGTGATCCTGAAATAACGTCCTTTTCGCTCTAGGATCATTATTTAGCGAGAAAAACGCGAAAAACAATTTTCCGTCGGTTCTCGGACTGGTCCCATAGTCTATTCTATGTATTTTGCCGTGCTAAACAAGAATCTAACGCTATTTGGACGATAGGACAGACGGGAAAAGAGAAAAACGCAAAAAACCGTTCCTGAAAAACTCGTTTTTCGACCAATTTACATTTTAGGCCATATCTTTTCGAAAAATGATAATTCCTGCATGGGCCATGGCGCATTCGATGTATTTTTCACCGCTCATTAATAATATAACCGCAGATTTACGATAGGACCAACAGGGGCCGAGAAAAACGAAAAAGAAGAAAGTGATCCTCAAATAACGTCCTTTTCGCTCTAGGATCATTATTTAGCGAGAAAAACGCGAAAAACAATTTTCCGTCGGTTCTCGGACTGGTCCCATAGTCTATTCTATGTATTTTGCCGTGCTAAACAAGAATCTAACGCTATTTGGACGATAGGACAGACGGGAAAAGAGAAAAACGCAAAAAACCGTTCCCGAAAAACTCGTTTTTCGACCAATTTACATTTTAGGCCATATCTTTTCGAAAAATGATAATTCCTGCATGGGCCATGGCGCATTCGATGTATTTTTCACCGCTCATTAATAATATAACCGCAGATTTATGATAGGACCAACAGGGGCCGAGAAAAACGAAAAAGAAGAAAGTGATCCTGAAATAACGTCCTTTTCGCTCTAGGATCATTATTTAGCGAGAAAAACGCGAAAAACAATTTTCCGTCGGTTCTCGGACTGTTCACAGAGTCTATTCTATGTATTTTGCCGTGCTAAACAAGAATCTAACGCTATTTGGACGATAGGACAGACGGGAAAAGAGAAAAACGCAAAAAACCGTTCCTGAAAAACTCGTTTTTCGACCAATTTACATTTTAGGCCATATCTTTTCGAAAAATGATAATTCCTGCATGGGCCATGGCGCATTCGATGTATTTTTCACCGCTCATTAATAATATAACCGCAGATTTACGATAGGACCAACAGGGGCCGAGAAAAACGAAAAAGAAGAAAGTGATCCTGAAATAACGTCCTTTTCTCTCTAGGATCATTATTTAGCGAGAAAAACGCGAAAAACAATTTTCCGTCGGTTCTCGGACTGGTCACATAGTCTATTCTATGTATTTTGCCGTGCTAAACAAGAATCTAACGCTATTTGGACGATAGGATAGACGGGAAAAGAGAAAAACGCAAAAAACCGTTCCTGAAAAACTCGTTTTTCAACGAATTTACATTTTAGGCCATATCTTTTCGAAAAATGATAATTCCTGCATGGCCCATGGCGCATTCGATGTATTTTTCACCGCTCATTAATAATATAACCGCAGATTTACGATAGGACCAACAGGGGCCGAGAAAAACGAAAAAGAAGAAAGTGATCCTCAAATAACGTCCTTTTCGCTCTAGGATCATTATTTAGCGAGAAAAACGCGAAAAACAATTTTCCGTCGGTTCTCGGACTGGTCCCATAGTCTATTCTATGTATTTTGCCGTGCTAAACAAGAATCTAACGCTATTTGGACGATAGGACAGACGGGAAAAGAGAAAAACGCAAAAAACCGTTCCTGAAAAACTCGTTTTTCGACCAATTTACATTTTAGGCCATATCTTTTCGAAAAATGATAATTCCTGCATGGGCCATGGCGCATTCGATGTATTTTTCACCGCTCATTAATAATATAACCGCAGATTTACGATAGGACCAACAGGGGCCGAGAAAAACGAAAAAGAAGAAAGTGATCCTGAAATAACGTCCTTTTCTCTCTAGGATCATTATTTAGCGAGAAAAACGCGAAAAACAATTTTCCGTCGGTTCTCGGACTGGTCACATAGTCTATTCTATGTATTTTGCCGTGCTAAACAAGAATCTAACGCTATTTGGACGATAGGATAGACGGGAAAAGAGAAAAACGCAAAAAACCGTTCCTGAAAAACTCGTTTTTCAACGAATTTACATTTTAGGCCATATCTTTTCGAAAAATGATAATTCCTGCATGGCCCATGGCGCATTCGATGTATTTTTCACCGCTCATTAATAATATAACCGCAGATTTACGATAGGACCAACAGGGGCCGAGAAAAACGAAAAAGAAGAAAGTGATCCTCAAATAACGTCCTTTTCGCTCTAGGATCATTATTTAGCGAGAAAAACGCGAAAAACAATTTTCCGTCGGTTCTCGGACTGGTCCCATAGTCTATTCTATGTATTTTGCCGTGCTAAACAAGAATCTAACGCTATTTGGACGATAGGACAGACGGGAAAAGAGAAAAACGCAAAAAACCGTTCCTGAAAAACTCGTTTTTCGACGAATTTACATTTTAGGCCATATCTTTTCGAAAAATGATAATTCCTGCATGGGCCATGGCGCATTCGATGTATTTTTCACCGCTCATTAATAATATAACCGCAGATTTACGATAGGACCAACAGGGGCCGAGAAAAACGAAGAAAAAGAAAGTGATCCTGAAATAACGTCCTTTTCGCTCTAGGATCATTATTTAGCGAGAAAAACGCGAAAAACAATTTTCCGTCGGTTCTCGGACTGGTCCCATAGTCTATTCTATGTATTTTGCCGTGCTAAACAAGAATCTAACGCTATTTGGACGATAGGATAGACGGGAAAAGAGAAAAACGCAAAAAACCGTTCCTGAAAAACTCGTTTTTCAACGAATTTACATTTTAGGCCATATCTTTTCGAAAAATGATAATTCCTGCATGGGCCATGGCGCATTCGATGTATTTTTCACCGCTCATTAATAATATAACCGCAGATTTACGATAGGACCAACAGGGGCCGAGAAAAACGAAAAAGAAGAAAGTGATCCTGAAATAACGTCCTTTTCGCTCTAGGATCATTATTTAGCGAGAAAAACGCGAAAAACAATTTTCCGTCGGTTCTCGGACTGGTCACATAGTCTATTCTATGTATTTTGCCGTGCTAAACAAGAATCTAACGCTATTTGGACGATAGGACAGACGGGAAAAGAGAAAAACGCAAAAAACCGTTCCTGAAAAACTCGTTTTTCGACGAATTTATATTTTAGGCCATATCTTTTCGAAAAATGATAATTCCTGCATGGGCCATGGCGCATTCGATGTATTTTTCACCGCTCATTAATAATATAACCGCAGATTTACGATAGGACCAACAGGGGCCGAGAAAAACGAAAAAGAAGAAAGTGATCCTGAAATAACGTCCTTTTCTCTCTAGGATCATTATTTAGCGAGAAAAACGCGAAAAACAATTTTCCGTCGGTTCTCGGACTGGTCACATAGTCTATTCTATGTATTTTGCCGTGCTAAACAAGAATCTAACGCTATTTGGACGATAGGATAGACGGGAAAAGAGAAAAACGCAAAAAACCGTTCCTGAAAAACTCGTTTTTCAACGAATTTACATTTTAGGCCATATCTTTTCGAAAAATGATAATTCCTGCATGGGCCATGGCGCATTCGATGTATTTTTCACCGCTCATTAATAATATAACCGCAGATTTACGATAGGACCAACAGGGGCCGAGAAAAACGAAAAAGAAGAAAGTGATCCTGAAATAACGTCCTTTTCGCTCTAGGATCATTATTTAGCGAGAAAAACGCGAAAAACAATTTTCCGTCGGTTCTCGGACTGGTCCCATAGTCTATTCTATGTATTTTGCCGTGCTAAACAAGAATCTAACGCTATTTGGACGATAGGACAGACGGGAAAAGAGAAAAACGCAAAAAACCGTTCCTGAAAAACTCGTTTTTCGACCAATTTACATTTTAGGCCATATCTTTTCGAAAAATGATAATTCCTGCATGGGCCATGGCGCATTCGATGTATTTTTCACCGCTCATTAATAATATAACCGCAGATTTACGATAGGACCAACAGGGGCCGAGAAAAACGAAAAAGAAGAAAGTGATCCTGAAATAACGTCCTTTTCGCTCTAGGATCATTATTTAGCGAGAAAAACGCGAAAAACAATTTTCCGTCGGTTCTCGGACTGGTCACATAGTCTATTCTATGTATTTTGCCGTGCTAAACAAGAATCTAACGCTATTTGGACGATAGGACAGACGGGAAAAGAGAAAAACGCAAAAAACCGTTCCTGAAAAACTCGTTTTTCGACGAATTTACATTTTAGGCCATATCTTTTCGAAAAATGATAATTCCTGCATGGGCCATGGCGCATTCGATGTATTTTTCACCGCTCATTAATAATATAACCGCAGATTTACGATAGGACCAACAGGGGCCGAGAAAAACGAAAAAGAAGAAAGTGATCCTGAAATAACGTCCTTTTCGCTCTAGGATCATTATTTAGCGAGAAAAACGCGAAAAACAATTTTCCGTCGGTTCTCGGACTGGTCCCATAGTCTATTCTATGTATTTTGCCGTGCTAAACAAGAATCTAACGCTATTTGGACGATAGGACAGACGGGAAAAGAGAAAAACGCAAAAAACCGTTCCTGAAAAACTCGTTTTTCGACGAATTTATATTTTAGGCCATATCTTTTCGAAAAATGATAATTCCTGCATGGGCCATGGCGCATTCGATGTATTTTTCACCGCTCATTAATAATATAACCGCAGATTTACGATAGGACCAACAGGGGCCGAGAAAAACGAAAAAGAAGAAAGTGATCCTGAAATAACGTCCTTTTCTCTCTAGGATCATTATTTAGCGAGAAAAACGCGAAAAACAATTTTCCGTCGGTTCTCGGACTGGTCACATAGTCTATTCTATGTATTTTGCCGTGCTAAACAAGAATCTAACGCTATTTGGACGATTGGATAGACGGGAAAAGAGAAAAACGCAAAAAACCGTTCCTGAAAAACTCGTTTTTCAACGAATTTACATTTTAGGCCATATCTTTTCGAAAAATGATAATTCCTGCATGGCCCATGGCGCATTCGATGTATTTTTCACCGCTCATTAATAATATAACCGCAGATTTACGATAGGACCAACAGGGGCCGAGAAAAACGAAAAAGAAGAAAGTGATCCTCAAATAACGTCCTTTTCGCTCTAGGATCATTATTTAGCGAGAAAAACGCGAAAAACAATTTTCCGTCGGTTCTCGGACTGGTCCCATAGTCTATTCTATGTCTTTTGCCGTGCTAAACGAGAATTTAAGGCTATTTGGACGATAGGACAGACGGGAAAAGAGAAAAACGCAAAAAACCGTTCCTGAAAAACTCGTTTTTCGACGAATTTACATTTTAGGCCATATCTTTTCGAAAAATGATAATTCCTGCATGGGCCATGGCGCATTCGATGTATTTTTCACCGCTCATTAATAATATAACCGCAGATTTACGATAGGACCAACAGGGGCCGAGAAAAACGAAAAAGAAGAAAGTGATCCTGAAATAACGTCCTTTTCGCTCTAGGATCATTATTTAGCGAGAAAAACGCGAAAAACAATTTTCCGTCGGTTCTCGGACTGTTCACATAGTCTATTCTATGTATTTTGCCGTGCTAAACAAGAATCTAACGCTATTTGGACGATAGGACAGACGGGAAAAGAGAAAAACGCAAAAAACCGTTCCTGAAAAACTCGTTTTTCGACGAATTTACATTTTAGGCCATATCTTTTCGAAAAATGATAATTCCTGCATGGGCCATGGCGCATTCGATGTATTTTTCACCGCTCATTAATAATATAACCGCAGATTTACGATAGGACCAACAGGGGCCGAGAAAAACGAAAAAGAAGAAAGTGATCCTGAAATAACGTCCTTTTCGCTCTAGGATCATTATTTAGCGAGAAAAACGCGAAAAACAATTTTCCGTCGGTTCTCGGACTGGTCCCATAGTCTATTCTATGTATTTTGCCGTGCTAAACAAGAATCTAACGCTATTTGGACGATAGGACAGACGGGAAAAGAGAAAAACGCAAAAAACCGTTCCTGAAAAACTCGTTTTTCGACGAATTTACATTTTAGGCCATATCTTTTCGAAAAATGATAATTCCTGCATGGGCCATGGCGCATTCGATGTATTTTTCACCGCTCATTAATAATATAACCGCAGATTTACGATAGGACCAACAGGGGCCGAGAAAAACGAAAAAGAAGAAAGTGATCCTGAAATAACGTCCTTTTCGCTCTAGGATCATTATTTAGCGAGAAAAACGCGAAAAACAATTTTCCGTCGGTTCTCGGACTGGTCCCATAGTCTATTCTATGTATTTTGCCGTGCTAAACAAGAATCTAACGCTATTTGGACGATAGGACAGACGGGAAAAGAGAAAAACGCAAAAAACCGTTCCCGAAAAACTCGTTTTTCGACCAATTTACATTTTAGGCCATATCTTTTCGAAAAATGATAATTCCTGCATGGGCCATGGCGCATTCGATGTATTTTTCACCGCTCATTAATAATATAACCGCAGATTTACGATAGGACCAACAGGGGCCGAGAAAAACGAAAAAGAAGAAAGTGATCCTGAAATAACGTCCTTTTCGCTCTAGGATCATTATTTAGCGAGAAAAACGCGAAAAACAATTTTCCGTCGGTTCTCGGACTGGTCCCATAGTCTATTCTATGTATTTTGCCGTGCTAAACAAGAATCTAACGCTATTTGGACGATAGGACAGACGGGAAAAGAGAAAAACGCAAAAAACCGTTCCTGAAAAACTCGTTTTTCGACGAATTTACATTTTAGGCCATATCTTTTCGAAAAATGATAATTCCTGCATGGGCCATGGCGCATTCGATGTATTTTTCACCGCTCATTAATAATATAACCGCAGATTTACGATAGGACCAACAGGGGCCGAGAAAAACGAAAAAGAAGAAAGTGATCCTGAAATAACGTCCTTTTCGCTCTAGGATCATTATTTAGCGAGAAAAACGCGAAAAACAATTTTCCGTCGGTTCTCGGACTGGTCCCATAGTCTATTCTATGTATTTTGCCGTGCTAAACAAGAATCTAACGCTATTTGGACGATAGGACAGACGGAAAAGAGAAAAACGCAAAAAACCGTTCCTGAAAAACTCGTTTTTCGACGAATTTACATTTTAGGCCATATCTTTTCGAAAAATGATAATTCCTGCATGGGCCATGGCGCATTCGATGTATTTTTCACCGCTCATTAATAATATAACCGCAGATTTACGATAGGACCAACAGGGGCCGAGAAAAACGAAAAAGAAGAAAGTGATCCTGAAATAACGTCCTTTTCGCTCTAGGATCATTATTTAGCGAGAAAAACGCGAAAAACAATTTTCCGTCGGTTCTCGGACTGGTCCCATAGTCTATTCTATGTATTTTGCCGTGCTAAACAAGAATCTAACGCTATTTGGACGATAGGACAGACGGGAAAAGAGAAAAACGCAAAAAACCATTCCTGAAAAACTCGTTTTTCGACGAATTTACATTTTAGGCCATATCTTTTCGAAAAATGATAATTCCTGCATGGGCCATGGCGCATTCGATGTATTTTTCACCGCTCATTAATAATATAACCGCAGATTTACGATAGGACCAACAGGGGCCCGAGAAAAACGAAAAAGAAGAAAGTGATCCTCAAATAACGTCCTTTTCGCTCTAGGATCATTATTTAGCGAGAAAAACGCGAAAAACAATTTTCCGTCGGTTCTCGGACTGGTCCCATAGTCTATTCTATGTATTTTGCCGTGCTAAACAAGAATCTAACGCTATTTGGACGATAGGACAGACGGGAAAAGAGAAAAACGCAAAAAACCGTTCCCGAAAAACTCGTTTTTCGACCAATTTACATTTTAGGCCATATCTTTTCGAAAAATGATAATTCCTGCATGGGCCATGGCGCATTCGATGTATTTTTCACCGCTCATTAATAATATAACCGCAGATTTACGATAGGACCAACAGGGGCCGAGAAAAACGAAAAAGAAGAAAGTGATCCTGAAATAACGTCCTTTTCGCTCTAGGATCATTATTTAGCGAGAAAAACGCGAAAAACAATTTTCCGTCGGTTCTCGGACTGTTCACATAGTCTATTCTATGTATTTTGCCGTGCTAAACAAGAATCTAACGCTATTTGGACGATAGGACAGACGGGAAAAGAGAAAAACGCAAAAAACCGTTCCTGAAAAACTCGTTTTTCGACGAATTTACATTTTAGGCCATATCTTTTCGAAAAATGATAATTCCTGCATGGGCCATGGCGCATTCGATGTATTTTTCACCGCTCATTAATAATATAACCGCAGATTTACGATAGGACCAACAGGGGCCGAGAAAAACGAAAAAGAAGAAAGTGATCCTGAAATAACGTCCTTTTCGCTCTAGGATCATTATTTAGCGAGAAAAACGCGAAAAACAATTTTCCGTCGGTTCTCGGACTGGTCCCATAGTCTATTCTATGTATTTTGCCGTGCTAAACAAGAATCTAACGCTATTTGGACGATAGGACAGACGGGAAAAGAGAAAAACGCAAAAAACCGTTCCTGAAAAACTCGTTTTTCGACCAATTTACATTTTAGGCCATATCTTTTCGAAAAATGATAATTCCTGCATGGGCCATGGCGCATTCGATGTATTTTTCACCGCTCATTAATAATATAACCGCAGATTTACGATAGGACCAACAGGGGCCGAGAAAAACGAAAAAGAAGAAAGTGATCCTCAAATAACGTCCTTTTCGCTCTAGGATCATTATTTAGCGAGAAAAACGCGAAAAACAATTTTCCGTCGGTTCTCGGACTGGTCCCATAGTCTATTCTATGTATTTTGCCGTGCTAAACAAGAATCTAACGCTATTTGGACGATAGGACAGACGGGAAAAGAGAAAAACGCAAAAAACCGTTCCCGAAAAACTCGTTTTTCGACCAATTTACATTTTAGGCCATATCTTTTCGAAAAATGATAATTCCTGCATGGGCCATGGCGCATTCGATGTATTTTTCACCGCTCATTAATAATATAACCGCAGATTTACGATAGGACCAACAGGGGCCGAGAAAAACGAAAAAGAAGAAAGTGATCCTGAAATAACGTCCTTTTCGCTCTAGGATCATTATTTAGCGAGAAAAACGCGAAAAACAATTTTCCGTCGGTTCTCGGACTGTTCACATAGTCTATTCTATGTATTTTGCCGTGCTAAACAAGAATCTAACGCTATTTGGACGATAGGACAGACGGGAAAAGAGAAAAACGCAAAAAACCGTTCCTGAAAAACTCGTTTTTCGACCAATTTACATTTTAGGCCATATCTTTTCGAAAAATGATAATTCCTGCATGGGCCATGTCGCATTCGATGTATTTTTCACCGCTCATTAATAATATAACCGCAGATTTACGATAGGACCAACAGGGGCCGAGAAAAACGAAAAAGAAGAAAGTGATCCTGAAATAACGTCCTTTTCGCTCTAGGATCATTATTTAGCGAGAAAAACGCGAAAAACAATTTTCCGTCGGTTCTCGGACTGGTCACATAGTCTATTCTATGTATTTTGCCGTGCTAAACAAGAATCTAACGCTATTTGGACGATAGGACAGACGGGAAAAGAGAAAAACGCAAAAAACCGTTCCTGAAAAACTCGTTTTTCGACGAATTTACATTTTAGGCCATATCTTTTCGAAAAATGATAATTCCTGCATGGGCCATGGCGCATTCGATGTATTTTTCACCGCTCATTAATAATATAACCGCAGATTTACGATAGGACCAACAGGGGCCGAGAAAAACGAAAAAGAAGAAAGTGATCCTGAAATAACGTCCTTTTCGCTCTAGGATCATTATTTAGCGAGAAAAACGCGAAAAACAATTTTCCGTCGGTTCTCGGACTGGTCCCATAGTCTATTCTATGTATTTTGCCGTGCTAAACAAGAATTTAACGCTATTTGGACGATAGGACAGACGGGAAAAGAGAAAAACGCAAAAAACCGTTCCTGAAAAACTCGTTTTTCGACGAATTTACATTTTAGGCCATATCTTTTCGAAAAATGATAATTCCTGCATGGGCCATGGCGCATTCGATGTATTTTTCACCGCTCATTAATAATATAACCGCAGATTTACGATAGGACCAACAGGGGCCGAGAAAAACGAAAAAGAAGAAAGTGATCCTGAAATAACGTCCTTTTCGCTCTAGGATCATTATTTAGCGAGAAAAACGCGAAAAACAATTTTCCGTCGGTTCTCGGACTGGTCACATAGTCTATTCTATGTATTTTGCCGTGCTAAACAAGAATTTAACGCTATTTGGGCGATAGGACAGACGGGAAAAGAGAAAAACGCAAAAAACCGTTCCTGAAAAACTCGTTTTTCGACGAATTTACATTTTAGGCCATATCTTTTCGAAAAATGATAATTCCTGCATGGGCCATGGCGCATTCGATGTATTTTTCACCGCTCATTAATAATATAACCGCAGATTTACGATAGGACCAACAGGGGCCGAGAAAAACGAAAAAGAAGAAAGTGATCCTGAAATAACGTCCTTTTCGCTCTAGGATCATTATTTAGCGAGAAAAACGCGAAAAACAATTTTCCGTCGGTTCTCGGACTGGTCACATAGTCTATTCTATGTATTTTGCCGTGCTAAACAAGAATCTAACGCTATTTGGACGATAGGACAGACGGGAAAAGAGAAAAACGCAAAAAACCGTTCCTGAAAAACTCGTTTTTCGACGAATTTATATTTTAGGCCATATCTTTTCGAAAAATGATAATTCCTGCATGGGCCATGGCGCATTCGATGTATTTTTCACCGCTCATTAATAATATAACCGCAGATTTACGATAGGACCAACAGGGGCCGAGAAAAACGAAAAAGAAGAAAGTGATCCTGAAATAACGTCCTTTTCTCTCTAGGATCATTATTTAGCGAGAAAAACGCGAAAAACAATTTTCCGTCGGTTCTCGGACTGGTCACATAGTCTATTCTATGTATTTTGCCGTGCTAAACAAGAATCTAACGCTATTTGGACGATAGGATAGACGGGAAAAGAGAAAAACGCAAAAAACCGTTCCTGAAAAACTCGTTTTTCAACGAATTTACATTTTAGGCCATATCTTTTCGAAAAATGATAATTCCTGCATGGGCCATGGCGCATTCGATGTATTTTTCACCGCTCATTAATAATATAACCGCAGATTTACGATAGGACCAACAGGGGCCGAGAAAAACGAAAAAGAAGAAAGTGATCCTCAAATAACGTCCTTTTCGCTCTAGGATCATTATTTAGCGAGAAAAACGCGAAAAACAATTTTCCGTCGGTTCTCGGACTGGTCCCATAGTCTATTCTATGTATTTTGCCGTGCTAAACAAGAATCTAACGCTATTTGGACGATAGGATAGACGGGAAAAGAGAAAAACGCAAAAAACCGTTCCTGAAAAACTCGTTTTTCAACGAATTTACATTTTAGGCCATATCTTTTCGAAAAATGATAATTCCTGCATGGGCCATGGCGCATTCGATGTATTTTTCACCGCTCATTAATAATATAACCGCAGATTTACGATAGGACCAACAGGGGCCGAGAAAAACGAAAAAGAAGAAAGTGATCCTGAAATAACGTCCTTTTCGCTCTAGGATCATTATTTAGCGAGAAAAACGCGAAAAACAATTTTCCGTCGGTTCTCGGACTGGTCACATAGTCTATTCTATGTATTTTGCCGTGCTAAACAAGAATTTAACGCTATTTGGACGATAGGACAGACGGGAAAAGAGAAAAACGCAAAAAACCGTTCCTGAAAAACTCGTTTTTCGACGAATTTACATTTTAGGCCATATCTTTTCGAAAAATGATAATTCCTGCATGCGCCATGGCGCATTCGATGTATTTTTCACCGCTCATTAATAATATAACCGCAGATTTACGATAGGACCAACAGGGGCCGAGAAAAACGAAAAAGAAGAAAGTGATCCTGAAATAACGTCCTTTTCGCTCTAGGATCATTATTTAGCGAGAAAAACGCGAAAAACAATTTTCCGTCGGTTCTCGGACTGGTCACATAGTCTATTCTATGTATTTTGCCGTGCTAAACAAGAATCTAACGCTATTTGGACGATAGGATAGACGGGAAAAGAGAAAAACGCAAAAAACCGTTCCTGAAAAACTCGTTTTTCAACGAATTTACATTTTAGGCCATATCTTTTCGAAAAATGATAATTCCTGCATGGGCCATGGCGCATTCGATGTATTTTTCACCGCTCATTAATAATATAACCGCAGATTTACGATAGGACCAACAGGGGCCGAGAAAAACGAAAAAGAAGAAAGTGATCCTCAAATAACGTCCTTTTCGCTCTAGGATCATTATTTAGCGAGAAAAACGCGAAAAACAATTTTCCGTCGGTTCTCGGACTGGTCCCATAGTCTATTCTATGTATTTTGCCGTGCTAAACAAGAATCTAACGCTATTTGGACGATAGGATAGACGGGAAAAGAGAAAAACGCAAAAAACCGTTCCTGAAAAACTCGTTTTTCAACGAATTTACATTTTAGGCCATATCTTTTCGAAAAATGATAATTCCTGCATGGGCCATGGCGCATTCGATGTATTTTTCACCGCTCATTAATAATATAACCGCAGATTTACGATAGGACCAACAGGGGCCGAGAAAAACGAAAAAGAAGAAAGTGATCCTCAAATAACGTCCTTTTCGCTCTAGGATCATTATTTAGCGAGAAAAACGCGAAAAACAATTTTCCGTCGGTTCTCGGACTGGTCACATAGTCTATTCTATGTATTTTGCCGTGCTAAACAAGAATTTAACGCTATTTGGACGATAGGACAGACGGGAAAAGAGAAAAACGCAAAAAACCGTTCCTGAAAAACTCGTTTTTCGACGAATTTACATTTTAGGCCATATCTTTTCGAAAAATGATAATTCCTGCATGCGCCATGGCGCATTCGATGTATTTTTCACCGCTCATTAATAATATAACCGCAGATTTACGATAGGACCAACAGGGGCCGAGAAAAACGAAAAAGAAGAAAGTGATCCTGAAATAACGTCCTTTTCGCTCTAGGATCATTATTTAGCGAGAAAAACGCGAAAAACAATTTTCCGTCGGTTCTCGGACTGGTCACATAGTCTATTCTATGTATTTTGCCGTGCTAAACAAGAATCTAACGCTATTTGGACGATAGGATAGACGGGAAAAGAGAAAAACGCAAAAAACCGTTCCTGAAAAACTCGTTTTTCAACGAATTTACATTTTAGGCCATATCTTTTCGAAAAATGATAATTCCTGCATGGGCCATGGCGCATTCGATGTATTTTTCACCGCTCATTAATAATATAACCGCAGATTTACGATAGGACCAACAGGGGCCGAGAAAAACGAAAAAGAAGAAAGTGATCCTGAAATAACGTCCTTTTCGCTCTAGGATCATTATTTAGCGAGAAAAACGCGAAAAACAATTTTCCGTCGGTTCTCGGACTGTTCACATAGTCTATTCTATGTATTTTGCCGTGCTAAACAAGAATCTAACGCTATTTGGACGATAGGACAGACGGGAAAAGAGAAAAACGCAAAAAACCGTTCCTGAAAAACTCGTTTTTCGACGAATTTACATTTTAGGCCATATCTTTTCGAAAAATGATAATTCCTGCATGGGCCATGGCGCATTCGATGTATTTTTCACCGCTCATTAATAATATAACCGCAGATTTACGATAGGACCAACAGGGGCCGAGAAAAACGAAAAAGAAGAAAGTGATCCTGAAATAACGTCCTTTTCGCTCTAGGATCATTATTTAGCGAGAAAAACGCGAAAAACAATTTTCCGTCGGTTCTCGGACTGGTCCCATAGTCTATTCTATGTATTTTGCCGTGCTAAACAAGAATCTAACGCTATTTGGACGATAGGACAGACGGGAAAAGAGAAAAACGCAAAAAACCGTTCCTGAAAAACTCGTTTTTCGACCAATTTACATTTTAGGCCATATCTTTTCGAAAAATGATAATTCCTGCATGGGCCATGGCGCATTCGATGTATTTTTCACCGCTCATTAATAATATAACCGCAGATTTACGATAGGACCAACAGGGGCCGAGAAAAACGAAAAAGAAGAAAGTGATCCTCAAATAACGTCCTTTTCGCTCTAGGATCATTATTTAGCGAGAAAAACGCGAAAAACAATTTTCCGTCGGTTCTCGGACTGGTCCCATAGTCTATTCTATGTATTTTGCCGTGCTAAACAAGAATCTAACGCTATTTGGACGATAGGACAGACGGGAAAAGAGAAAAACGCAAAAAACCGTTCCCGAAAAACTCGTTTTTCGACCAATTTACATTTTAGGCCATATCTTTTCGAAAAATGATAATTCCTGCATGGGCCACGGCGCATTCGATGTATTTTTCACCGCTCATTAATAATATAACCGCAGATTTACGATAGGACCAACAGGGGCCGAGAAAAACGAAAAAGAAGAAAGTGATCCTGAAATAACGTCCTTTTCGCTCTAGGATCATTATTTAGCGAGAAAAACGCGAAAAACAATTTTCCGTCGGTTCTCGGACTGTTCACATAGTCTATTCTATGTATTTTGCCGTGCTAAACAAGAATCTAACGCTATTTGGACGATAGGACAGACGGGAAAAGAGAAAAACGCAAAAAACCGTTCCTGAAAAACTCGTTTTTCGACGAATTTACATTTTAGGCCATATCTTTTCGAAAAATGATAATTCCTGCATGGGCCATGGCGCATTCGATGTATTTTTCACCGCTCATTAATAATATAACCGCAGATTTACGATAGGACCAACAGGGGCCGAGAAAAACGAAAAAGAAGAAAGTGATCCTGAAATAACGTCCTTTTCGCTCTAGGATCATTATTTAGCGAGAAAAACGCGAAAAACAATTTTCCGTCGGTTCTCGGACTGGTCCCATAGTCTATTCTATGTATTTTGCCGTGCTAAACAAGAATCTAACGCTATTTGGACGATAGGACAGACGGGAAAAGAGAAAAACGCAAAAAACCGTTCCTGAAAAACTCGTTTTTCGACGAATTTACATTTTAGGCCATATCTTTTCGAAAAATGATAATTCCTGCATGGGCCATGGCGCATTCGATGTATTTTTCACCGCTCATTAATAATATAACCGCAGATTTACGATAGGACCAACAGGGGCCGAGAAAAACGAAAAAGAAGAAAGTGATCCTGAAATAACGTCCTTTTCGCTCTAGGATCATTATTTAGCGAGAAAAACGCGAAAAACAATTTTCCGTCGGTTCTCGGACTGGTCCCATAGTCTATTCTATGTATTTTGCCGTGCTAAACAAGAATCTAACGCTATTTGGACGATAGGACAGACGGGAAAAGAGAAAAACGCAAAAAACCGTTCCTGAAAAACTCGTTTTTCGACCAATTTACATTTTAGGCCATATCTTTTCGAAAAATGATAATTCCTGCATGGGCCATGGCGCATTCGATGTATTTTTCACCGCTCATTAATAATATAACCGCAGATTTACGATAGGACCAACAGGGGCCGAGAAAAACGAAAAAGAAGAAAGTGATCCTCAAATAACGTCCTTTTCGCTCTAGGATCATTATTTAGCGAGAAAAACGCGAAAAACAATTTTCCGTCGGTTCTCGGACTGGTCCCATAGTCTATTCTATGTATTTTGCCGTGCTAAACAAGAATCTAACGCTATTTGGACGATAGGACAGACGGGAAAAGAGAAAAACGCAAAAAACCGTTCCCGAAAAACTCGTTTTTCGACCAATTTACATTTTAGGCCATATCTTTTCGAAAAATGATAATTCCTGCATGGGCCATGGCGCATTCGATGTATTTTTCACCGCTCATTAATAATATAACCGCAGATTTACGATAGGACCAACAGGGGCCGAGAAAAACGAAAAAGAAGAAAGTGATCCTCAAATAACGTCCTTTTCGCTCTAGGATCATTATTTAGCGAGAAAAACGAGAAAAACAATTTTCCGTCGGTTCTCGGACTGGTCCCATAGTCTATTCTATGTATTTTGCCGTGCTAAACAAGAATCTAACGCTATTTGGACGATAGGACAGACGGGAAAAGAGAAAAACGCAAAAAACCGTTCCTGAAAAACTCGTTTTTCGACCAATTTACATTTTAGGCCATATCTTTTCGAAAAATGATAATTCCTGCATGGGCCATGTCGCATTCGATGTATTTTTCACCGCTCATTAATAATATAACCGCAGATTTACGATAGGACCAACAGGGGCCGAGAAAAACGAAAAAGAAGAAAGTGATCCTGAAATAACGTCCTTTTCGCTCTAGGATCATTATTTAGCGAGAAAAACGCGAAAAACAATTTTCCGTCGGTTCTCGGACTGGTCACATAGTCTATTCTATGTATTTTGCCGTGCTAAACAAGAATCTAACGCTATTTGGACGATAGGACAGACGGGAAAAGAGAAAAACGCAAAAAACCGTTCCTGAAAAACTCGTTTTTCGACGAATTTACATTTTAGGCCATATCTTTTCGAAAAATGATAATTCCTGCATGGGCCATGGCGCATTCGATGTATTTTTCACCGCTCATTAATAATATAACCGCAGATTTACGATAGGACCAACAGGGGCCGAGAAAAACGAAAAAGAAGAAAGTGATCCTGAAATAACGTCCTTTTCGCTCTAGGATCATTATTTAGCGAGAAAAACGCGAAAAACAATTTTCCGTCGGTTCTCGGACTGGTCCCATAGTCTATTCTATGTATTTTGCCGTGCTAAACAAGAATTTAACGCTATTTGGACGATAGGACAGACGGGAAAAGAGAAAAACGCAAAAAACCGTTCCTGAAAAACTCGTTTTTCGACGAATTTACATTTTAGGCCATATCTTTTCGAAAAATGATAATTCCTGCATGGGCCATGGCGCATTCGATGTATTTTTCACCGCTCATTAATAATATAACCGCAGATTTACGATAGGACCAACAGGGGCCGAGAAAAACGAAAAAGAAGAAAGTGATCCTGAAATAACGTCCTTTTCGCTCTAGGATCATTATTTAGCGAGAAAAACGCGAAAAACAATTTTCCGTCGGTTCTCGGACTGGTCACATAGTCTATTCTATGTATTTTGCCGTGCTAAACAAGAATCTAACGCTATTTGGACGATAGGACAGACGGGAAAAGAGAAAAACGCAAAAAACCGTTCCTGAAAAACTCGTTTTTCGACGAATTTATATTTTAGGCCATATCTTTTCGAAAAATGATAATTCCTGCATGGGCCATGGCGCATTCGATGTATTTTTCACCGCTCATTAATAATATAACCGCAGATTTACGATAGGACCAACAGGGGCCGAGAAAAACGAAAAAGAAGAAAGTGATCCTGAAATAACGTCCTTTTCTCTCTAGGATCATTATTTAGCGAGAAAAACGCGAAAAACAATTTTCCGTCGGTTCTCGGACTGGTCACATAGTCTATTCTATGTATTTTGCCGTGCTAAACAAGAATCTAACGCTATTTGGACGATAGGATAGACGGGAAAAGAGAAAAACGCAAAAAACCGTTCCTGAAAAACTCGTTTTTCAACGAATTTACATTTTAGGCCATATCTTTTCGAAAAATGATAATTCCTGCATGGGCCATGGCGCATTCGATGTATTTTTCACCGCTCATTAATAATATAACCGCAGATTTACGATAGGACCAACAGGGGCCGAGAAAAACGAAAAAGAAGAAAGTGATCCTCAAATAACGTCCTTTTCGCTCTAGGATCATTATTTAGCGAGAAAAACGCGAAAAACAATTTTCCGTCGGTTCTCGGACTGGTCACATAGTCTATTCTATGTATTTTGCCGTGCTAAACAAGAATTTAACGCTATTTGGACGATAGGACAGACGGGAAAAGAGAAAAACGCAAAAAACCGTTCCTGAAAAACTCGTTTTTCGACGAATTTACATTTTAGGCCATATCTTTTCGAAAAATGATAATTCCTGCATGCGCCATGGCGCATTCGATGTATTTTTCACCGCTCATTAATAATATAACCGCAGATTTACGATAGGACCAACAGGGGCCGAGAAAAACGAAAAAGAAGAAAGTGATCCTGAAATAACGTCCTTTTCGCTCTAGGATCATTATTTAGCGAGAAAAACGCGAAAAACAATTTTCCGTCGGTTCTCGGACTGGTCACATAGTCTATTCTATGTATTTTGCCGTGCTAAACAAGAATCTAACGCTATTTGGACGATAGGATAGACGGGAAAAGAGAAAAACGCAAAAAACCGTTCCTGAAAAACTCGTTTTTCAACGAATTTACATTTTAGGCCATATCTTTTCGAAAAATGATAATTCCTGCATGGGCCATGGCGCATTCGATGTATTTTTCACCGCTCATTAATAATATAACCGCAGATTTACGATAGGACCAACAGGGGCCGAGAAAAACGAAAAAGAAGAAAGTGATCCTCGAATAACGTCCTTTTCGCTCTAGGATCATTATTTAGCGAGAAAAACGCGAAAAACAATTTTCCGTCGGTTCTCGGACTGGTCCCATAGTCTATTCTATGTATTTTGCCGTGCTAAACAAGAATCTAACGCTATTTGGACGATAGGATAGACGGGAAAAGAGAAAAACGCAAAAAACCGTTCCTGAAAAACTCGTTTTTCAACGAATTTACATTTTAGGCCATATCTTTTCGAAAAATGATAATTCCTGCATGGGCCATGGCGCATTCGATGTATTTTTCACCGCTCATTAATAATATAACCGCAGATTTACGATAGGACCAACAGGGGCCGAGAAAAACGAAAAAGAAGAAAGTGATCCTCAAATAACGTCCTTTTCGCTCTAGGATCATTATTTAGCGAGAAAAACGCGAAAAACAATTTTCCGTCGGTTCTCGGACTGGTCCCATAGTCTATTCTATGTATTTTGCCGTGCTAAACAAGAATCTAACGCTATTTGGACGATAGGACAGACGGGAAAAGAGAAAAACGCAAAAAACCGTTCCTGAAAAACTCGTTTTTCGACGAATTTACATTTTAGGCCATATCTTTTCGAAAAATGATAATTCCTGCATGGGCCATGGCGCATTCGATGTATTTTTCACCGCTCATTAATAATATAACCGCAGATTTACGATAGGACCAACAGGGGCCGAGAAAAACGAAAAAGAAGAAAGTGATCCTGAAATAACGTCCTTTTCGCTCTAGGATCATTATTTAGCGAGAAAAACGCGAAAAACAATTTTCCGTCGGTTCTCGGACTGGTCCCATAGTCTATTCTATGTATTTTGCCGTGCTAAACAAGAATCTAACGCTATTTGGACGATAGGACAGACGGGAAAAGAGAAAAACGCAAAAAACCGTTCCTGAAAAACTCGTTTTTCGACCAATTTACATTTTAGGCCATATCTTTTCGAAAAATGATAATTCCTGCATGGGCCATGGCGCATTCGATGTATTTTTCACCGCTCATTAATAATATAACCGCAGATTTACGATAGGACCAACAGGGGCCGAGAAAAACGAAAAAGAAGAAAGTGATCCTCAAATAACGTCCTTTTCGCTCTAGGATCATTATTTAGCGAGAAAAACGCGAAAAACAATTTTCCGTCGGTTCTCGGACTGGTCCCATAGTCTATTCTATGTATTTTGCCGTGCTAAACAAGAATCTAACGCTATTTGGACGATAGGACAGACGGGAAAAGAGAAAAACGCAAAAAACCGTTCCCGAAAAACTCGTTTTTCGACCAATTTACATTTTAGGCCATATCTTTTCGAAAAATGATAATTCCTGCATGGGCCATGGCGCATTCGATGTATTTTTCACCGCTCATTAATAATATAACCGCAGATTTACGATAGGACCAACAGGGGCCGAGAAAAACGAAAAAGAAGAAAGTGATCCTCAAATAACGTCCTTTTCGCTCTAGGATCATTATTTAGCGAGAAAAACGAGAAAAACAATTTTCCGTCGGTTCTCGGACTGGTCCCATAGTCTATTCTATGTATTTTGCCGTGCTAAACAAGAATCTAACGCTATTTGGACGATAGGACAGACGGGAAAAGAGAAAAACGCAAAAAACCGTTCCTGAAAAACTCGTTTTTCGACCAATTTACATTTTAGGCCATATCTTTTCGAAAAATGATAATTCCTGCATGGGCCATGTCGCATTCGATGTATTTTTCACCGCTCATTAATAATATAACCGCAGATTTACGATAGGACCAACAGGGGCCGAGAAAAACGAAAAAGAAGAAAGTGATCCTGAAATAACGTCCTTTTCGCTCTAGGATCATTATTTAGCGAGAAAAACGCGAAAAACAATTTTCCGTCGGTTCTCGGACTGGTCACATAGTCTATTCTATGTATTTTGCCGTGCTAAACAAGAATCTAACGCTATTTGGACGATAGGACAGACGGGAAAAGAGAAAAACGCAAAAAACCGTTCCTGAAAAACTCGTTTTTCGACGAATTTACATTTTAGGCCATATCTTTTCGAAAAATGATAATTCCTGCATGGGCCATGGCGCATTCGATGTATTTTTCACCGCTCATTAATAATATAACCGCAGATTTACGATAGGACCAACAGGGGCCGAGAAAAACGAAAAAGAAGAAAGTGATCCTGAAATAACGTCCTTTTCGCTCTAGGATCATTATTTAGCGAGAAAAACGCGAAAAACAATTTTCCGTCGGTTCTCGGACTGGTCCCATAGTCTATTCTATGTATTTTGCCGTGCTAAACAAGAATTTAACGCTATTTGGACGATAGGACAGACGGGAAAAGAGAAAAACGCAAAAAACCGTTCCTGAAAAACTCGTTTTTCGACGAATTTACATTTTAGGCCATATCTTTTCGAAAAATGATAATTCCTGCATGGGCCATGGCGCATTCGATGTATTTTTCACCGCTCATTAATAATATAACCGCAGATTTACGATAGGACCAACAGGGGCCGAGAAAAACGAAAAAGAAGAAAGTGATCCTGAAATAACGTCCTTTTCGCTCTAGGATCATTATTTAGCGAGAAAAACGCGAAAAACAATTTTCCGTCGGTTCTCGGACTGGTCACATAGTCTATTCTATGTATTTTGCCGTGCTAAACAAGAATCTAACGCTATTTGGACGATAGGACAGACGGGAAAAGAGAAAAACGCAAAAAACCGTTCCTGAAAAACTCGTTTTTCGACGAATTTATATTTTAGGCCATATCTTTTCGAAAAATGATAATTCCTGCATGGGCCATGGCGCATTCGATGTATTTTTCACCGCTCATTAATAATATAACCGCAGATTTACGATAGGACCAACAGGGGCCGAGAAAAACGAAAAAGAAGAAAGTGATCCTGAAATAACGTCCTTTTCTCTCTAGGATCATTATTTAGCGAGAAAAACGCGAAAAACAATTTTCCGTCGGTTCTCGGACTGGTCACATAGTCTATTCTATGTATTTTGCCGTGCTAAACAAGAATCTAACGCTATTTGGACGATAGGATAGACGGGAAAAGAGAAAAACGCAAAAAACCGTTCCTGAAAAACTCGTTTTTCAACGAATTTACATTTTAGGCCATATCTTTTCGAAAAATGATAATTCCTGCATGGGCCATGGCGCATTCGATGTATTTTTCACCGCTCATTAATAATATAACCGCAGATTTACGATAGGACCAACAGGGGCCGAGAAAAACGAAAAAGAAGAAAGTGATCCTCAAATAACGTCCTTTTCGCTCTAGGATCATTATTTAGCGAGAAAAACGCGAAAAACAATTTTCCGTCGGTTCTCGGACTGGTCACATAGTCTATTCTATGTATTTTGCCGTGCTAAACAAGAATTTAACGCTATTTGGACGATAGGACAGACGGGAAAAGAGAAAAACGCAAAAAACCGTTCCTGAAAAACTCGTTTTTCGACCAATTTACATTTTAGGCCATATCTTTTCGAAAAATGATAATTCCTGCATGGGCCATGGCGCATTCGATGTATTTTTCACCGCTCATTAATAATATAACCGCAGATTTACGATAGGACCAACAGGGGCCGAGAAAAACGAAAAAGAAGAAAGTGATCCTGAAATAACGTCCTTTTCGCTCTAGGATCATTATTTACCGAGAAAAACGCGAAAAACAATTTTCCGTCGGTTCTCGGACTGGTCCCATAGTCTATTCTATGTATTTTGCCGTGCTAAACAAGAATTTAACGCTATTTGGACGATAGGACAGACGGGAAAAGAGAAAAACGCAAAAAACCGTTCCTGAAAAACTCGTTTTTCGACGAATTTACATTTTAGGCCATATCTTTTCGAAAAATGATAATTCCTGCATGCGCCATGGCGCATTCGATGTATTTTTCACCGCTCATTAATAATATAACCGCAGATTTACGATAGGACCAACAGGGGCCGAGAAAAACGAAAAAGAAGAAAGTGATCCTGAAATAACGTCCTTTTCGCTCTAGGATCATTATTTAGCGAGAAAAACGCGAAAAACAATTTTCCGTCGGTTCTCGGACTGGTCACATAGTCTATTCTATGTATTTTGCCGTGCTAAACAAGAATCTAACGCTATTTGGACGATAGGACAGACGGGAAAAGAGAAAAACGCAAAAAACCGTTCCTGAAAAACTCGTTTTTCGACGAATTTATATTTTAGGCCATATCTTTTCGAAAAATGATAATTCCTGCATGGGCCATGGCGCATTCGATGTATTTTTCACCGCTCATTAATAATATAACCGCAGATTTACGATAGGACCAACAGGGGCCGAGAAAAACGAAAAAGAAGAAAGTGATCCTGAAATAACGTCCTTTTCTCTCTAGGATCATTATTTAGCGAGAAAAACGCGAAAAACAATTTTCCGTCGGTTCTCGGACTGGTCACATAGTCTATTCTATGTATTTTGCCGTGCTAAACAAGAATCTAACGCTATTTGGACGATAGGATAGACGGGAAAAGAGAAAAACGCAAAAAACCGTTCCTGAAAAACTCGTTTTTCAACGAATTTACATTTTAGGCCATATCTTTTCGAAAAATGATAATTCCTGCATGGGCCATGGCGCATTCGATGTATTTTTCACCGCTCATTAATAATATAACCGCAGATTTACGATAGGACCAACAGGGGCCGAGAAAAACGAAAAAGAAGAAAGTGATCCTCAAATAACGTCCTTTTCGCTCTAGGATCATTATTTAGCGAGAAAAACGCGAAAAACAATTTTCCGTCGGTTCTCGGACTGGTCACATAGTCTATTCTATGTATTTTGCCGTGCTAAACAAGAATTTAACGCTATTTGGACGATAGGACAGACGGGAAAAGAGAAAAACGCAAAAAACCGTTCCTGAAAAACTCGTTTTTCGACCAATTTACATTTTAGGCCATATCTTTTCGAAAAATGATAATTCCTGCATGGGCCATGGCGCATTCGATGTATTTTTCACCGCTCATTAATAATATAACCGCAGATTTACGATAGGACCAACAGGGGCCGAGAAAAACGAAAAAGAAGAAAGTGATCCTGAAATAACGTCCTTTTCGCTCTAGGATCATTATTTACCGAGAAAAACGCGAAAAACAATTTTCCGTCGGTTCTCGGACTGGTCCCATAGTCTATTCTATGTATTTTGCCGTGCTAAACAAGAATTTAACGCTATTTGGACGATAGGACAGACGGGAAAAGAGAAAAACGCAAAAAACCGTTCCTGAAAAACTCGTTTTTCGACGAATTTACATTTTAGGCCATATCTTTTCGAAAAATGATAATTCCTGCATGCGCCATGGCGCATTCGATGTATTTTTCACCGCTCATTAATAATATAACCGCAGATTTACGATAGGACCAACAGGGGCCAAGAAAAACGAAAAAGAAGAAAGTGATCCTGAAATAACGTCCTTTTCGCTCTAGGATCATTATTTAGCGAGAAAAACGCGAAAAACAATTTTCCGTCGGTTCTCGGACTGGTCACATAGTCTATTCTATGTATTTTGCCGTGCTAAACAAGAATCTAACGCTATTTGGACGATAGGATAGACGGGAAAAGAGAAAAACGCAAAAAACCGTTCCTGAAAAACTCGTTTTTCAACGAATTTACATTTTAGGCCATATCTTTTCGAAAAATGATAATTCCTGCATGGGCCATGGCGCATTCGATGTATTTTTCACCGCTCATTAATAATATAACCGCAGATTTACGATAGGACCAACAGGGGCCGAGAAAAACGAAAAAGAAGAAAGTGATCCTCAAATAACGTCCTTTTCGCTCTAGGATCATTATTTAGCGAGAAAAACGCGAAAAACAATTTTCCGTCGGTTCTCGGACTGGTCCCATAGTCTATTCTATGTATTTTGCCGTGCTAAACAAGAATCTAACGCTATTTGGACGATAGGATAGACGGGAAAAGAGAAAAACGCAAAAAACCGTTCCTGAAAAACTCGTTTTTCAACGAATTTACATTTTAGGCCATATCTTTTCGAAAAATGATAATTCCTGCATGGGCCATGGCGCATTCGATGTATTTTTCACCGCTCATTAATAATATAACCGCAGATTTACGATAGGACCAACAGGGGCCGAGAAAAACGAAAAAGAAGAAAGTGATCCTCAAATAACGTCCTTTTCGCTCTAGGATCATTATTTAGCGAGAAAAACGCGAAAAACAATTTTCCGTCGGTTCTCGGACTGGTCCCATAGTCTATTCTATGTATTTTGCCGTGCTAAACAAGAATCTAACGCTATTTGGACGATAGGACAGACGGGAAAAGAGAAAAACGCAAAAAACCGTTCCTGAAAAACTCGTTTTTCGACCAATTTACATTTTAGGCCATATCTTTTCGAAAAATGATAATTCCTGCATGGGCCATGGCGCATTCGATGTATTTTTCACCGCTCATTAATAATATAACCGCAGATTTACGATAGGACCAACAGGGGCCGAGAAAAACGAAAAAGAAGAAAGTGATCCTGAAATAACGTCCTTTTCGCTCTAGGATCATTATTTACCGAGAAAAACGCGAAAAACAATTTTCCGTCGGTTCTCGGACTGGTCCCATAGTCTATTCTATGTATTTTGCCGTGCTAAACAAGAATTTAACGCTATTTGGACGATAGGACAGACGGGAAAAGAGAAAAACGCAAAAAACCGTTCCTGAAAAACTCGTTTTTCGACGAATTTACATTTTAGGCCATATCTTTTCGAAAAATGATAATTCCTGCATGCGCCATGGCGCATTCGATGTATTTTTCACCGCTCATTAATAATATAACCGCAGATTTACGATAGGACCAACAGGGGCCAAGAAAAACGAAAAAGAAGAAAGTGATCCTGAAATAACGTCCTTTTCGCTCTAGGATCATTATTTAGCGAGAAAAACGCGAAAAACAATTTTCCGTCGGTTCTCGGACTGGTCACATAGTCTATTCTATGTATTTTGCCGTGCTAAACAAGAATCTAACGCTATTTGGACGATAGGATAGACGGGAAAAGAGAAAAACGCAAAAAACCGTTCCTGAAAAACTCGTTTTTCAACGAATTTACATTTTAGGCCATATCTTTTCGAAAAATGATAATTCCTGCATGGGCCATGGCGCATTCGATGTATTTTTCACCGCTCATTAATAATATAACCGCAGATTTACGATAGGACCAACAGGGGCCGAGAAAAACGAAAAAGAAGAAAGTGATCCTCAAATAACGTCCTTTTCGCTCTAGGATCATTATTTAGCGAGAAAAACGCGAAAAACAATTTTCCGTCGGTTCTCGGACTGGTCCCATAGTCTATTCTATGTATTTTGCCGTGCTAAACAAGAATCTAACGCTATTTGGACGATAGGATAGACGGGAAAAGAGAAAAACGCAAAAAACCGTTCCTGAAAAACTCGTTTTTCAACGAATTTACATTTTAGGCCATATCTTTTCGAAAAATGATAATTCCTGCATGGGCCATGGCGCATTCGATGTATTTTTCACCGCTCATTAATAATATAACCGCAGATTTACGATAGGACCAACAGGGGCCGAGAAAAACGAAAAAGAAGAAAGTGATCCTCAAATAACGTCCTTTTCGCTCTAGGATCATTATTTAGCGAGAAAAACGCGAAAAACAATTTTCCGTCGGTTCTCGGACTGGTCCCATAGTCTATTCTATGTATTTTGCCGTGCTAAACAAGAATCTAACGCTATTTGGACGATAGGACAGACGGGAAAAGAGAAAAACGCAAAAAACCGTTCCTGAAAAACTCGTTTTTCGACCAATTTACATTTTAGGCCATATCTTTTCGAAAAATGATAATTCCTGCATGGGCCATGGCGCATTCGATGTATTTTTCACCGCTCATTAATAATATAACCGCAGATTTACGATAGGACCAACAGGGGCCGAGAAAAACAAAAAAGAAGAAAGTGATCCTGAAATAACGTCCTTTTCGCTCTAGGATCATTATTTACCGAGAAAAACGCGAAAAACAATTTTCCGTCGGTTCTCGGACTGGTCCCATAGTCTATTCTATGTATTTTGCCGTGCTAAACAAGAATTTAACGCTATTTGGACGATAGGACAGACGGGAAAAGAGAAAAACGCAAAAAACCGTTCCTGAAAAACTCGTTTTTCGACGAATTTACATTTTAGGCCATATCTTTTCGAAAAATGATAATTCCTGCATGGGCCATGGCGCATTCGATGTATTTTTCACCGCTCATTAATAATATAACCGCAGATTTACGATAGGACCAACAGGGGCCGAGAAAAACGAAAAAGAAGAAAGTGATCCTGAAATAACGTCCTTTTCGCTCTAGGATCATTATTTAGCGAGAAAAACGCGAAAAACAATTTTCCGTCGGTTCTCGGACTGGTCACATAGTCTATTCTATGTATTTTGCCGTGCTAAACAAGAATCTAACGCTATTTGGACGATAGGACAGACGGGAAAAGAGAAAAACGCAAAAAACCGTTCCTGAAAAACTCGTTTTTCGACGAATTTATATTTTAGGCCATATCTTTTCGAAAAATGATAATTCCTGCATGGGCCATGGCGCATTCGATGTATTTTTCACCGCTCATTAATAATATAACCGCAGATTTACGATAGGACCAACAGGGGCCGAGAAAAACGAAAAAGAAGAAAGTGATCCTGAAATAACGTCCTTTTCGCTCTAGGATCATTATTTAGCGAGAAAAACGCGAAAAACAATTTTCCGTCGGTTCTCGGACTGGTCACATAGTCTATTCTATGTATTTTGCCGTGCTAAACAAGAATCTAACGCTATTTGGACGATAGGACAGACGGGAAAAGAGAAAAACGCAAAAAACCGTTCCTGAAAAACTCGTTTTTCGACCAATTTACATTTTAGGCCATATCTTTTCGAAAAATGATAATTCCTGCATGGGCCATGGCGCATTCGATGTATTTTTCACCGCTCATTAATAATATAACCGCAGATTTACGATAGGACCAACAGGGGCCGAGAAAAACGAAAAAGAAGAAAGTGATCCTGAAATAACGTCCTTTTCGCTCTAGGATCATTATTTACCGAGAAAAACGCGAAAAACAATTTTCCGTCGGTTCTCGGACTGGTCCCATAGTCTATTCTATGTATTTTGCCGTGCTAAACAAGAATTTAACGCTATTTGGACGATAGGACAGACGGGAAAAGAGAAAAACGCAAAAAACCGTTCCTGAAAAACTCGTTTTTCGACGAATTTACATTTTAGGCCATATCTTTTCGAAAAATGATAATTCCTGCATGGGCCATGGCGCATTCGATGTATTTTTCACCGCTCATTAATAATATAACCGCAGATTTACGATAGGACCAACAGGGGCCGAGAAAAACGAAAAAGAAGAAAGTGATCCTGAAATAACGTCCTTTTCGCTCTAGGATCATTATTTAGCGAGAAAAACGCGAAAAACAATTTTCCGTCGGTTCTCGGACTGGTCACATAGTCTATTCTATGTATTTTGCCGTGCTAAACAAGAATCTAACGCTATTTGGACGATAGGACAGACGGGAAAAGAGAAAAACGCAAAAAACCGTTCCTGAAAAACTCGTTTTTCGACGAATTTATATTTTAGGCCATATCTTTTCGAAAAATGATAATTCCTGCATGGGCCATGGCGCATTCGATGTATTTTTCACCGCTCATTAATAATATAACCGCAGATTTACGATAGGACCAACAGGGGCCGAGAAAAACGAAAAAGAAGAAAGTGATCCTGAAATAACGTCCTTTTCGCTCTAGGATCATTATTTAGCGAGAAAAACGCGAAAAACAATTTTCCGTCGGTTCTCGGACTGGTCACATAGTCTATTCTATGTATTTTGCCGTGCTAAACAAGAATCTAACGCTATTTGGACGATAGGACAGACGGGAAAAGAGAAAAACGCAAAAAACCGTTCCTGAAAAACTCGTTTTTCGACCAATTTACATTTTAGGCCATATCTTTTCGAAAAATGATAATTCCTGCATGGGCCATGGCGCATTCGATGTATTTTTCACCGCTCATTAATAATATAACCGCAGATTTACGATAGGACCAACAGGGGCCGAGAAAAACGAAAAAGAAGAAAGTGATCCTGAAATAACGTCCTTTTCGCTCTAGGATCATTATTTACCGAGAAAAACGCGAAAAACAATTTTCCGTCGGTTCTCGGACTGGTCCCATAGTCTATTCTATGTATTTTGCCGTGCTAAACAAGAATTTAACGCTATTTGGACGATAGGACAGACGGGAAAAGAGAAAAACGCAAAAAACCGTTCCTGAAAAACTCGTTTTTCGACGAATTTACATTTTAGGCCATATCTTTTCGAAAAATGATAATTCCTGCATGCGCCATGGCGCATTCGATGTATTTTTCACCGCTCATTAATAATATAACCGCAGATTTACGATAGGACCAACAGGGGCCAAGAAAAACGAAAAAGAAGAAAGTGATCCTGAAATAACGTCCTTTTCGCTCTAGGATCATTATTTAGCGAGAAAAACGCGAAAAACAATTTTCCGTCGGTTCTCGGACTGGTCACATAGTCTATTCTATGTATTTTGCCGTGCTAAACAAGAATCTAACGCTATTTGGACGATAGGATAGACGGGAAAAGAGAAAAACGCAAAAAACCGTTCCTGAAAAACTCGTTTTTCAACGAATTTACATTTTAGGCCATATCTTTTCGAAAAATGATAATTCCTGCATGGGCCATGGCGCATTCGATGTATTTTTCACCGCTCATTAATAATATAACCGCAGATTTACGATAGGACCAACAGGGGCCGAGAAAAACGAAAAAGAAGAAAGTGATCCTCAAATAACGTCCTTTTCGCTCTAGGATCATTATTTAGCGAGAAAAACGCGAAAAACAATTTTCCGTCGGTTCTCGGACTGGTCCCATAGTCTATTCTATGTATTTTGCCGTGCTAAACAAGAATCTAACGCTATTTGGACGATAGGATAGACGGGAAAAGAGAAAAACGCAAAAAACCGTTCCTGAAAAACTCGTTTTTCAACGAATTTACATTTTAGGCCATATCTTTTCGAAAAATGATAATTCCTGCATGGGCCATGGCGCATTCGATGTATTTTTCACCGCTCATTAATAATATAACCGCAGATTTACGATAGGACCAACAGGGGCCGAGAAAAACGAAAAAGAAGAAAGTGATCCTCAAATAACGTCCTTTTCGCTCTAGGATCATTATTTAGCGAGAAAAACGCGAAAAACAATTTTCCGTCGGTTCTCGGACTGGTCCCATAGTCTATTCTATGTATTTTGCCGTGCTAAACAAGAATCTAACGCTATTTGGACGATAGGACAGACGGGAAAAGAGAAAAACGCAAAAAACCGTTCCTGAAAAACTCGTTTTTCGACCAATTTACATTTTAGGCCATATCTTTTCGAAAAATGATAATTCCTGCATGGGCCATGGCGCATTCGATGTATTTTTCACCGCTCATTAATAATATAACCGCAGATTTACGATAGGACCAACAGGGGCCGAGAAAAACGAAAAAGAAGAAAGTGATCCTGAAATAACGTCCTTTTCGCTCTAGGATCATTATTTACCGAGAAAAACGCGAAAAACAATTTTCCGTCGGTTCTCGGACTGGTCCCATAGTCTATTCTATGTATTTTGCCGTGCTAAACAAGAATTTAACGCTATTTGGACGATAGGACAGACGGGAAAAGAGAAAAACGCAAAAAACCGTTCCTGAAAAACTCGTTTTTCGACGAATTTACATTTTAGGCCATATCTTTTCGAAAAATGATAATTCCTGCATGGGCCATGGCGCATTCGATGTATTTTTCACCGCTCATTAATAATATAACCGCAGATTTACGATAGGACCAACAGGGGCCGAGAAAAACGAAAAAGAAGAAAGTGATCCTGAAATAACGTCCTTTTCGCTCTAGGATCATTATTTAGCGAGAAAAACGCGAAAAACAATTTTCCGTCGGTTCTCGGACTGGTCACATAGTCTATTCTATGTATTTTGCCGTGCTAAACAAGAATCTAACGCTATTTGGACGATAGGACAGACGGGAAAAGAGAAAAACGCAAAAAACCGTTCCTGAAAAACTCGTTTTTCGACGAATTTATATTTTAGGCCATATCTTTTCGAAAAATGATAATTCCTGCATGGGCCATGGCGCATTCGATGTATTTTTCACCGCTCATTAATAATATAACCGCAGATTTACGATAGGACCAACAGGGGCCGAGAAAAACGAAAAAGAAGAAAGTGATCCTGAAATAACGTCCTTTTCTCTCTAGGATCATTATTTAGCGAGAAAAACGCGAAAAACAATTTTCCGTCGGTTCTCGGACTGGTCACATAGTCTATTCTATGTATTTTGCCGTGCTAAACAAGAATCTAACGCTATTTGGACGATAGGATAGACGGGAAAAGAGAAAAACGCAAAAAACCGTTCCTGAAAAACTCGTTTTTCAACGAATTTACATTTTAGGCCATATCTTTTCGAAAAATGATAATTCCTGCATGGGCCATGGCGCATTCGATGTATTTTTCACCGCTCATTAATAATATAACCGCAGATTTACGATAGGACCAACAGGGGCCGAGAAAAACGAAAAAGAAGAAAGTGATCCTCAAATAACGTCCTTTTCGCTCTAGGATCATTATTTAGCGAGAAAAACGCGAAAAACAATTTTCCGTCGGTTCTCGGACTGGTCCCATAGTCTATTCTATGTATTTTGCCGTGCTAAACAAGAATCTAACGCTATTTGGACGATAGGATAGACGGGAAAAGAGAAAAACGCAAAAAACCGTTCCTGAAAAACTCGTTTTTCAACGAATTTACATTTTAGGCCATATCTTTTCGAAAAATGATAATTCCTGCATGGGCCATGGCGCATTCGATGTATTTTTCACCGCTCATTAATAATATAACCGCAGATTTACGATAGGACCAACAGGGGCCGAGAAAAACGAAAAAGAAGAAAGTGATCCTCAAATAACGTCCTTTTCGCTCTAGGATCATTATTTAGCGAGAAAAACGCGAAAAACAATTTTCCGTCGGTTCTCGGACTGGTCCCATAGTCTATTCTATGTATTTTGCCGTGCTAAACAAGAATCTAACGCTATTTGGACGATAGGACAGACGGGAAAAGAGAAAAACGCAAAAAACCGTTCCTGAAAAACTCGTTTTTCGACCAATTTACATTTTAGGCCATATCTTTTCGAAAAATGATAATTCCTGCATGGGCCATGGCGCATTCGATGTATTTTTCACCGCTCATTAATAATATAACCGCAGATTTACGATAGGACCAACAGGGGCCGAGAAAAACGAAAAAGAAGAAAGTGATCCTGAAATAACGTCCTTTTCGCTCTAGGATCATTATTTACCGAGAAAAACGCGAAAAACAATTTTCCGTCGGTTCTCGGACTGGTCCCATAGTCTATTCTATGTATTTTGCCGTGCTAAACAAGAATTTAACGCTATTTGGACGATAGGACAGACGGGAAAAGAGAAAAACGCAAAAAACCGTTCCTGAAAAACTCGTTTTTCGACGAATTTACATTTTAGGCCATATCTTTTCGAAAAATGATAATTCCTGCATGGGCCATGGCGCATTCGATGTATTTTTCACCGCTCATTAATAATATAACCGCAGATTTACGATAGGACCAACAGGGGCCGAGAAAAACGAAAAAGAAGAAAGTGATCCTGAAATAACGTCCTTTTCGCTCTAGGATCATTATTTAGCGAGAAAAACGCGAAAAACAATTTTCCGTCGGTTCTCGGACTGGTCACATAGTCTATTCTATGTATTTTGCCGTGCTAAACAAGAATCTAACGCTATTTGGACGATAGGACAGACGGGAAAAGAGAAAAACGCAAAAAACCGTTCCTGAAAAACTCGTTTTTCGACGAATTTATATTTTAGGCCATATCTTTTCGAAAAATGATAATTCCTGCATGGGCCATGGCGCATTCGATGTATTTTTCACCGCTCATTAATAATATAACCGCAGATTTACGATAGGACCAACAGGGGCCGAGAAAAACGAAAAAGAAGAAAGTGATCCTGAAATAACGTCCTTTTCGCTCTAGGATCATTATTTAGCGAGAAAAACGCGAAAAACAATTTTCCGTCGGTTCTCGGACTGGTCACATAGTCTATTCTATGTATTTTGCCGTGCTAAACAAGAATCTAACGCTATTTGGACGATAGGACAGACGGGAAAAGAGAAAAACGCAAAAAACCGTTCCTGAAAAACTCGTTTTTCGACGAATTTATATTTTAGGCCATATCTTTTCGAAAAATGATAATTCCTGCATGGGCCATGGCGCATTCGATGTATTTTTCACCGCTCATTAATAATATAACCGCAGATTTACGATAGGACCAACAGGGGCCGAGAAAAACGAAAAAGAAGAAAGTGATCCTGAAATAACGTCCTTTTCTCTCTAGGATCATTATTTAGCGAGAAAAACGCGAAAAACAATTTTCCGTCGGTTCTCGGACTGGTCACATAGTCTATTCTATGTATTTTGCCGTGCTAAACAAGAATCTAACGCTATTTGGACGATAGGATAGACGGGAAAAGAGAAAAACGCAAAAAACCGTTCCTGAAAAACTCGTTTTTCAACGAATTTACATTTTAGGCCATATCTTTTCGAAAAATGATAATTCCTGCATGGGCCATGGCGCATTCGATGTATTTTTCACCGCTCATTAATAATATAACCGCAGATTTACGATAGGACCAACAGGGGCCGAGAAAAACGAAAAAGAAGAAAGTGATCCTCAAATAACGTCCTTTTCGCTCTAGGATCATTATTTAGCGAGAAAAACGCGAAAAACAATTTTCCGTCGGTTCTCGGACTGGTCCCATAGTCTATTCTATGTATTTTGCCGTGCTAAACAAGAATCTAACGCTATTTGGACGATAGGATAGACGGGAAAAGAGAAAAACGCAAAAAACCGTTCCTGAAAAACTCGTTTTTCAACGAATTTACATTTTAGGCCATATCTTTTCGAAAAATGATAATTCCTGCATGGGCCATGGCGCATTCGATGTATTTTTCACCGCTCATTAATAATATAACCGCAGATTTACGATAGGACCAACAGGGGCCGAGAAAAACGAAAAAGAAGAAAGTGATCCTCAAATAACGTCCTTTTCGCTCTAGGATCATTATTTAGCGAGAAAAACGCGAAAAACAATTTTCCGTCGGTTCTCGGACTGGTCCCATAGTCTATTCTATGTATTTTGCCGTGCTAAACAAGAATCTAACGCTATTTGGACGATAGGACAGACGGGAAAAGAGAAAAACGCAAAAAACCGTTCCTGAAAAACTCGTTTTTCGACCAATTTACATTTTAGGCCATATCTTTTCGAAAAATGATAATTCCTGCATGGGCCATGGCGCATTCGATGTATTTTTCACCGCTCATTAATAATATAACCGCAGATTTACGATAGGACCAACAGGGGCCGAGAAAAACGAAAAAGAAGAAAGTGATCCTGAAATAACGTCCTTTTCGCTCTAGGATCATTATTTAGCGAGAAAAACGCGAAAAACAATTTTCCGTCGGTTCTCGGACTGGTCACATAGTCTATTCTATGTATTTTGCCGTGCTAAACAAGAATCTAACGCTATTTGGACGATAGGACAGACGGGAAAAGAGAAAAACGCAAAAAACCGTTCCTGAAAAACTCGTTTTTCGACGAATTTATATTTTAGGCCATATCTTTTCGAAAAATGATAATTCCTGCATGGGCCATGGCGCATTCGATGTATTTTTCACCGCTCATTAATAATATAACCGCAGATTTACGATAGGACCAACAGGGGCCGAGAAAAACGAAAAAGAAGAAAGTGATCCTGAAATAACGTCCTTTTCTCTCTAGGATCATTATTTAGCGAGAAAAACGCGAAAAACAATTTTCCGTCGGTTCTCGGACTGGTCACATAGTCTATTCTATGTATTTTGCCGTGCTAAACAAGAATCTAACGCTATTTGGACGATAGGATAGACGGGAAAAGAGAAAAACGCAAAAAACCGTTCCTGAAAAACTCGTTTTTCAACGAATTTACATTTTAGGCCATATCTTTTCGAAAAATGATAATTCCTGCATGGGCCATGGCGCATTCGATGTATTTTTCACCGCTCATTAATAATATAACCGCAGATTTACGATAGGACCAACAGGGGCCGAGAAAAACGAAAAAGAAGAAAGTGATCCTCAAATAACGTCCTTTTCGCTCTAGGATCATTATTTAGCGAGAAAAACGCGAAAAACAATTTTCCGTCGGTTCTCGGACTGGTCCCATAGTCTATTCTATGTATTTTGCCGTGCTAAACAAGAATCTAACGCTATTTGGACGATAGGATAGACGGGAAAAGAGAAAAACGCAAAAAACCGTTCCTGAAAAACTCGTTTTTCAACGAATTTACATTTTAGGCCATATCTTTTCGAAAAATGATAATTCCTGCATGGGCCATGGCGCATTCGATGTATTTTTCACCGCTCATTAATAATATAACCGCAGATTTACGATAGGACCAACAGGGGCCGAGAAAAACGAAAAAGAAGAAAGTGATCCTCAAATAACGTCCTTTTCGCTCTAGGATCATTATTTAGCGAGAAAAACGCGAAAAACAATTTTCCGTCGGTTCTCGGACTGGTCCCATAGTCTATTCTATGTATTTTGCCGTGCTAAACAAGAATCTAACGCTATTTGGACGATAGGACAGACGGGAAAAGAGAAAAACGCAAAAAACCGTTCCTGAAAAACTCGTTTTTCGACCAATTTACATTTTAGGCCATATCTTTTCGAAAAATGATAATTCCTGCATGGGCCATGGCGCATTCGATGTATTTTTCACCGCTCATTAATAATATAACCGCAGATTTACGATAGGACCAACAGGGGCCGAGAAAAACGAAAAAGAAGAAAGTGATCCTGAAATAACGTCCTTTTCGCTCTAGGATCATTATTTACCGAGAAAAACGCGAAAAACAATTTTCCGTCGGTTCTCGGACTGGTCCCATAGTCTATTCTATGTATTTTGCCGTGCTAAACAAGAATTTAACGCTATTTGGACGATAGGACAGACGGGAAAAGAGAAAAACGCAAAAAACCGTTCCTGAAAAACTCGTTTTTCGACGAATTTACATTTTAGGCCATATCTTTTCGAAAAATGATAATTCCTGCATGGGCCATGGCGCATTCGATGTATTTTTCACCGCTCATTAATAATATAACCGCAGATTTACGATAGGACCAACAGGGGCCGAGAAAAACGAAAAAGAAGAAAGTGATCCTGAAATAACGTCCTTTTCGCTCTAGGATCATTATTTAGCGAGAAAAACGCGAAAAACAATTTTCCGTCGGTTCTCGGACTGGTCACATAGTCTATTCTATGTATTTTGCCGTGCTAAACAAGAATCTAACGCTATTTGGACGATAGGACAGACGGGAAAAGAGAAAAACGCAAAAAACCGTTCCTGAAAAACTCGTTTTTCGACGAATTTATATTTTAGGCCATATCTTTTCGAAAAATGATAATTCCTGCATGGGCCATGGCGCATTCGATGTATTTTTCACCGCTCATTAATAATATAACCGCAGATTTACGATAGGACCAACAGGGGCCGAGAAAAACGAAAAAGAAGAAAGTGATCCTGAAATAACGTCCTTTTCTCTCTAGGATCATTATTTAGCGAGAAAAACGCGAAAAACAATTTTCCGTCGGTTCTCGGACTGGTCACATAGTCTATTCTATGTATTTTGCCGTGCTAAACAAGAATCTAACGCTATTTGGACGATAGGATAGACGGGAAAAGAGAAAAACGCAAAAAACCGTTCCTGAAAAACTCGTTTTTCAACGAATTTACATTTTAGGCCATATCTTTTCGAAAAATGATAATTCCTGCATGGGCCATGGCGCATTCGATGTATTTTTCACCGCTCATTACTAATATAACCGCAGATTTACGATAGGACCAACAGGGGCCGAGAAAAACGAAAAAGAAGAAAGTGATCCTGAAATAACGTCCTTTTCGCTCTAGGATCATTATTTAGCGAGAAAAACGCGAAAAACAATTTTCCGTCGGTTCTCGGACTGGTCACATAGTCTATTCTATGTATTTTGCCGTGCTAAACAAGAATTTAACGCTATTTGGACGATAGGACAGACGGGAAAAGAGAAAAACGCAAAAAACCGTTCCTGAAAAACTCGTTTTTCAACGAATTTACATTTTAGGCCATATCTTTTCGAAAAATGATAATTCCTGCATGGCCCATGGCGCATTCGATGTATTTTTCACCGCTCATTAATAATATAACCGCAGATTTACGATAGGACCAACAGGGGCCGAGAAAAACGAAAAAGAAGAAAGTGATCCTCAAATAACGTCCTTTTCGCTCTAGGATCATTATTTAGCGAGAAAAACGCGAAAAACAATTTTCCGTCGGTTCTCGGACTGGTCCCATAGTCTATTCTATGTCTTTTGCCGTGCTAAACGAGAATTTAAGGCTATTTGGACGATAGGACAGACGGGAAAAGAGAAAAACGCAAAAAACCGTTCCTGAAAAACTCGTTTTTCGACGAATTTACATTTTAGGCCATATCTTTTCGAAAAATGATAATTCCTGCATGGGCCATGGCGCATTCGATGTATTTTTCACCGCTCATTAATAATATAACCGCAGATTTACGATAGGACCAACAGGGGCCGAGAAAAACGAAAAAGAAGAAAGTGATCCTGAAATAACGTCCTTTTCGCTCTAGGATCATTATTTAGCGAGAAAAACGCGAAAAACAATTTTCCGTCGGTTCTCGGACTGTTCACATAGTCTATTCTATGTATTTTGCCGTGCTAAACAAGAATCTAACGCTATTTGGACGATAGGACAGACGGGAAAAGAGAAAAACGCAAAAAACCGTTCCTGAAAAACTCGTTTTTCGACGAATTTACATTTTAGGCCATATCTTTTCGAAAAATGATAATTCCTGCATGGGCCATGGCGCATTCGATGTATTTTTCACCGCTCATTAATAATATAACCGCAGATTTACGATAGGACCAACAGGGGCCGAGAAAAACGAAAAAGAAGAAAGTGATCCTGAAATAACGTCCTTTTCGCTCTAGGATCATTATTTAGCGAGAAAAACGCGAAAAACAATTTTCCGTCGGTTCTCGGACTGGTCCCATAGTCTATTCTATGTATTTTGCCGTGCTAAACAAGAATCTAACGCTATTTGGACGATAGGACAGACGGGAAAAGAGAAAAACGCAAAAAACCGTTCCTGAAAAACTCGTTTTTCGACCAATTTACATTTTAGGCCATATCTTTTCGAAAAATGATAATTCCTGCATGGGCCATGGCGCATTCGATGTATTTTTCACCGCTCATTAATAATATAACCGCAGATTTACGATAGGACCAACAGGGGCCGAGAAAAACGAAAAAGAAGAAAGTGATCCTCAAATAACGTCCTTTTCGCTCTAGGATCATTATTTAGCGAGAAAAACGCGAAAAACAATTTTCCGTCGGTTCTCGGACTGGTCCCATAGTCTATTCTATGTATTTTGCCGTGCTAAACAAGAATCTAACGCTATTTGGACGATAGGATAGACGGGAAAAGAGAAAAACGCAAAAAACCGTTCCTGAAAAACTCGTTTTTCAACGAATTTACATTTTAGGCCATATCTTTTCGAAAAATGATAATTCCTGCATGGGCCATGGCGCATTCGATGTATTTTTCACCGCTCATTAATAATATAACCGCAGATTTACGATAGGACCAACAGGGGCCGAGAAAAACGAAAAAGAAGAAAGTGATCCTCAAATAACGTCCTTTTCGCTCTAGGATCATTATTTAGCGAGAAAAACGCGAAAAACAATTTTCCGTCGGTTCTCGGACTGGTCCCATAGTCTATTCTATGTATTTTGCCGTGCTAAACAAGAATCTAACGCTATTTGGACGATAGGACAGACGGGAAAAGAGAAAAACGCAAAAAACCGTTCCTGAAAAACTCGTTTTTCGACCAATTTACATTTTAGGCCATATCTTTTCGAAAAATGATAATTCCTGCATGGGCCATGGCGCATTCGATGTATTTTTCACCGCTCATTAATAATATAACCGCAGATTTACGATAGGACCAACAGGGGCCGAGAAAAACGAAAAAGAAGAAAGTGATCCTGAAATAACGTCCTTTTCGCTCTAGGATCATTATTTACCGAGAAAAACGCGAAAAACAATTTTCCGTCGGTTCTCGGACTGGTCCCATAGTCTATTCTATGTATTTTGCCGTGCTAAACAAGAATTTAACGCTATTTGGACGATAGGACAGACGGGAAAAGAGAAAAACGCAAAAAACCGTTCCTGAAAAACTCGTTTTTCGACGAATTTACATTTTAGGCCATATCTTTTCGAAAAATGATAATTCCTGCATGGGCCATGGCGCATTCGATGTATTTTTCACCGCTCATTAATAATATAACCGCAGATTTACGATAGGACCAACAGGGGCCGAGAAAAACGAAAAAGAAGAAAGTGATCCTCAAATAACGTCCTTTTCGCTCTAGGATCATTATTTAGCGAGAAAAACGCGAAAAACAATTTTCCGTCGGTTCTCGGACTGGTCCCATAGTCTATTCTATGTATTTTGCCGTGCTAAACAAGAATCTAACGCTATTTGGACGATAGGACAGACGGGAAAAGAGAAAAACGCAAAAAACCGTTCCCGAAAAACTCGTTTTTCGACCAATTTACATTTTAGGCCATATCTTTTCGAAAAATGATAATTCCTGCATGGGCCATGGCGCATTCGATGTATTTTTCACCGCTCATTAATAATATAACCGCAGATTTACGATAGGACCAACAGGGGCCGAGAAAAACGAAAAAGAAGAAAGTGATCCTGAAATAACGTCCTTTTCTCTCTAGGATCATTATTTAGCGAGAAAAACGCGAAAAACAATTTTCCGTCGGTTCTCGGACTGGTCACATAGTCTATTCTATGTATTTTGCCGTGCTAAACAAGAATCTAACGCTATTTGGACGATAGGATAGACGGGAAAAGAGAAAAACGCAAAAAACCGTTCCTGAAAAACTCGTTTTTCAACGAATTTACATTTTAGGCCATATCTTTTCGAAAAATGATAATTCCTGCATGGGCCATGGCGCATTCGATGTATTTTTCACCGCTCATTAATAATATAACCGCAGATTTACGATAGGACCAACAGGGGCCGAGAAAAACGAAAAAGAAGAAAGTGATCCTCAAATAACGTCCTTTTCGCTCTAGGATCATTATTTAGCGAGAAAAACGCGAAAAACAATTTTCCGTCGGTTCTCGGACTGGTCCCATAGTCTATTCTATGTATTTTGCCGTGCTAAACAAGAATCTAACGCTATTTGGACGATAGGATAGACGGGAAAAGAGAAAAACGCAAAAAACCGTTCCTGAAAAACTCGTTTTTCAACGAATTTACATTTTAGGCCATATCTTTTCGAAAAATGATAATTCCTGCATGGGCCATGGCGCATTCGATGTATTTTTCACCGCTCATTAATAATATAACCGCAGATTTACGATAGGACCAACAGGGGCCGAGAAAAACGAAAAAGAAGAAAGTGATCCTCAAATAACGTCCTTTTCGCTCTAGGATCATTATTTAGCGAGAAAAACGCGAAAAACAATTTTCCGTCGGTTCTCGGACTGGTCCCATAGTCTATTCTATGTATTTTGCCGTGCTAAACAAGAATCTAACGCTATTTGGACGATAGGACAGACGGGAAAAGAGAAAAACGCAAAAAACCGTTCCTGAAAAACTCGTTTTTCGACCAATTTACATTTTAGGCCATATCTTTTCGAAAAATGATAATTCCTGCATGGGCCATGGCGCATTCGATGTATTTTTCACCGCTCATTAATAATATAACCGCAGATTTACGATAGGACCAACAGGGGCCGAGAAAAACGAAAAAGAAGAAAGTGATCCTGAAATAACGTCCTTTTCGCTCTAGGATCATTATTTACCGAGAAAAACGCGAAAAACAATTTTCCGTCGGTTCTCGGACTGGTCCCATAGTCTATTCTATGTATTTTGCCGTGCTAAACAAGAATTTAACGCTATTTGGACGATAGGACAGACGGGAAAAGAGAAAAACGCAAAAAACCGTTCCTGAAAAACTCGTTTTTCGACGAATTTACATTTTAGGCCATATCTTTTCGAAAAATGATAATTCCTGCATGGGCCATGGCGCATTCGATGTATTTTTCACCGCTCATTAATAATATAACCGCAGATTTACGATAGGACCAACAGGGGCCGAGAAAAACGAAAAAGAAGAAAGTGATCCTGAAATAACGTCCTTTTCGCTCTAGGATCATTATTTAGCGAGAAAAACGCGAAAAACAATTTTCCGTCGGTTCTCGGACTGGTCACATAGTCTATTCTATGTATTTTGCCGTGCTAAACAAGAATTTAACGCTATTTGGACGATAGGACAGACGGGAAAAGAGAAAAACGCAAAAAACCGTTCCTGAAAAACTCGTTTTTCAACGAATTTACATTTTAGGCCATATCTTTTCGAAAAATGATAATTCCTGCATGGCCCATGGCGCATTCGATGTATTTTTCACCGCTCATTAATAATATAACCGCAGATTTACGATAGGACCAACAGGGGCCGAGAAAAACGAAAAAGAAGAAAGTGATCCTCAAATAACGTCCTTTTCGCTCTAGGATCATTATTTAGCGAGAAAAACGCGAAAAACAATTTTCCGTCGGTTCTCGGACTGGTCCCATAGTCTATTCTATGTCTTTTGCCGTGCTAAACGAGAATTTAAGGCTATTTGGACGATAGGACAGACGGGAAAAGAGAAAAACGCAAAAAACCGTTCCTGAAAAACTCGTTTTTCGACGAATTTACATTTTAGGCCATATCTTTTCGAAAAATGATAATTCCTGCATGGGCCATGGCGCATTCGATGTATTTTTCACCGCTCATTAATAATATAACCGCAGATTTACGATAGGACCAACAGGGGCCGAGAAAAACGAAAAAGAAGAAAGTGATCCTGAAATAACGTCCTTTTCGCTCTAGGATCATTATTTAGCGAGAAAAACGCGAAAAACAATTTTCCGTCGGTTCTCGGACTGTTCACATAGTCTATTCTATGTATTTTGCCGTGCTAAACAAGAATCTAACGCTATTTGGACGATAGGACAGACGGGAAAAGAGAAAAACGCAAAAAACCGTTCCTGAAAAACTCGTTTTTCGACGAATTTACATTTTAGGCCATATCTTTTCGAAAAATGATAATTCCTGCATGGGCCATGGCGCATTCGATGTATTTTTCACCGCTCATTAATAATATAACCGCAGATTTACGATAGGACCAACAG
The DNA here is from genome assembly GCA_963970395.1 of Ephialtes manifestator. Taxonomy (NCBI): domain Eukaryota; kingdom Metazoa; phylum Arthropoda; class Insecta; order Hymenoptera; family Ichneumonidae; genus Ephialtes; species Ephialtes manifestator. The sequence goes on along the minus strand of OZ019978.1, from coordinate 20,531,042 downwards.
GGGCCGAGAAAAACGAAAAAGAAGAAAGTGATCCTGAAATAACGTCCTTTTCGCTCTAGGATCATTATTTAGCGAGAAAAACGCGAAAAACAATTTTCCGTCGGTTCTCGGACTGGTCCCATAGTCTATTCTATGTATTTTGCCGTGCTAAACAAGAATCTAACGCTATTTGGACGATAGGACAGACGGGAAAAGAGAAAAACGCAAAAAACCGTTCCTGAAAAACTCGTTTTTCGACCAATTTACATTTTAGGCCATATCTTTTCGAAAAATGATAATTCCTGCATGGGCCATGGCGCATTCGATGTATTTTTCACCGCTCATTAATAATATAACCGCAGATTTACGATAGGACCAACAGGGGCCGAGAAAAACGAAAAAGAAGAAAGTGATCCTCAAATAACGTCCTTTTCGCTCTAGGATCATTATTTAGCGAGAAAAACGCGAAAAACAATTTTCCGTCGGTTCTCGGACTGGTCCCATAGTCTATTCTATGTATTTTGCCGTGCTAAACAAGAATCTAACGCTATTTGGACGATAGGACAGACGGGAAAAGAGAAAAACGCAAAAAACCGTTCCCGAAAAACTCGTTTTTCGACCAATTTACATTTTAGGCCATATCTTTTCGAAAAATGATAATTCCTGCATGGGCCATGGCGCATTCGATGTATTTTTCACCGCTCATTAATAATATAACCGCAGATTTACGATAGGACCAACAGGGGCCGAGAAAAACGAAAAAGAAGAAAGTGATCCTGAAATAACGTCCTTTTCGCTCTAGGATCATTATTTAGCGAGAAAAACGCGAAAAACAATTTTCCGTCGGTTCTCGGACTGTTCACATAGTCTATTCTATGTATTTTGCCGTGCTAAACAAGAATCTAACGCTATTTGGACGATAGGACAGACGGGAAAAGAGAAAAACGCAAAAAACCGTTCCTGAAAAACTCGTTTTTCGACGAATTTACATTTTAGGCCATATCTTTTCGAAAAATGATAATTCCTGCATGGGCCATGGCGCATTCGATGTATTTTTCACCGCTCATTAATAATATAACCGCAGATTTACGATAGGACCAACAGGGGCCGAGAAAAACGAAAAAGAAGAAAGTGATCCTGAAATAACGTCCTTTTCGCTCTAGGATCATTATTTAGCGAGAAAAACGCGAAAAACAATTTTCCGTCGGTTCTCGGACTGGTCCCATAGTCTATTCTATGTATTTTGCCGTGCTAAACAAGAATCTAACGCTATTTGGACGATAGGACAGACGGGAAAAGAGAAAAACGCAAAAAACCGTTCCTGAAAAACTCGTTTTTCGACGAATTTACATTTTAGGCCATATCTTTTCGAAAAATGATAATTCCTGCATGGGCCATGGCGCATTCGATGTATTTTTCACCGCTCATTAATAATATAACCGCAGATTTACGATAGGACCAACAGGGGCCGAGAAAAACGAAAAAGAAGAAAGTGATCCTGAAATAACGTCCTTTTCGCTCTAGGATCATTATTTAGCGAGAAAAACGCGAAAAACAATTTTCCGTCGGTTCTCGGACTGGTCCCATAGTCTATTCTATGTATTTTGCCGTGCTAAACAAGAATCTAACGCTATTTGGACGATAGGACAGACGGGAAAAGAGAAAAACGCAAAAAACCGTTCCTGAAAAACTCGTTTTTCGACGAATTTACATTTTAGGCCATATCTTTTCGAAAAATGATAATTCCTGCATGGGCCATGGCGCATTCGATGTATTTTTCACCGCTCATTAATAATATAACCGCAGATTTACGATAGGACCAACAGGGGCCGAGAAAAACGAAAAAGAAGAAAGTGATCCTGAAATAACGTCCTTTTCGCTCTAGGATCATTATTTAGCGAGAAAAACGCGAAAAACAATTTTCCGTCGGTTCTCGGACTGGTCCCATAGTCTATTCTATGTATTTTGCCGTGCTAAACAAGAATCTAACGCTATTTGGACGATAGGACAGACGGGAAAAGAGAAAAACGCAAAAAACCGTTCCTGAAAAACTCGTTTTTCGACCAATTTACATTTTAGGCCATATCTTTTCGAAAAATGATAATTCCTGCATGGGCCATGGCGCATTCGATGTATTTTTCACCGCTCATTAATAATATAACCGCAGATTTACGATAGGACCAACAGGGGCCGAGAAAAACGAAAAAGAAGAAAGTGATCCTCAAATAACGTCCTTTTCGCTCTAGGATCATTATTTAGCGAGAAAAACGCGAAAAACAATTTTCCGTCGGTTCTCGGACTGGTCCCATAGTCTATTCTATGTATTTTGCCGTGCTAAACAAGAATCTAACGCTATTTGGACGATAGGACAGACGGGAAAAGAGAAAAACGCAAAAAACCGTTCCCGAAAAACTCGTTTTTCGACCAATTTACATTTTAGGCCATATCTTTTCGAAAAATGATAATTCCTGCATGGGCCATGGCGCATTCGATGTATTTTTCACCGCTCATTAATAATATAACCGCAGATTTACGATAGGACCAACAGGGGCCGAGAAAAACGAAAAAGAAGAAAGTGATCCTGAAATAACGTCCTTTTCGCTCTAGGATCATTATTTAGCGAGAAAAACGCGAAAAACAATTTTCCGTCGGTTCTCGGACTGTTCACATAGTCTATTCTATGTATTTTGCCGTGCTAAACAAGAATCTAACGCTATTTGGACGATAGGACAGACGGGAAAAGAGAAAAACGCAAAAAACCGTTCCTGAAAAACTCGTTTTTCGACGAATTTACATTTTAGGCCATATCTTTTCGAAAAATGATAATTCCTGCATGGGCCATGGCGCATTCGATGTATTTTTCACCGCTCATTAATAATATAACCGCAGATTTACGATAGGACCAACAGGGGCCGAGAAAAACGAAAAAGAAGAAAGTGATCCTGAAATAACGTCCTTTTCGCTCTAGGATCATTATTTAGCGAGAAAAACGCGAAAAACAATTTTCCGTCGGTTCTCGGACTGGTCCCATAGTCTATTCTATGTATTTTGCCGTGCTAAACAAGAATCTAACGCTATTTGGACGATAGGACAGACGGGAAAAGAGAAAAACGCAAAAAACCGTTCCTGAAAAACTCGTTTTTCGACGAATTTACATTTTAGGCCATATCTTTTCGAAAAATGATAATTCCTGCATGGGCCATGGCGCATTCGATGTATTTTTCACCGCTCATTAATAATATAACCGCAGATTTACGATAGGACCAACAGGGGCCGAGAAAAACGAAAAAGAAGAAAGTGATCCTGAAATAACGTCCTTTTCGCTCTAGGATCATTATTTAGCGAGAAAAACGCGAAAAACAATTTTCCGTCGGTTCTCGGACTGGTCCCATAGTCTATTCTATGTATTTTGCCGTGCTAAACAAGAATCTAACGCTATTTGGACGATAGGACAGACGGGAAAAGAGAAAAACGCAAAAAACCGTTCCTGAAAAACTCGTTTTTCGACCAATTTACATTTTAGGCCATATCTTTTCGAAAAATGATAATTCCTGCATGGGCCATGGCGCATTCGATGTATTTTTCACCGCTCATTAATAATATAACCGCAGATTTACGATAGGACCAACAGGGGCCGAGAAAAACGAAAAAGAAGAAAGTGATCCTCAAATAACGTCCTTTTCGCTCTAGGATCATTATTTAGCGAGAAAAACGCGAAAAACAATTTTCCGTCGGTTCTCGGACTGGTCCCATAGTCTATTCTATGTATTTTGCCGTGCTAAACAAGAATCTAACGCTATTTGGACGATAGGACAGACGGGAAAAGAGAAAAACGCAAAAAACCGTTCCCGAAAAACTCGTTTTTCGACCAATTTACATTTTAGGCCATATCTTTTCGAAAAATGATAATTCCTGCATGGGCCATGGCGCATTCGATGTATTTTTCACCGCTCATTAATAATATAACCGCAGATTTACGATAGGACCAACAGGGGCCGAGAAAAACGAAAAAGAAGAAAGTGATCCTCAAATAACGTCCTTTTCGCTCTAGGATCATTATTTAGCGAGAAAAACGAGAAAAACAATTTTCCGTCGGTTCTCGGACTGGTCCCATAGTCTATTCTATGTATTTTGCCGTGCTAAACAAGAATCTAACGCTATTTGGACGATAGGACAGACGGGAAAAGAGAAAAACGCAAAAAACCGTTCCTGAAAAACTCGTTTTTCGACCAATTTACATTTTAGGCCATATCTTTTCGAAAAATGATAATTCCTGCATGGGCCATGGCGCATTCGATGTATTTTTCACCGCTCATTAATAATATAACCGCAGATTTACGATAGGACCAACAGGGGCCGAGAAAAACGAAAAAGAAGAAAGTGATCCTGAAATAACGTCCTTTTCGCTCTAGGATCATTATTTAGCGAGAAAAACGCGAAAAACAATTTTCCGTCGGTTCTCGGACTGGTCACATAGTCTATTCTATGTATTTTGCCGTGCTAAACAAGAATCTAACGCTATTTGGACGATAGGACAGACGGGAAAAGAGAAAAACGCAAAAAACCGTTCCTGAAAAACTCGTTTTTCGACGAATTTACATTTTAGGCCATATCTTTTCGAAAAATGATAATTCCTGCATGGGCCATGGCGCATTCGATGTATTTTTCACCGCTCATTAATAATATAACCGCAGATTTACGATAGGACCAACAGGGGCCGAGAAAAACGAAAAAGAAGAAAGTGATCCTGAAATAACGTCCTTTTCGCTCTAGGATCATTATTTAGCGAGAAAAACGCGAAAAACAATTTTCCGTCGGTTCTCGGACTGGTCCCATAGTCTATTCTATGTATTTTGCCGTGCTAAACAAGAATTTAACGCTATTTGGACGATAGGACAGACGGGAAAAGAGAAAAACGCAAAAAACCGTTCCTGAAAAACTCGTTTTTCGACGAATTTACATTTTAGGCCATATCTTTTCGAAAAATGATAATTCCTGCATGGGCCATGGCGCATTCGATGTATTTTTCACCGCTCATTAATAATATAACCGCAGATTTACGATAGGACCAACAGGGGCCGAGAAAAACGAAAAAGAAGAAAGTGATCCTGAAATAACGTCCTTTTCGCTCTAGGATCATTATTTAGCGAGAAAAACGCGAAAAACAATTTTCCGTCGGTTCTCGGACTGGTCACATAGTCTATTCTATGTATTTTGCCGTGCTAAACAAGAATTTAACGCTATTTGGGCGATAGGACAGACGGGAAAAGAGAAAAACGCAAAAAACCGTTCCTGAAAAACTCGTTTTTCGACGAATTTACATTTTAGGCCATATCTTTTCGAAAAATGATAATTCCTGCATGGGCCATGGCGCATTCGATGTATTTTTCACCGCTCATTAATAATATAACCGCAGATTTACGATAGGACCAACAGGGGCCGAGAAAAACGAAAAAGAAGAAAGTGATCCTGAAATAACGTCCTTTTCGCTCTAGGATCATTATTTAGCGAGAAAAACGCGAAAAACAATTTTCCGTCGGTTCTCGGACTGGTCACATAGTCTATTCTATGTATTTTGCCGTGCTAAACAAGAATCTAACGCTATTTGGACGATAGGACAGACGGGAAAAGAGAAAAACGCAAAAAACCGTTCCTGAAAAACTCGTTTTTCGACGAATTTATATTTTAGGCCATATCTTTTCGAAAAATGATAATTCCTGCATGGGCCATGGCGCATTCGATGTATTTTTCACCGCTCATTAATAATATAACCGCAGATTTACGATAGGACCAACAGGGGCCGAGAAAAACGAAAAAGAAGAAAGTGATCCTGAAATAACGTCCTTTTCTCTCTAGGATCATTATTTAGCGAGAAAAACGCGAAAAACAATTTTCCGTCGGTTCTCGGACTGGTCACATAGTCTATTCTATGTATTTTGCCGTGCTAAACAAGAATCTAACGCTATTTGGACGATAGGATAGACGGGAAAAGAGAAAAACGCAAAAAACCGTTCCTGAAAAACTCGTTTTTCAACGAATTTACATTTTAGGCCATATCTTTTCGAAAAATGATAATTCCTGCATGGGCCATGGCGCATTCGATGTATTTTTCACCGCTCATTAATAATATAACCGCAGATTTACGATAGGACCAACAGGGGCCGAGAAAAACGAAAAAGAAGAAAGTGATCCTCAAATAACGTCCTTTTCGCTCTAGGATCATTATTTAGCGAGAAAAACGCGAAAAACAATTTTCCGTCGGTTCTCGGACTGGTCCCATAGTCTATTCTATGTATTTTGCCGTGCTAAACAAGAATCTAACGCTATTTGGACGATAGGATAGACGGGAAAAGAGAAAAACGCAAAAAACCGTTCCTGAAAAACTCGTTTTTCAACGAATTTACATTTTAGGCCATATCTTTTCGAAAAATGATAATTCCTGCATGGGCCATGGCGCATTCGATGTATTTTTCACCGCTCATTAATAATATAACCGCAGATTTACGATAGGACCAACAGGGGCCGAGAAAAACGAAAAAGAAGAAAGTGATCCTGAAATAACGTCCTTTTCGCTCTAGGATCATTATTTAGCGAGAAAAACGCGAAAAACAATTTTCCGTCGGTTCTCGGACTGGTCACATAGTCTATTCTATGTATTTTGCCGTGCTAAACAAGAATTTAACGCTATTTGGACGATAGGACAGACGGGAAAAGAGAAAAACGCAAAAAACCGTTCCTGAAAAACTCGTTTTTCGACGAATTTACATTTTAGGCCATATCTTTTCGAAAAATGATAATTCCTGCATGCGCCATGGCGCATTCGATGTATTTTTCACCGCTCATTAATAATATAACCGCAGATTTACGATAGGACCAACAGGGGCCGAGAAAAACGAAAAAGAAGAAAGTGATCCTGAAATAACGTCCTTTTCGCTCTAGGATCATTATTTAGCGAGAAAAACGCGAAAAACAATTTTCCGTCGGTTCTCGGACTGGTCACATAGTCTATTCTATGTATTTTGCCGTGCTAAACAAGAATCTAACGCTATTTGGACGATAGGATGGACGGGAAAAGAGAAAAACGCAAAAAACCGTTCCTGAAAAACTCGTTTTTCAACGAATTTACATTTTAGGCCATATCTTTTCGAAAAATGATAATTCCTGCATGGGCCATGGCGCATTCGATGTATTTTTCACCGCTCATTAATAATATAACCGCAGATTTACGATAGGACCAACAGGGGCCGAGAAAAACGAAAAAGAAGAAAGTGATCCTCAAATAACGTCCTTTTCGCTCTAGGATCATTATTTAGCGAGAAAAACGCGAAAAACAATTTTCCGTCGGTTCTCGGACTGGTCCCATAGTCTATTCTATGTATTTTGCCGTGCTAAACAAGAATCTAACGCTATTTGGACGATAGGATAGACGGGAAAAGAGAAAAACGCAAAAAACCGTTCCTGAAAAACTCGTTTTTCAACGAATTTACATTTTAGGCCATATCTTTTCGAAAAATGATAATTCCTGCATGGGCCATGGCGCATTCGATGTATTTTTCACCGCTCATTAATAATATAACCGCAGATTTACGATAGGACCAACAGGGGCCGAGAAAAACGAAAAAGAAGAAAGTGATCCTGAAATAACGTCCTTTTCGCTCTAGGATCATTATTTAGCGAGAAAAACGCGAAAAACAATTTTCCGTCGGTTCTCGGACTGGTCACATAGTCTATTCTATGTATTTTGCCGTGCTAAACAAGAATTTAACGCTATTTGGACGATAGGACAGACGGGAAAAGAGAAAAACGCAAAAAACCGTTCCTGAAAAACTCGTTTTTCGACGAATTTACATTTTAGGCCATATCTTTTCGAAAAATGATAATTCCTGCATGCGCCATGGCGCATTCGATGTATTTTTCACCGCTCATTAATAATATAACCGCAGATTTACGATAGGACCAACAGGGGCCGAGAAAAACGAAAAAGAAGAAAGTGATCCTGAAATAACGTCCTTTTCGCTCTAGGATCATTATTTAGCGAGAAAAACGCGAAAAACAATTTTCCGTCGGTTCTCGGACTGGTCACATAGTCTATTCTATGTATTTTGCCGTGCTAAACAAGAATCTAACGCTATTTGGACGATAGGATAGACGGGAAAAGAGAAAAACGCAAAAAACCGTTCCTGAAAAACTCGTTTTTCAACGAATTTACATTTTAGGCCATATCTTTTCGAAAAATGATAATTCCTGCATGGGCCATGGCGCATTCGATGTATTTTTCACCGCTCATTAATAATATAACCGCAGATTTACGATAGGACCAACAGGGGCCGAGAAAAACGAAAAAGAAGAAAGTGATCCTCAAATAACGTCCTTTTCGCTCTAGGATCATTATTTAGCGAGAAAAACGCGAAAAACAATTTTCCGTCGGTTCTCGGACTGGTCCCATAGTCTATTCTATGTATTTTGCCGTGCTAAACAAGAATCTAACGCTATTTGGACGATAGGATAGACGGGAAAAGAGAAAAACGCAAAAAACCGTTCCTGAAAAACTCGTTTTTCAACGAATTTACATTTTAGGCCATATCTTTTCGAAAAATGATAATTCCTGCATGGGCCATGGCGCATTCGATGTATTTTTCACCGCTCATTAATAATATAACCGCAGATTTACGATAGGACCAACAGGGGCCGAGAAAAACGAAAAAGAAGAAAGTGATCCTCAAATAACGTCCTTTTCGCTCTAGGATCATTATTTAGCGAGAAAAACGCGAAAAACAATTTTCCGTCGGTTCTCGGACTGGTCACATAGTCTATTCTATGTATTTTGCCGTGCTAAACAAGAATTTAACGCTATTTGGACGATAGGACAGACGGGAAAAGAGAAAAACGCAAAAAACCGTTCCTGAAAAACTCGTTTTTCGACGAATTTACATTTTAGGCCATATCTTTTCGAAAAATGATAATTCCTGCATGCGCCATGGCGCATTCGATGTATTTTTCACCGCTCATTAATAATATAACCGCAGATTTACGATAGGACCAACAGGGGCCGAGAAAAACGAAAAAGAAGAAAGTGATCCTGAAATAACGTCCTTTTCGCTCTAGGATCATTATTTAGCGAGAAAAACGCGAAAAACAATTTTCCGTCGGTTCTCGGACTGGTCACATAGTCTATTCTATGTATTTTGCCGTGCTAAACAAGAATCTAACGCTATTTGGACGATAGGATAGACGGGAAAAGAGAAAAACGCAAAAAACCGTTCCTGAAAAACTCGTTTTTCAACGAATTTACATTTTAGGCCATATCTTTTCGAAAAATGATAATTCCTGCATGGGCCATGGCGCATTCGATGTATTTTTCACCGCTCATTAATAATATAACCGCAGATTTACGATAGGACCAACAGGGGCCGAGAAAAACGAAAAAGAAGAAAGTGATCCTCAAATAACGTCCTTTTCGCTCTAGGATCATTATTTAGCGAGAAAAACGCGAAAAACAATTTTCCGTCGGTTCTCGGACTGGTCCCATAGTCTATTCTATGTATTTTGCCGTGCTAAACAAGAATCTAACGCTATTTGGACGATAGGATAGACGGGAAAAGAGAAAAACGCAAAAAACCGTTCCTGAAAAACTCGTTTTTCAACGAATTTACATTTTAGGCCATATCTTTTCGAAAAATGATAATTCCTGCATGGGCCATGGCGCATTCGATGTATTTTTCACCGCTCATTAATAATATAACCGCAGATTTACGATAGGACCAACAGGGGCCGAGAAAAACGAAAAAGAAGAAAGTGATCCTCAAATAACGTCCTTTTCGCTCTAGGATCATTATTTAGCGAGAAAAACGCGAAAAACAATTTTCCGTCGGTTCTCGGACTGGTCCCATAGTCTATTCTATGTATTTTGCCGTGCTAAACAAGAATCTAACGCTATTTGGACGATAGGACAGACGGGAAAAGAGAAAAACGCAAAAAACCGTTCCTGAAAAACTCGTTTTTCGACCAATTTACATTTTAGGCCATATCTTTTCGAAAAATGATAATTCCTGCATGGGCCATGGCGCATTCGATGTATTTTTCACCGCTCATTAATAATATAACCGCAGATTTACGATAGGACCAACAGGGGCCGAGAAAAACGAAAAAGAAGAAAGTGATCCTGAAATAACGTCCTTTTCGCTCTAGGATCATTATTTACCGAGAAAAACGCGAAAAACAATTTTCCGTCGGTTCTCGGACTGGTCCCATAGTCTATTCTATGTATTTTGCCGTGCTAAACAAGAATTTAACGCTATTTGGACGATAGGACAGACGGGAAAAGAGAAAAACGCAAAAAACCGTTCCTGAAAAACTCGTTTTTCGACGAATTTACATTTTAGGCCATATCTTTTCGAAAAATGATAATTCCTGCATGCGCCATGGCGCATTCGATGTATTTTTCACCGCTCATTAATAATATAACCGCAGATTTACGATAGGACCAACAGGGGCCAAGAAAAACGAAAAAGAAGAAAGTGATCCTGAAATAACGTCCTTTTCGCTCTAGGATCATTATTTAGCGAGAAAAACGCGAAAAACAATTTTCCGTCGGTTCTCGGACTGGTCACATAGTCTATTCTATGTATTTTGCCGTGCTAAACAAGAATCTAACGCTATTTGGACGATAGGATAGACGGGAAAAGAGAAAAACGCAAAAAACCGTTCCTGAAAAACTCGTTTTTCAACGAATTTACATTTTAGGCCATATCTTTTCGAAAAATGATAATTCCTGCATGGGCCATGGCGCATTCGATGTATTTTTCACCGCTCATTAATAATATAACCGCAGATTTACGATAGGACCAACAGGGGCCGAGAAAAACGAAAAAGAAGAAAGTGATCCTCAAATAACGTCCTTTTCGCTCTAGGATCATTATTTAGCGAGAAAAACGCGAAAAACAATTTTCCGTCGGTTCTCGGACTGGTCCCATAGTCTATTCTATGTATTTTGCCGTGCTAAACAAGAATCTAACGCTATTTGGACGATAGGATAGACGGGAAAAGAGAAAAACGCAAAAAACCGTTCCTGAAAAACTCGTTTTTCAACGAATTTACATTTTAGGCCATATCTTTTCGAAAAATGATAATTCCTGCATGGGCCATGGCGCATTCGATGTATTTTTCACCGCTCATTAATAATATAACCGCAGATTTACGATAGGACCAACAGGGGCCGAGAAAAACGAAAAAGAAGAAAGTGATCCTCAAATAACGTCCTTTTCGCTCTAGGATCATTATTTACCGAGAAAAACGCGAAAAACAATTTTCCGTCGGTTCTCGGACTGGTCCCATAGTCTATTCTATGTATTTTGCCGTGCTAAACAAGAATTTAACGCTATTTGGACGATAGGACAGACGGGAAAAGAGAAAAACGCAAAAAACCGTTCCTGAAAAACTCGTTTTTCGACGAATTTACATTTTAGGCCATATCTTTTCGAAAAATGATAATTCCTGCATGCGCCATGGCGCATTCGATGTATTTTTCACCGCTCATTAATAATATAACCGCAGATTTACGATAGGACCAACAGGGGCCAAGAAAAACGAAAAAGAAGAAAGTGATCCTGAAATAACGTCCTTTTCGCTCTAGGATCATTATTTAGCGAGAAAAACGCGAAAAACAATTTTCCGTCGGTTCTCGGACTGGTCACATAGTCTATTCTATGTATTTTGCCGTGCTAAACAAGAATCTAACGCTATTTGGACGATAGGATAGACGGGAAAAGAGAAAAACGCAAAAAACCGTTCCTGAAAAACTCGTTTTTCAACGAATTTACATTTTAGGCCATATCTTTTCGAAAAATGATAATTCCTGCATGGGCCATGGCGCATTCGATGTATTTTTCACCGCTCATTAATAATATAACCGCAGATTTACGATAGGACCAACAGGGGCCGAGAAAAACGAAAAAGAAGAAAGTGATCCTCAAATAACGTCCTTTTCGCTCTAGGATCATTATTTAGCGAGAAAAACGCGAAAAACAATTTTCCGTCGGTTCTCGGACTGGTCCCATAGTCTATTCTATGTATTTTGCCGTGCTAAACAAGAATCTAACGCTATTTGGACGATAGGATAGACGGGAAAAGAGAAAAACGCAAAAAACCGTTCCTGAAAAACTCGTTTTTCAACGAATTTACATTTTAGGCCATATCTTTTCGAAAAATGATAATTCCTGCATGGGCCATGGCGCATTCGATGTATTTTTCACCGCTCATTAATAATATAACCGCAGATTTACGATAGGACCAACAGGGGCCGAGAAAAACGAAAAAGAAGAAAGTGATCCTCAAATAACGTCCTTTTCGCTCTAGGATCATTATTTAGCGAGAAAAACGCGAAAAACAATTTTCCGTCGGTTCTCGGACTGGTCCCATAGTCTATTCTATGTATTTTGCCGTGCTAAACAAGAATCTAACGCTATTTGGACGATAGGACAGACGGGAAAAGAGAAAAACGCAAAAAACCGTTCCTGAAAAACTCGTTTTTCGACCAATTTACATTTTAGGCCATATCTTTTCGAAAAATGATAATTCCTGCATGGGCCATGGCGCATTCGATGTATTTTTCACCGCTCATTAATAATATAACCGCAGATTTACGATAGGACCAACAGGGGCCGAGAAAAACGAAAAAGAAGAAAGTGATCCTGAAATAACGTCCTTTTCGCTCTAGGATCATTATTTACCGAGAAAAACGCGAAAAACAATTTTCCGTCGGTTCTCGGACTGGTCCCATAGTCTATTCTATGTATTTTGCCGTGCTAAACAAGAATTTAACGCTATTTGGACGATAGGACAGACGGGAAAAGAGAAAAACGCAAAAAACCGTTCCTGAAAAACTCGTTTTTCGACGAATTTACATTTTAGGCCATATCTTTTCGAAAAATGATAATTCCTGCATGGGCCATGGCGCATTCGATGTATTTTTCACCGCTCATTAATAATATAACCGCAGATTTACGATAGGACCAACAGGGGCCGAGAAAAACGAAAAAGAAGAAAGTGATCCTGAAATAACGTCCTTTTCGCTCTAGGATCATTATTTAGCGAGAAAAACGCGAAAAACAATTTTCCGTCGGTTCTCGGACTGGTCACATAGTCTATTCTATGTATTTTGCCGTGCTAAACAAGAATCTAACGCTATTTGGACGATAGGACAGACGGGAAAAGAGAAAAACGCAAAAAACCGTTCCTGAAAAACTCGTTTTTCGACGAATTTATATTTTAGGCCATATCTTTTCGAAAAATGATAATTCCTGCATGGGCCATGGCGCATTCGATGTATTTTTCACCGCTCATTAATAATATAACCGCAGATTTACGATAGGACCAACAGGGGCCGAGAAAAACGAAAAAGAAGAAAGTGATCCTGAAATAACGTCCTTTTCGCTCTAGGATCATTATTTAGCGAGAAAAACGCGAAAAACAATTTTCCGTCGGTTCTCGGACTGGTCACATAGTCTATTCTATGTATTTTGCCGTGCTAAACAAGAATCTAACGCTATTTGGACGATAGGACAGACGGGAAAAGAGAAAAACGCAAAAAACCGTTCCTGAAAAACTCGTTTTTCGACGAATTTATATTTTAGGCCATATCTTTTCGAAAAATGATAATTCCTGCATGGGCCATGGCGCATTCGATGTATTTTTCACCGCTCATTAATAATATAACCGCAGATTTACGATAGGACCAACAGGGGCCGAGAAAAACGAAAAAGAAGAAAGTGATCCTGAAATAACGTCCTTTTCGCTCTAGGATCATTATTTAGCGAGAAAAACGCGAAAAACAATTTTCCGTCGGTTCTCGGACTGGTCACATAGTCTATTCTATGTATTTTGCCGTGCTAAACAAGAATCTAACGCTATTTGGACGATAGGACAGACGGGAAAAGAGAAAAACGCAAAAAACCGTTCCTGAAAAACTCGTTTTTCGACGAATTTATATTTTAGGCCATATCTTTTCGAAAAATGATAATTCCTGCATGGGCCATGGCGCATTCGATGTATTTTTCACCGCTCATTAATAATATAACCGCAGATTTACGATAGGACCAACAGGGGCCGAGAAAAACGAAAAAGAAGAAAGTGATCCTCAAATAACGTCCTTTTCGCTCTAGGATCATTATTTAGCGAGAAAAACGCGAAAAACAATTTTCCGTCGGTTCTCGGACTGGTCCCATAGTCTATTCTATGTATTTTGCCGTGCTAAACAAGAATCTAACGCTATTTGGACGATAGGATAGACGGGAAAAGAGAAAAACGCAAAAAACCGTTCCTGAAAAACTCGTTTTTCAACGAATTTACATTTTAGGCCATATCTTTTCGAAAAATGATAATTCCTGCATGGGCCATGGCGCATTCGATGTATTTTTCACCGCTCATTAATAATATAACCGCAGATTTACGATAGGACCAACAGGGGCCGAGAAAAACGAAAAAGAAGAAAGTGATCCTCAAATAACGTCCTTTTCGCTCTAGGATCATTATTTAGCGAGAAAAACGCGAAAAACAATTTTCCGTCGGTTCTCGGACTGGTCCCATAGTCTATTCTATGTATTTTGCCGTGCTAAACAAGAATCTAACGCTATTTGGACGATAGGACAGACGGGAAAAGAGAAAAACGCAAAAAACCGTTCCTGAAAAACTCGTTTTTCGACCAATTTACATTTTAGGCCATATCTTTTCGAAAAATGATAATTCCTGCATGGGCCATGGCGCATTCGATGTATTTTTCACCGCTCATTAATAATATAACCGCAGATTTACGATAGGACCAACAGGGGCCGAGAAAAACGAAAAAGAAGAAAGTGATCCTGAAATAACGTCCTTTTCGCTCTAGGATCATTATTTAGCGAGAAAAACGCGAAAAACAATTTTCCGTCGGTTCTCGGACTGGTCACATAGTCTATTCTATGTATTTTGCCGTGCTAAACAAGAATCTAACGCTATTTGGACGATAGGACAGACGGGAAAAGAGAAAAACGCAAAAAACCGTTCCTGAAAAACTCGTTTTTCGACGAATTTATATTTTAGGCCATATCTTTTCGAAAAATGATAATTCCTGCATGGGCCATGGCGCATTCGATGTATTTTTCACCGCTCATTAATAATATAACCGCAGATTTACGATAGGACCAACAGGGGCCGAGAAAAACGAAAAAGAAGAAAGTGATCCTGAAATAACGTCCTTTTCTCTCTAGGATCATTATTTAGCGAGAAAAACGCGAAAAACAATTTTCCGTCGGTTCTCGGACTGGTCACATAGTCTATTCTATGTATTTTGCCGTGCTAAACAAGAATCTAACGCTATTTGGACGATAGGATAGACGGGAAAAGAGAAAAACGCAAAAAACCGTTCCTGAAAAACTCGTTTTTCAACGAATTTACATTTTAGGCCATATCTTTTCGAAAAATGATAATTCCTGCATGGGCCATGGCGCATTCGATGTATTTTTCACCGCTCATTAATAATATAACCGCAGATTTACGATAGGACCAACAGGGGCCGAGAAAAACGAAAAAGAAGAAAGTGATCCTCAAATAACGTCCTTTTCGCTCTAGGATCATTATTTAGCGAGAAAAACGCGAAAAACAATTTTCCGTCGGTTCTCGGACTGGTCCCATAGTCTATTCTATGTATTTTGCCGTGCTAAACAAGAATCTAACGCTATTTGGACGATAGGATAGACGGGAAAAGAGAAAAACGCAAAAAACCGTTCCTGAAAAACTCGTTTTTCAACGAATTTACATTTTAGGCCATATCTTTTCGAAAAATGATAATTCCTGCATGGGCCATGGCGCATTCGATGTATTTTTCACCGCTCATTAATAATATAACCGCAGATTTACGATAGGACCAACAGGGGCCGAGAAAAACGAAAAAGAAGAAAGTGATCCTCAAATAACGTCCTTTTCGCTCTAGGATCATTATTTAGCGAGAAAAACGCGAAAAACAATTTTCCGTCGGTTCTCGGACTGGTCCCATAGTCTATTCTATGTATTTTGCCGTGCTAAACAAGAATCTAACGCTATTTGGACGATAGGACAGACGGGAAAAGAGAAAAACGCAAAAAACCGTTCCTGAAAAACTCGTTTTTCGACCAATTTACATTTTAGGCCATATCTTTTCGAAAAATGATAATTCCTGCATGGGCCATGGCGCATTCGATGTATTTTTCACCGCTCATTAATAATATAACCGCAGATTTACGATAGGACCAACAGGGGCCGAGAAAAACGAAAAAGAAGAAAGTGATCCTGAAATAACGTCCTTTTCGCTCTAGGATCATTATTTACCGAGAAAAACGCGAAAAACAATTTTCCGTCGGTTCTCGGACTGGTCCCATAGTCTATTCTATGTATTTTGCCGTGCTAAACAAGAATTTAACGCTATTTGGACGATAGGACAGACGGGAAAAGAGAAAAACGCAAAAAACCGTTCCTGAAAAACTCGTTTTTCGACGAATTTACATTTTAGGCCATATCTTTTCGAAAAATGATAATTCCTGCATGGGCCATGGCGCATTCGATGTATTTTTCACCGCTCATTAATAATATAACCGCAGATTTACGATAGGACCAACAGGGGCCGAGAAAAACGAAAAAGAAGAAAGTGATCCTGAAATAACGTCCTTTTCGCTCTAGGATCATTATTTAGCGAGAAAAACGCGAAAAACAATTTTCCGTCGGTTCTCGGACTGGTCACATAGTCTATTCTATGTATTTTGCCGTGCTAAACAAGAATCTAACGCTATTTGGACGATAGGACAGACGGGAAAAGAGAAAAACGCAAAAAACCGTTCCTGAAAAACTCGTTTTTCGACCAATTTACATTTTAGGCCATATCTTTTCGAAAAATGATAATTCCTGCATGGGCCATGGCGCATTCGATGTATTTTTCACCGCTCATTAATAATATAACCGCAGATTTACGATAGGACCAACAGGGGCCGAGAAAAACGAAAAAGAAGAAAGTGATCCTGAAATAACGTCCTTTTCGCTCTAGGATCATTATTTAGCGAGAAAAACGCGAAAAACAATTTTCCGTCGGTTCTCGGACTGGTCACATAGTCTATTCTATGTATTTTGCCGTGCTAAACAAGAATCTAACGCTATTTGGACGATAGCCCTAGCAAGTCGTGTCACCGCAATTTTACCGCAATTAACCCCTAGTTCACCAAAAAACGACTGACGTCGTTTTGTGCAAAAATGTTACGGCAAATCACTGCAAAACGACCGATATTATTTCATACTCGATCGGTCGTTTTCCGGCTAGTTGACGAAAAAACGACTGCAAAACGACCGACCTTATTTCGTGCTTGATCAGTCGTTTTACGTTTAATGACCGAAAAACGACTGCAAAACGACCGATCTTTTTTCATTTTTTAATATTAATTAAATATTATTAAATTAATAAATGCGCAGACCAAGAAAATATGTGCGTGCTCCTGAAATATCGCATTTGGAGAAAAAAAAAATAGTCACATCTATAGGTCTCGAACCCGCAACCTTCGGATTACTAGCCAAGTGCTCTGCCTGCTCGGCCACTCAGTTCGTTAATAGATGTTAAACTCATGTTCCATATAAGTTATTCGCCAAAACGTATGGTAGCTTATGAGGAACGTGTGTTGATTATACTTCAACGAAATGAGAAGCCGAGTAGGCAGAGTACTCGATTGGTAAACCGAAGGTTGCAAGTTCGAAACCTACCAGCGACACAATTTTTTTTTTTTTTTTTTTTGAAAATTGAAAAAAGATCGGTCGTTTTACAGTCGTTAAACGTAAAACAACTGATCGAACGTGAAATAAGGTCGGTCGGTTTGCAGTCGTTTTATCGTTAACTAGCCGAAAAACGACCGATCGAGTATGAAATAATATCGGTCGTTTTGCAGTGATTTGCCGTAACATTTTTGCACAAAACGACGTCAGTCGTTTTTGCGGTTGTTTATCGGTGGCACGACTAGCTAGGGGACCAATTGCAATTTAAGTTATTGTCTAGCACTAAAAATTTAACAATTTACACACTGCATATGAGATAAAATATTTCATTTTTCCGGCAAGCTAAATTCTTGTTTAGAGGTGTCCAAATCTATTATTATTGTCTAAGTTTTATGCACTATCTCTAATCGCAATTTTTTTTGCACCGACCGATTGCAATTTAAGTTATTGTCTAGCACTAAAAATTTAACAATTTACACACTGCATATGAGATAAAATATTTCATTTTTCCGGCAAGCTAAATTTTTGTTTAGAGGTGTACAAATCTATTATTATTGTTTAAGTTTTATGCACTATCTGTAATCGCAATTTTTTTTGCACCGACCAATTGCAATTTAAGTTATTGTCTAGCACTAAAAATTTAACAATTTACACACTGCATATGAGATAAAATATTTCATTTTTCCGGCAAGCTAAATTTTTGTGTAGAGGTGTCCAAATCTATTATTATTGTTTAAGTTTTATGCACTATCTGTAATCGCAATTTTTTTTTGCACTGACCAATTGCAATTTAAGTTATTGTCTAGCACTAAAAATTTAACAATTTACACACTGCATATGAGATAAAATATTTCATTTTTCCGGCAAGCTAAATTCTTGTTTAGAGGTGTCCAAATCTATTATTATTGTCTAAGTTTTATGCACTATCTCTAATCGCAATTTTTTTTGCACCGACCGATTGCAATTTAAGTTATTGTCTAGCACTAAAAATTTAACAATTTACACACTGCATATGAGATAAAATATTTTATTTTTCCGGCAAGCTAAATTTTTGTTTAGAGGTGTACAAATCTATTATTATTATTTAAGTTTTATGCACTATCTGTAATCGCAATTTTTTTTGCACCGACCAATTGCAATTTAAGTTATTGTCTAGCACTAAAAATTTAACAATTTACACACTTCATATGAGATAAAATATTTCATTTTTCCGGCAAGCTAAATTTTTGTGTAGAGGTGTCCAAATCTATTATTATTGTTTAAGTTTTATGCACTATCTGTAATCGCAATTTTTTTTTGCACTGACCAATTGCAATTTAAGTTATTGTCTAGCACTAAAAATTTAACAATTTACACACTGCATATGAGATAAAATATTTCATTTTTCCGGCAAGCTAAATTTTTGTTTAGAGGTGTCCAAATCTATTATTATTGTTCAAGTTTTATGCACTATCTCTAATCGCATTTTTTTTTGCACCGACCGATTGCAATTTAAGTTATTGTCTAGCACTAAAAATTTAACAATTTACACACTGCATATGAGATGAAATATTTCATTTTACCGGCAAGCTAAATTTTTGTTTAGAGGTGTCCAAATCTGTTATTATTGTTTAAGTTTTATGCACTATCTGTAATCGCATTTTTTTTTGCACCGGCCAATTGCAATTTAAGTTATTGTCTAGCACTAAAAATTTAACAATTTACACACTGCATATGAGATAAAATATTTCATATTTCCGGCAAGCTAAATTTTTGTTTAGAGGTGTCCAAATCTATTATTATTGTTTAAGTCTTATGCACTATCTGTAATCGCAATTTTTTTTGCACCGACCAATTGCAATTTAAGTTATTTTCTAGCACTAAAAATTTAACAATTTACACACTGCATATGAGATAAAATATTTCATTTTTCCGGCAAGCTAATTTTTTGTTTAGAGGTGTCCAAATCTGTTATTATTGTTTAAGTTTTCTGCACTATCTGTAATCGCAATTTTTTTTTGTACCGACCAATTGCAATTTAAGTTATTGTCTAGCACTAAAAATTTAACAATTTACACACTGCATATGAGATAAAATATTTCATTTTTCCGGCAAGCTAAATTTTTGTTTAGAGGGGTCCAAATCTATTATTATTGTTCAAGTTTTATGCGTTATCTCTAATCGCAATTTTTTTTGCACCGACCAATTGCAATTTAAGTTATTGTCTAGCACTAAAAATTTAACAATTTATACACTGCATATGAGATAAAATATTTCATTTTTCCGGCAAGCTAAATTTTTGTTTCGAGGTGTCCAAATCTATTATTATTGTTTAAGTTTTATGCACTATCTCTAATCGCAATTTTTTTTGCACCGACCGATTGCAATTTAAGTTATTGTCTAGCACTAAAAATTTAACAATTTACACACTGCATATGAGATGAAATATTTCATTTTACCGGCAAGCTAAATTTTTGTTTAGAGGTGTCCAAATCTGTTATTATTGTTTAAGTTTTATGCACTATCTGTAATCGCATTTTTTTTTGCACCGGCCAATTGCAATTTAAGTTATTGTCTAGCACTAAAAATTTAACAATTTACACACTGCATATGAGATAAAATATTTCATATTTCCGGCAAGCTAAATTTTTGTTTAGAGGTGTCCAAATCTATTATTATTGTTTAAGTCTTATGCACTATCTGTAATCGCAATTTTTTTTGCACCGACCAATTGCAATTTAAGTTATTGTCTAGCACTAAAAATTTAACAATTTACACACTGCATATGAGATAAAATATTTCATTTTTCCGGCAAGCTAAATTTTTGTTTAGAGGTGTCCAAATCTGTTATTATTGTTTAAGTTTTCTGCACTATCTGTAATCGCAATTTTTTTTTGTACCGACCAATTGCAATTTAAGTTATTGTCTAGCACTAAAAATTTAACAATTTACACACTGCATATGAGATAAAATATTTCATTTTTCCGGCAAGCTAAATTTTTGTTTAGAGGTGTCCAAATCTATTATTATTGTTTAAGTTTTATGCACTATCTCTAGTCGCAATTTTTTTTTGCACCGACCAATTGCAATTTAAGTTATTGTCTAGCACTAAAAATTTAACAATTTACACACTGCATATGAGATAAAATATTTCATTTTTCCGGCAAGCTAAATTTTTGTTTAGAGGTGTCCAAATCTATTATTATTGTTTAAGTTTTATGCACTATCTCTAGTCGCAATTTTTTTTTGCACCGACCAATTGCAATTTAAGTTATTGTCTAGCACTAAAAATTTAACAATTTACACACTGCATATGAGATAAAATATTTCATTTTTCCGGCAAGCTAAATTTTTGTTTAGCGGTGTCGAAATCTATTATTATTGTTTAAGTTTTATGCACTATCTGTAATCGCAATTTTTTTTGCACCGACCAATTGCAATTTAAGTTATTGTCTAGCACTAAAAATTTAACAATTTACACACTGCATATGAGATAAAATATTTCATTTTTCCGGCAAGCTAAATTTTTGTTTAGAGGGGTCCAAATCTATTATTATTGTTCAAGTTTTATGCGCTATCTCTAATCGCAATTTTTTTTGCACCGACCAATTGCAATTTAAGTTATTGTCTAGCACTAAAAATTTAACAATTTACACACTGCATATGAGATAAAATATTTCATTTTTCCGGCAAGCTAAATTTTTGTTTAGAGGTGTCCAAATCTATTATTATTGTTTAAGTTTTATGCACTATCTGTAATCGCAATTTTTTTCCACCGACCAATTGCAATTTAAGTTATTGTCTAGCACTAAAAATTTAACAATTTACACATTGCAAACCCCCGTAATATTGGCGTGTCACATTGTGCCCCGACCAATACAAAATTGTACTTTGTATTTATGGTATTTAAAATTGTCTAATTGTATGCATCGATAAGTTAGGGTAATTTGATGGTTGCCATAACAAAAAAACTTCTATCCATATTTTTCAAGAGTTCGATCGACATCGAGTTACCAGAAAACAATGTTCAATGAAAAAAGTCACAGTTTTGTCCTCAACAGAATTGTATTCCTAAATTTCGAATTCATGTTTCAGGCCTTTTTGCTGGAGTTGGGATGCAACCGCGCTTCGGTTCAAACGAATTATGCATACACGCGAATAACTATTAAACTGGTAAAAGCTGTTTGTCAATCTCCGGAAGAAGCGCGCTATATTATTGTTCTTTTGGGATACAAAAATGAGGAAGCGCGGCCGTGTAAAATGACGATCGATTGCGAAGATGAGAATCCACTTTCCGACGTGGAAACGAAGGATTTAAAAGCACTTTTCAAAAGAGTCAAAGAACAAGACTTGAAAGAAGCGGTGGAAAACGCTCTGAATTCTGAAGGAAGTCCATTTATCTGGAAACAAGCTTCGGAGGATCGACGGAACAGCATCATTGATCAATCCGTAACTAATATTAAATATTCAAATATAATAAAAATAAAAACTTGGTCATTTTTTAATTTTCTGCTGTAGTTGTTTATTTTATTAATAAAATTGCTTTACAAAGTTTCTATATCGAGATCATTCTTCGCATAGGTGGAAGAAGATTCCGACGGAGAAATGTCTTTTTTGAAGACTCTGAAAAAGAAACCAAGAGCGAAAAAAAAGCAGGACAAAGTCTTGTCTAAAAAGGATGAAAACGTCAGGGAAATTAGCGATCTCGATATCGATGCTGCTGATCAATCCGACGTCTCCCAATTCAGTGAAGAAGATGCGTCGCAGGTCGCCGTACCCAAAACTGTAAAGACGAGAAAAACAAAAGCTGCTGATACAAAGAATCCGAGAAAAAAATCATTACTCAAAAGCAAAGTCAATACAAAAGCGAAGAAAGTATCCAAGACTCGCTCCCAACCACTTGGAAAAAGAAGTTTGAAAAAGCCCTTGAAGAATGGAAATGATAACGCATCTGATACTCGCGAGAGCGATGCGGAAGGGAGAAAATCTGTAGTGGCCGAAATCTTCAAGCCGAATCCGAGAGAAACAAAAGGATTTTTAGAAGCAAATAATACAGTGGACAACACTGCATCGCAACAGCCTGCGAAAAGAATAAATAAAAGCGAAGGAGGTCTCGGGGAAAAAACAACGGCGCCTGTTAAAAATTCTCCGGTTACGTCTGTGAGTCGTTCGCAAAGTCAACTTACGTGCAGCACTCCGATTGTTGGACGTACCGCCAACTTGTCTACTGTTGCGGAGGAGAATATTAGTGCGATTGTCAAGGAAAACACGATAATAGCGACAGAAATTACGGGTATTAAAAAAAAAGACGAGCGCGGTGATTCCGATGAATCCAACTTGGACGAATCCGCCGGCAAAGATATCACTAAAGTGGAGATGGACAGTCATAGGGAATTATTGAAAGATCTGCAGGCGCTTAAGGAAAATGTTTTAGTGACGAAGAAACCTGTAAAGCGGAAGGGTAAATCTTTAGCAGGAGGGAAAAAGAAAGTCGCTCGGAAATAAAGTCACAAAGTGGTAATTTTATTATTTTTTTAGCTACTCACAAGATTTTACTTATTGTAATTATTGCAATGGTGATTATCGATTGAATTACTATTGTTGGGCCTAGCAATAGATAATATGTATTACGTGGAAGGCGCGGCGGGGTATTTCAATTCGATTCGCTCACTCTGAGGTGTCGGACGTGGATAGTTCAGTATAGATAGTACAGTAGTATAGGCTTTCTTTGGGGCATCGATATGTGAAAACATTTGCCTATATTATTCAGTCTGATAATTATTGTATAATTAACAACTCATTCAACTTAATATCACGCTATGCTACGTAAGACATTCAAAACGATATAATTCTACGAAAAAAGCAATAAAACACAACAAAACTATTCACTTTGCTAAGCAAATTATACGATGCATCACATTGAAACGCAATGGGCTGCTCGAGTTTTCTAACTATTCATACTTTTTGAAGGTCTATGCTATTAACTATTCAACATTGGATACGATTTCTTTCATATTGAGTCAATACCAGTTACGAAAAGCAGGAACCGAAAACACGAATCACTAAAGTGGAGATGGACAGTCAAAGGGAATTGTTGAAAGATCTGCAGGCGCTTAAGGAAAATGTTTTAGTGACGAAGAAACCTGTAAAGCGGAAGGGTTAATCTTTGGCAGGAGGGAAAAAGAAAGTCGCTCGGAAATAAAGTCACAAAGTGGTAATTTTATTATTTTTTTAGCTACTCACAAGATTTTACTTATTGCAATTGTTGCAGTGATGATTATTGATTTAATTACTATTGTTGGGCCTAGCAATAGATAATATATATTACGTGCAAGGCGCGGCGGGGTATTTCAATTCGATTCGCTCACTCTGAGGTGTCGGACGTGGATAGTTCAACCGGGAATACGAGTCTGCAATTTTTCCAACTACATATATGGGGTAAAACACGTCAAGGCGGCCACACGAATTTTTCATTTCAATAAAAAGTTTTCAAATTTCTTGAGGATGTTGGCCTGGCTGAAAACAAAAATTGCAAATTTTTTCAGATTTTTGTATTGCATATTTCAGCCGTTACAAATAACTGAAAATAATAATCGTTAATTTTTTAACGCCAAAACTACGGCTCTCGCAAAAAAATCATGTTAACAAAAAATTTAAGGTATCTAACGTTCTTTTCAACAATTTTTTTTCGAAATTTTCCTACTCCGTTTTATGCTATTTTTCAATTAAATAATATTTCAATATTTTTTTTCTCCGAAACTGCGTTCGCGATTCAGATGAGATTTTTACATTTTGTTCCTTAATATGTTAAGAATCTAAAAAAAAATTGGCGTGTTGGGCGGCGACTTCGTTCCACAGTTACAGCTCTTCGAATGATCCAACATAACGGTAATCTAATGTGACAATAGAAAAAATCTAAAGTCCGCATCACTTGTTTATTTTTTTGTTATTTTTAATTAAAAATTTTTTTTATTAGGTTAATTGGCAAATTCCCCCGTACCTGTCGTCCACACTTTGTGTTCACAACGCAGAACGATGGTCGTAAAACATTGAGCACGTGAATATTGAACTCAAGAGACATTCAATCACCACGTTTTGCCAATTTTCGATTGATCAGAAAAGAGCACGATGATGAATTACGTGTCATCAGGAAAAAAGTTTCAATTCCATCAGTCGATAAAATAAATGTATTAAAAAACCCAAAAATTGAAGAGGGAAAAATATCCGATGCAAAAAATGGAGTGCGGGCTTTAGAATTATTATGTAGACAGTCTGTTGAACGTACAGAGCAATTACATATTAGATTGCACTGGTATTCGATCGTTTGAAGAGCTGTAACAGTGGAATGAAATCGCCGCCCATCTCGCAAATTTTTTCTCAGATTCTAGACATATTAAGTAACAAAATGTAAAAATTTCAGCCGAATCGGGGACGCAGTTTTGGAGAAAAGAAATATTATAATTTTATTCCATTGAAAAATTGCATAAAACAGAGTAGGAAGATGTTGCAAAAAATTTATTTAAAAGAATGTTAAATACCTTAAATTTTTTGTTCACGTGATTTTTTTGCGAGAGCTGTAGTTTTGGCGTTAAAAAATTAACAATTATTATTTTCAGTTTTCTGTAACGGCTGAAATATGCGATAAAAAAATCTGAAAAAATTTGTAATTTTTGTTTTCAGCCAGACCAACATCCTCAACAAATTTGAAAACTTTTTATTGAAATGAAAAATTCGTGTGGTCGACTTGACGTGTTTTACCCGATATACAATAATTACACGCAATATTTCCAGCGTTACATTATTATTTCGCACGACTTGTTAACTTTCAACAGTATTTTCATTACTCTCTCCAACAAGTTTCAAAATATCGATGATGACATCGTTACCCACTATTAAAAATATATATATATTTTTTTTATTTGCGAATTTACATTATCAGAAATTTTATTCACCAGCGGATATATTAAATTTCATACACGCTTGTTGTAAAATAACGATTAAAAAAAAATGATCTCTCTTAATTTTTCTAGGATTTGGTACATAGTACTGTAATTGAGGTACGAGCCGACGATCTATTCGTATGGAATTTAACCATGCGTATCATACGAGGACAATTGCGAAGGTCTTGTAATAATCTTTTGCATCTCATTGGGCATAGTCGCATTAGTCTCACTGTCGTCATCATACTTTCAAAGCAATAAAACTCTATTGGATATTTATTCCGAAATCGTCAACAGTCAAAGATACCGAGGACAAGTTCTCGTCATAATTTGTCAGAACCTTCGAGATCCATTTCCCTATCAACATAATTCTGTCGGTACGCCGGAGTCATAAATCTCAGAGTCTATATGACATTAAAAAATAATCATACGCATCACTTTGACTGCCTCAATAATAATATCAAAAATAATCAAGAATCCTTCGAAATTGTCGTAATCAAATTAAAACGATTATTTGTAAATAGTTGATATGTTTAGTGCGGATTTGACTTCATTTTCACGATAATTAGGTTAGGAAACGTCATTTGGCCCGGTATCGTGCACTTTGACCTTGGTTAAATTAAACATTATTTCGGAGACTTCGCCTTTTTTCATGATGCATCAATTCCTGAATTATTTGCGAATCCGTAGCACTTTTTATTTTTTCTCTATCTTTGATCTAAGTATGTTAATTTTCGATTTAAAGATCAATTTTTCCAGCCCTCTCGTAAGCGCCATGTAAAAAGATCGACTTTCAAGTTTTAATTGTTCATTCAAATACTCGGTAACAGCCGGCAAGATTTTGTGCAAATAAAATTGAATAGCTAAATTACTACATGTCAAAAATTCGTGCATATGAGTTTGAATTGCTTCCACGACAGAACTACCTTAAGGTAGTTCTGTCGGTACGCCGGAGTCATAAATCTCAGAGTCTATATGACATTAAAAAATAATCATACGCATCACTTTGACTGCCTCAATAATAATATCAAAAATAATCGAGAATCCTTCGAAATTGTCGTAATCAAATTAAAACGATTATTTGTAAATAGTTGATATGTTTAGTGCGGATTTGACTTCATTTTCACGATAATTAGGTAAGGAAACGTCATTTGACTCGGTATCGTGCACTTTGACCTTGGTTCAATTAAACATTATTCCGGAGACTTCACCTTTTTTCATGATGCATAAATTCCTGAATGATTTACGAATCCGTAGCACTTTTTATTTTTTCTCTATCTTTGATCTAAGTATGTTAATTTTCGATTTAAAGATCAATTTGTCCAGCCCTCCCGTAAGCGCCATGTAAAAAGATCGACTTTCAAGTTTTAATTCTTCATTCAAATACTCGGTAACAGCCGGCAAGATTTTGTGCAAGTAAAATTGAATAGCTAAATTACAACATGTCAAAAATTCATGCATATGAGTTTGGATTGCTTTCACGACAGAACTACCTTAAGGTAGTTCTGTCGGTACGCCGGAGTCATAAATCTCAGAGTCTATATGACATTAAAAAATAATCATACGCATCACTTTGACTGCCTCAATAATAATATAAAAAATAATCAAGAATCCTTCCAAATTGTCGTAATCAGATTAAAACGATTATTTGTAAATAGTTGATATATTTAGTGCGGATTTGACTTCATTTTCACGATAATTAGGTTAGGAAACGTCATTTGGCCCGATATCGTGCACTTTGACCTTGGTTCAATTAAACATTATTCCGGAGACTTCACCTTTTTTCATGATGCATCAATACCTGAATTATTTGCGAATCCGTAGTACTTTTTATTTTTTCTCTGTCTTTGATCTAAGTATGTTAATTTTCGATTTAAAGATCAATTTTTCCAGCCCTCCCGTAAGCGCCATGTAAAAAGATCGATTTTCAAGTTTTAATTGTTCATTCAAATACTCGGTAACAGCCGTCAAGATTTTGTGCAACTAAAATTGAATAGCTAAATTACAACATGTCAAAAATTCATGCATATGAGTTTGGATTGCTTTCACGACAGAACTACCTTAACATCAACGTCGACTATAACCACGTAAATTATTTATGAAACAGTTAAAAAAGTGATTACATTTTTGCAAACTTGTCCTGTACGTTTGTAACAACCCGTTATTCGCCTTAAAATATAGTCATACTCTCGAGAAGGTGGAAACTCTTCCGGTTCGTGTTGCATAATCATTTCGTCGGAAGCAAAACGTAATTTTACTAAATTTTTCAAAATTCCCATTTCCTTTCATGATTTTAAAAAAAGGATGCATTCTTAATACGTTGAAACGATTTGTAAGATTAAAAAAAAAATATGTAAAATTATGATTAAACACGATGCAGATTAAAAAGAGTTATTTCCCCGAGATGAAATT
Organism: Ephialtes manifestator; assembly: GCA_963970395.1. Classification (NCBI taxonomy): domain Eukaryota; kingdom Metazoa; phylum Arthropoda; class Insecta; order Hymenoptera; family Ichneumonidae; genus Ephialtes; species Ephialtes manifestator. Next base: position 20,502,972 of record OZ019978.1, on the reverse strand, counting down.
TAAGCGCTCTTCGAAGGCTGAATGATTAGTCATTAGCCATTAAAAACTCACGTGTTTTATATACAGCGTTGTAAAGCCGCATTACTTTAAGAAATAAAGTTTAAAGTACAATTCGTTTAGCAGTAATGATTTCGCAAAAACAACCTGCAGTTTTTATGAAATTATATGTGAAATTTTATACACGTGAAAAGAAATCTCAGTTTCAGTCAAGCCTTGGGAAAAAATGCGGAAAGAATGTAAGGATACAACCCTCCACTATTTTCGCAATGCATTAACTGTTTTTCTTCATTTTTTCAAGAAGATTACCATGAAATTGAACTGAAAATTAATATTTTTTGCAGCTGTTCAAAAGTTTAACCATCATATTATAATCGCCACATATTAATTTTATGGAAACATAATCATTAAGCCAATTCATCGACTATATTTCTAGAAGAATTAGAGATTTAGAACTCAGTTTATATATGAAGCATTCTCTGTCAATTCAGCCATTTTTTTTCGACCCTCCGATTTGCCCTGTAATTGATTATATGAATGTACCACTAAAAGACACTCTATGTGAATTTTTTTCAGATTTTTAAAAATAATTTTTCAGAAAATGGCTTTTTTTATTCAAATGCCAATATCTCAGAATTTTGAAGTTACTGAAAAAAAATGTCTGCACATAAAAGTTGTCGTTTATTGTTAGCTTTCGAGCGGAATATTCCAAATAATTGTCACGTTCCTGTGAGTATGATTTTTTTCCGAAAAATGGAGGAATTATTGTTTAATTAAAAAAAGGATATTTTTTTTTACTGAAAAAATTACAGAGTATTGCTACATGACTGTTGATATCACAAGAAAATCGCCAGAGTGGCACCGATCGATCTTCTGGTATTAAAAAATGCATTTGTGTGAAAGTTCCGAAAAACGGGGGCATTATTATTTTTTTGATAAAAAAAAGGTTACTTTTTTTTTCTAATAAAATTACAGAGTATTCTTGCATGACTGTAGATATTGCAAAAAAATCATCAGAGTGGTACGGATCGAGCTTCCGGTATAAAAAAAAATAATTCCCCCGTTTTTCGAAACTTCCACACGAATAATTTTTTTTAATACCGTAAGCTCGATCCGTACCACTCTGATGATTTTTTTGCAATATCTACAGTCATGCAAGAATACTCTGTAATTTTATTAGCCAAAAAAAAGTAACCTTTTTTTTATCAAAAAAATAATAATGCCCCCGTTTTTCGGAACTTTCACACAAATGCATTTTTTAATAACACAAGATCGATTATTTAAATATAATAATTATTTTTTTTTATCTGAAAAAAATCACATAGAGTGTCTTTTAGTGGTACATTCATATAACCAATTACAGGGCAAATCGGAGAGGGCCGAAAAAAAAAGTGGCTGAATTGACAGAGAATGCTTCATATCTGTAGTTTCATTTTTCAGATATTTAGAAATAATAATAATTTTTGAGTTCCTTTTATTGTTAAAAGGAAAGGTCTACCAACTCGAGCGAACCTTTGAGGTTTTTCAGTCTGGGCCTCTGCGTTTTTCAGTTAAGAAGAAGTTATAATCCCGCTGTTGACCTTGTCCTTGGCTCTGGTCGTCGAACCGGTTGCCGTTGCGAGTACCACTCGCGTTTCTCACTGTCGGTTTGAACGATCCGATATTTTCCTCCGTGCCAACATATTCAAGCCTTCAACTCACTAATATCTTTCAGGGGTCATCGAACGATCTATTCCATTTATTATCCTTTTGCACGTGTTTTAGTCGAATTTCTGGGACATTCACCATTCCTTTGTCGTCGATTCTGTTGATTGCAACGATTACTCAGAAATCCTTTTAACATCTCGGAATATTTCAATCATTTTTTTACTGTAAGTTGAGGTAGAAGTGCATGGAAGATTCTAAGAATTAATATTTTTAATTTAACTGATACTAATGAAAGCTTTTAAAAATTCCTATTAAAAAAAGGGTCTTGTAGGCAAAAACGGATGTTAATTTGAATGTTAATTACGACTGAAAAAAACCTTTTGAAAAAAATAACAGAAATTAATTCTTGTGCTTTGTAATAAATATAAATGTTAACTTTAAAAATTGTTCGAAGAAAGAAAAAGCCTGAATATGAGGCAGGAATACTGCAGTGCAGCTCTGAAATTCTACATAAAAAAGATGCAAAGTAGAACCTTGCACATTGCTTCCTCATTATTTTTCGCTTTTTACAAAGCTCCCTCTGTGAGGAAGCAGTATGTTATTCAATTTTGGCTTCTTCATAGAGGAAGCTTTGTAAAAAGCGAAAAATAATGAGGAAGCAATGTGCAAGGTTCTACTTTGCATCTTTTTTTTTTATACCTTGTGTCTCTTTTGCAGAGGTGTTTTATACAGCTATAAATCACCTCTGCAAACACCGTTACATCTAATTTTGATTAGATACAAATTTTTGTCGTACTTTCTCAACTTTTCCGGAAGTTATAGCGAAAATCTACATTTTTTTAAAATGAAAAATGGTGTAAAATCCGAACGACTTTACCGATCATCACCAAATTTGGTACATGGCATTTCTGAATGTTATTTTTCGTCTGTACAAAATTTCTGTTCATTTGTTGAAATTCGACGTAATTTAGATCAAAATCTATTTTTTTCGAAAAATTCAAAATTCTATAAAATCCGAACCGCTTTACCGATTTCGTCGAAATTCAATACCATACAACATTGAACGTATCTTCAGTTATGAAGAACTATTTAGCCAAATCGGCGAACTTTTACGAAAGTTAGAGCGACCACGCCCTTTTTTTAACAAATTAAAATCAACATAAAATCTTAATGACTTCACATATTTTGGCAAAAATCACAACATTCAAAGAGGGGCAGCTACTCTACTTGCGTGCCAAATTTGAGCCGGATCGCTCGAACGGTTACCGAGTGAGAGGAGATTGAATTTTCGAAGCCCAGCACACACACACACACACACACATACATACATACGGACATTTTTTCTAAACCACTTTTCTCGACGTTTTAGGTGATTCTAAGCATACTGACATGAAAATCTCGAAAAAAAAAAAATTTCATGAAAACAAAGCTTCCTCTATGAGGAAGCAAAAACAGACTGTATAAAGTCCACTTTGGAACGAGAAACCTCAGACCCGACATGGAGAACAAACCCGCGCAAAAAGGAAAGTATTAAAACAGTATTAAAAAAAGTATGAAAAGTATAATATCTCAAGTATGATCTATTGGACTGAATTAATACTAAAAAGTATTAGACCGTATTATTAGTTTTAAGGGTCCGGGTCGATATGTCCACGGTTTTCGGTATCCAGGTCGATATCTCCATGGTTTTTGGTGTCCAGGTCGATATCTCCATGGTTTTTGGTGTCCAAGTCGATATCTCCATAATTTTTGGTGTCCAGGTAGATATTTCCCTGGTTTTTGGTGTCCAGGTCGATATCTCCATGGTTTTTTATGTCCAGTTCGATATCTCTATAGTTTTTCGTGTCCAGGTCAATTTTTTCATAATTTTCGATGTCTAGATATACTTCCACTTGTTTTTCAAGTAACTAGACCGGACTGGATACTGAAAATTGAGGTGCGATTAAACTACAGCTCAAAAACTGTAAACGAATATAATTTTTACAACAAACATTATGAATCGATCGACCTGGACTTCGAGAACTATGAAGATATCAACCTCGACACCGAGAACTATGAAGATATCAACCTGGACACCTAAAACTGTGGAGCAATCGATCTAGACAACTAAAACTATGGGCCGGTCGACCTGGACATCGAAAGCGATGGAAATATCGACCTGGACACTGAAAACCATGGACATATCAATCCGGACCCTGAAAACTAATAATACGGTCTAATACTTTTTAGTATTAATTTAGTATTAATAGATCATACTTGAGATATTATACTTTTCATACTGTTTTTAATACTTTTCTTTTTGCGCGGGAAACTACAATGCCAAAGAGAACAACTACTGGAAGAAGACACAGATGCCAAAATTAGAAAGAGTGAAACTATACAACTGTGATAATAATAAATATAAAGACATTATAGACAATTATGTGAAATTAGCTGGACGAGAAGCAGCAAAATTGATTTTAAACTAAATACAAAAATATGCGACCATACACATTCTAATAAACTTTTTTTTTTTAAATTCTAGAGACATACACACATAGAACAAACACACATTAACCTGAGAATAAAACTACATCAGGATAAACACGAACACAACAAAACAAGCAACATATCAATAGATAAGCGTGATGCGTGGGCTACTGTAAATAAAATACCCTAGCAATCACGATAACTTTCATTTTTTCTAAAAAAAACTGTCAAAGTGATGATAAAATTAACGCTCAATAGAATTTGTTTTTCGGACAGAAAAAACTTTCGGAAACTGTCAAAATTATGTTAAAATAACCAAGCCAAAAAATCAAATGTTACTTTTTCGTCACCGGAAGCAATAACTTCCAGTTCGTCATAACGAACTTTTGGAGGTAAAGTTGTTTTGCCGGTGAGTTATTGCTTATTTCGAAGGTCATTTTGACCATTTACGAAAGTTTCTTCTGTGCAAAAAACAACTTGTATTGAGAGTAATTTTTATGATGTCTTTGACAGTCGCTGTGATTATTAGGGTAGTTTAAGGGGATCAAGTCACCTAAAAAAAAGTCATAAGAAAAAAAATGGTGTAAATGATATGCTTGTTTTTAAAAGTCTTACATTAAAACCTCATTAAATACATAACGAGAATTATAATTCTGTAATTTTGTAAAGGCATATAGTGAACCAGAATGATGTGAGGTAAAGAGTAAAATTTTCGACTTGTCGTAGCTTTCAGACCAAATCGGTGAACAAATTTCAGTGTTCAATGTCTTATTTTATCTGTCGAAGAGGATTGAATATAGGAATTTTTAATTCAGGTCTTTATGACAAAGCTATGATTTTACATGTGTAAATAAATCTTTCCTCATTAAACACTTATTAAACAATTGGTGTTACAGTAAATCTAATTTACACTGCAACCAGAATCGCAATATTCAATCCAGAATGCATTCTTCGACAGATAAAATATGACATTGAACACTAAAATTGGTTCACCAGTTTGGTCTAAAAGCTACGATAAATGAAAAATGTTACTATTGACCTCATAGCATTTTTGTGCACTGTATGTCTTTACAAAATTGCAGAATTATAATGTTTGTTATGTACTTAATGAGGTTTAAATGTAAGATTTTTTTAAAAGAAGGGTATCATTTACAGAATTTTTTTTCTGATGACCTTTTTTAGTTGACAGGATCCCCTTAAGCGCCTCCGCTACTGGATCGGCAAGGGACAATCGGTTGAGGATATCCCTACTTAGAAATTACGATTGAAACTGATAGAAACCGATAAAATGGACAAAATTCCGATTGAAAAGTAATCGGTTGTAATAGGTTTCAATCAGATTTTTGTCCATTTTATTGGACTCAATCGGATCTTTCAACCAGGGATGTTAATATTAATGTAAAATATTAATATATCAATAAATTTGAAATTTCAATTTCAAAAATGGTCGTTGGGATGAAGAATCCCTGGTCAAAATAAATGATTGAGACTGATACAAATCGATAGAATTTGAATGGGATTTAACGGTATGTTATCATTTCTATCTATTCGGACTTTGATCAATTTATATAAATTGTATCGTTGTTATTAGTTTCCTATACTTTCCATTTTCTACGGGTTAAATACGATGATACGTTATCGGTACTTATGGTGCATAAATTAATATATTAATTTATGCACCATAAGTACCGTATATATATAATAATAATAATACGTATATATATATAATATAAATTAAATAATTTTCTATCATTTATACAATAATTTCAAGCCGATTGCCTCGTTTCTCTTCTCATCCCTTCACAGTTATGGGAAGTCTATCATAATGAATCTTGAATATGATAAATATTTGAATTCAAAGATTTTGTGATAATATTTTTTTCAAAGATTTTGTAATAATAATATTACTGCTACGATCGTATATTTTTATTATTGAATGGAATACAAAAATTATATTATTTATAATAATATTATAGGATTATAGGATATGGAAGAAAAATATAGCATTTCGATCGTAAATTTATGATAGTATTTCATAAATTCACGAACCAAAGTCCATATTTGGGACGACAGAATTTTTTTTTAATTCGTTTTTTATCATTTATTTTTACCAGGGATGTATATGTGCAGACGATCGCCAGGAAAATCAGCGAGGACGAGGGTTATCCTCTTCTTCTTCAGCTGATGTACGCATGTAGAAAGAACATTCGTAAAGAGACGACAGCCTCGTGCTGACGCCGTCAAGTTCAGGTTCCCGGTGAATAAGGCGTACGTCATTTCTGATCTCACGTGCGTCTGTGTGAGTATCAGAGCGCGTTTATCTGTATAAAGCTGTGTAATAGCCGTACGAGTCTGCTGCTGTTGTTGCTGCACGTGAAAAGGTCTACAGCGCTCGCCACCAGATCCTAGAGTCGCGTTCGCTTCGGCGGAGGTTCTCGAGATTCAGTGATTCACCTGCAGCTTTAGTGGTAACGCGCGCGTTTCTCTCAAACATCGAGGTACGATCCGTCGTTAATTACTCCCTGTATTCGGATTTAATGAATAAATAAAAAGAAATTAAATAACGAAAAGTGATTGTAAAATGAACCAACGAAAGTTGGTAAGTTTTCACAAAAGTTAATCGAGACATCGGTTCAAGTGAAAAGTTAATAAGAGCGAAAATTTAACCATTGTGGGATACTTACACACGCCTTGGAACTATTGAACTTCGAAGATCGAAAGCCGAGGACGGGTAAACGTTTTGGTACACGCAAATATTGCAACTTTCGCGGTGAATGACACTTTTTTTTTTTCAAGTGTGCGTGAGATTATAAAACTCATTGTTTTCCTTGTTTTTCATTTAATTTTCTATTCTATCTATGAAGCGAGAAAGAAATAAAATTTAAATACGATACATGATTGATATAAATCAATTTTTGTCAACGCATACAAATACAGAAAGTATTTGAATTAATTGTATATTCACTTCCTCAATTTGTCATACGAAAATTATATTTATTTCAGTCAATAAATTATTTCATCTTTTCGACCGAATCAATAAAACGATCCAGTGCGTGCGTCAGACAATATACGTATTTGTATCATATCGTTAATCCGATTCAGTGAATCTATCGTTTGATAAAAACAATATTTTTTTGAATCTGTTTAATATTTATTTGCTCCAATAAATTATTAAGCAGTTTTTAATTAGTTTATTCAATCAACTCAACGTAACATATTGCCATTTTAACTGCATGTATAGTTGCTTAAAATATTTGAATCTATTATCGCCGTTAAAAAAAAAAATTGATTTCGTGTAGTGAATTATATTTTCCTCTCAGTGTAGTTCTCCCTGATTAAACAATCGACGAAAGAAAAACTATTTAAGTTTGTTTTACAATCTTATAAAATTATTCTTTAAGTTTGTTTTACAAACTTGTAAAATTATTCTTTAAGTTTGTTTTACAAACTTGTAAAATTATTCTTTAAGTTTGTTTTACAAACTTGTAAAATTATTCTTTAAGTTTGTTTTACAAACTTGTAAAATTATTCTTTAAGTTTGTTTAACAAACTTGTAAAACTATTCTTTAAGTTTGTTTTACAAACTTGTAAAACTTTTCTTTAAGTTTGTTTTACAAACTTGTAAAACTATTCTTTAAGTTTGTTTTACAATCTTGTAAAACTATTCTCTAAGTTTGTTTGACAAACTTGTAAAACTATTCTCTAAGTTTGTTTAACAAACTTGTAAAACTATTCTTTAAGTTTGTTTTACAATCTTGTAAAACTATTCTTTCAGTTTGTTTTACAAACTTGTAAAACTGTTTTTTAAGTTTGTTTCACAAACTTGTAAAACTATTCTTTAAGTTTGTTTTACAAACTTGTAAAACTATTCTTTAAGTTTGTTTTACAAACTTGTAGAACTATTCTCTAAGTTTGTTTTACAAACTTGTAAAACTATTCTTTAAGTTTGTTTTACAATCTTGTAAAACTATTCTTTAAGTTTGTTTTACAAACTTGTAAAACTATTCTCTAAGTTTGTTTTACAAACTTGTAAAACTATTCTTTAAGTTTGTTTTACAATCTTGTAAAACTATTCTTTAAGTTTGCTTCACAAACTTGTAAAACTATTCTTTAAGTTTGCTTCACAAACTTGTAAAACTATTCTTTAAGTTTGTTTTACAATCTTGTAAAACTATTCTGTAAGTTTGTCTTACAAACTTGTAAAACTATGCTTTAAGTTTGTTTCACAAACTTGTAAAACTATTCTTTAAGTTTGTTTCACAAACTTGTAAAACTATTCTTTAAGTTTGTTTAACAAACTTGTAAAACTATTCTTTAAGTTTGTTTTACAAACTTGTAAAACTATTCTTTAAGTTTGTTTTACAATCTTGTAAAACTATTCTGTAAGTTTGTTTGACAAACTTGTAAAACTATTCTTTAAGTTTGTTTTACAAACTTCTAAAACTATTCTTTAAGTTTGTTTTACAATCTTGTAAAACTATTCTTTAAGTTTGTCTTACAAACTTGTAAAATTATTCTTTAAGTTTGTTTTACAAACTTGTAAAATTATTCTTTAAGTTTGTTTTACAAACGTGTAAAACTATTCCTTAAGTTTGTTTTACAAACTTGTAAAACTATTCTTTAAGTTTGTTTTACAAACTTGTAAAACTATTCTTTAAGTTTGCTTCACAAACTTGTAAAACTATTCTTTAAGTTTGTTTTACAAACTTGTAAAACTATTCTTTAAGTTTGTTTTACAAACTTGTAAAACTATTCTTTAAGTTTGTTTTACAAACTTGTTAAACTATTCTTTAAGTTTGTTTTACAATCTTGTAAAACTATTCTGTAAGTTTGTTTTACAAACTTGTAAAACTATTCTTTAAGTTTGTTTTACAAACTTGTAAAACTATTCTTTAAGTTTGTTTTACAATCTTGTAAAACTATTCTGTAAGTTTGTTTTACAAACTTGTAAAACTATTCTTTAAGTTTGTTTTACAAACTTGTAAAACTATTCTTTAAGTTTGTTTTACAAACTTGTAAAACTATTCTGTAAGTTTGTTTGACAAACTTGTAAAACTATTCTTTAAGTTTGTTTTACAAACTTGTAGAACAATTCTCTAAGTTTGTCTTACAAACTTGTAGAACAATTCTCTAAGTTTGTTTTACAAACTTGTACAACTATTCTTTAAGTTTGTTTTACAAACTTGTAAAACTATTCTTTAAGTTTGTTTTACAATCTTGTAAAACTATTCTTTAAGTTTGTCTTACAAACTTGTAAAACTATGCTTTAAGTTTGTCTTACAAACTTGTAAAACTATGCTTTAAGTTTGTTTTACAAACTTGTAAAACTATTCTTTAAGTTTGTTTTACAAACTTGTAAAACTATTCTTTAAGTTTGTTTTACAAACTTGTTAAACTATTCTTTAAGTTTGTTTTACAATCTTGTAAAACTATTCTGTAAGTTTGTTTTACAATCTTGTAAAACTATTCTTTAAGTTTGTCTTACAAACTTGTAAAACTATGCTTTAAGTTTGTTTTACAAACTTGTAAAACTATTCTTTAAGTTTGTTTTACAGACATGTAAAACAAAGTTGAAGAATTTAAAAGAATTTAATACGATAAGCATATAATCATATTCGGTTTAGTTTAAATCGTCGGATAATGACGTAATTATTGTACCCTCGGGTAAAAAATGTTGACGTCATTTTCATAACAGCGCTCTATCCACGGTGATTGCTGGTAACGATAATCAATTGTAGCTCAACAACGTTTTTTTCCGTTTCTTTTCTCGTCGCAACCTTGTCGCGTTCTTGATACCGGAATTAAAACAAAAAATCAAGGTTCTAATACCTGAATCGTTGCAAGACCTTCGCCAGTTGTTTTTGTATACCGACATAAACTTCCAACGAGATCATTAAATCCAGTTTCCGATGACTGACTTTTCAAATACCGCATACAATCTGTCGATGTAGATGTTCGGATTAAGGAGGTTGGAGCGCTCCACACTAGTCAAATCAGTGCTAAATTTTTAAAAGCGTTTCTACAATTTCAGATGGTTTAATAACCAGTTCCAAGGTGTTAATCACATAGCAGCATTAGTTCTTGATATTCAAATACATTCACAGCTGTCATATGAACAGTAAATCGATCAATATCTCCAAATTTCCGTTGTCATGTTTTTTTCATCGAGTTTTGTAAAAGGGTAAACCGTAATATCAGTCCGATTATGACGAAATATAGCTCATTTCGATCAGTGGAAGATTCTTAATCGATTGACCGTCCGGATTTTCTATAGTATCAGGCGTTCAAAAGTTACAGCCATTTGTATACTTGATGTTAGGTTATGATAGGATAAACAAACGGTCGTATCTTTTGAACTATTAATACGATTTTAACAAATAAACGGCCAATCGATAGAATATCTTTTATTAAACAAAATGAGCTATTGGTCGTCATAATCGGACTGATATTACGGTTTACCCTTTTAAAAAACTGGATGAAAAAACATAACATCGGGAATTTGCAGATATTGATCGATTTACTGTTGATATCACAGCTGTGAATGTATTTGAATATCAAGAACTAATGCTGCTATGTGATTAACACCTTGGAACAGATTATTAAACCATCTGAAATTGTAGAAAGGCTTTTAAAAATTTAGCACTGATTTGACTAGTGTGGAGCGCTCCAACCTCCTTAAGGCGCTTACAGCGCTACGAATTAGTTTAATAAAAATAAAAAATTCTTTCTTAAGCTAATTATCGCTTACACGCACACACGTAGATTTTTCGAAAATAGTTATAATGATTTAATAATAATTTTATTGAGTGTTACAATAGAAATACAGAGTAGATGTCATGTACTGAGAAAAAAAATCGTTAGATCCAACAAAACGTGCGTTTACGGGCGGCGAAAAGAATATTCTTTTGATCGAATGAAATATGTAATTAATTGAAGCAACAGCTGATAGAATCCAAAAATGGTTCAATTACCATTACCAAATATTTTGTCCAATCGATAAAACATTATTTTCGTCGCACGCAATCGCACATTTTGTTGGTTCTAACGATTTTTTTTCTCAGTGTGTTTATAATACATAATTCTACCTGTCCGCATCCTGGCTACTTATCCCATAAATTTAAAATACCCCAGTTTTTTTAGTTCTAACAAAATAAAATTGTCTTTATTATACTTAACACCTATTTTACCTACAGCTACAAAAAGGATTGCTATCGGTCTTTTTACTATTGGCTAAATATTCTAGCGATTTCATCTCTTGTTAGATTCTTCACAGCCGTCTCTATTACTTTCTTGCGCGCTTTAGAGTTTCTTTCTAAAATTGATTCCCAACGCTCTGGGTTCAAGTGATTAAAAATCTGAAAAATACTATGCTAAATATAAAAATTTTCTAGCTTAGAGTCAAAGTGTGGAAGATTTTTCTTCATATAGTTTTTAACCTTTTTTGATTCAAAAAATTATATAAAAATAGATTAAAAAATCAATCTACTATGGACGACTTGTCAAACATTCCTGTATATGAAACTGTATTTTTCAGATTTTTTGTTATGGTCTGCTGGGGCAAGAATGTAGCTTGTACGGTGCTGGAATAGTTTTAGTTCAGAAAATTTTTTAAAAGTCCTAAAAATCTGAAAAAATTCTACAAAATCCGAGTTCACACAAATAAACGGTAGTGGTTAATTTTTGTTCTATATTTCAATAATTTAAAAAAATAAAAAAGATTAAAAACTATAAGAAGAAAAATCTTGCCTACTTTGGCTATAATCTAGAAAATTTTCATATTCATCAATTTATTTCCCAGCATTTTTTCAGATTTTTCAATTATGGCATTCGATGTTACTTTAAAAAAATATTTTAAAAAAAATTTGCTTAGAAAATATTAATAAAATGAAATCCGGTGCATTTGAGGGTCTAACAAATCCTTAAAAAAATTACGAGCCAAATCGGGGAGGTCGAGGGTCAGACTCGAATCGGGATGGATTGCCCCATATATAGGTGCATAGGTGCATCAATGTCTATTTCGATTCATGCCTTAACGAGTAATAATTTAGTTAATAATTTTCTCTGTGACAAAATAAATAATGCAAATGTATAAACACTAATATTAGTTATGCGCATTTGTTTACTTTGAATAATCGGCACCTCGTGTCTACGAGTATCCAATCTCCTTGAACTAATAGCAGCCTCTCGACGTTTCCGCGTCTTTTCCTCGTTCTACGAATAATAATAATAAAAATATTTGCTACCGTCACTTGAAAATCGTATGATTAAACGTAATTTCCACCTCTCGAATACTGGACTCAAAGTACACAAGTATATTTCAATTATACGATATTATTATACGACACTGTGCGACATGATGCACATAAAATAATATTTTTTCTTGGTACGTTAAAGTTCTGTGATATAAGAGCGGTAATCGGTTACGGAAGATTAGTGCGCTATGTTGATTATACTCGTGTTTATTTTAATAGACTTAATTGAGAAAGGCTCGCGGTAGCTTAGACACAACGCGTTCGCAAATTTCCATAAAATTTCCACAATACTGAAGAAATTACACCAAGATTACGCAAATTTTTGCGCTTTCATTTACCACAAAATTTCGCCCAATTTAGGCTAATTGACTACAGTTACGGAAAATATTATTTTTTTTTACATTGAAAGTTAGTAAAATATTTTGAATGTGAAATGGCGAGCGGAGGACGTTTGACTTCTGGCTTTTAAAAATTATCCACTTATGATAATTCTATATTTTGTTTCCTTCCAATTCATGATTAATAATTATAGCCTGCTGTTTAACAAAAATCAAAATACTTTCATAAACAAATAGCTATAATTATTAAACGATCAATAATATCAAATATCCAGCCGGTCAATTTGTAGACCATCTTTTAAAAAAGAGAATGAGCTATCACTCATCAAAATTGGCAAAAAATTATAGATTATTCTTGGAAAAAACTGCACGAAAATGTATCCCACCGGAAAGTAACGTTAATCAGTTAATCTTTATGCAAATGCGTCACTATTCATTTTTCTCTCGGTTAAATGTATATGCTTCAATACAAATCAACGCTCCACACGGAAAAAAAAGATTAGTTGCCATAACCAAGAAATGAGTTGACACAAACAATCGATTATTCTATTTATCTTGCAACTCAAATGGTAATATTCAACGATTCGAATGGTAATACCGACGATTCGAATGATAACACCAACTATTCGAGTGGTATTCCCGACGATTGGATTAGTTAAGGGGATACTGAAGTAGATTTTATTACCGACTTTTGTCGGTAAAAACAGGCTTTTTCGTAGTTTTGATTATTATTCGTTAATACGCTACACACATGCTTGAAATTATACACGATTGTAATATCAACATAAACAAGTGGACGTACATTCGAATATTTGGTGAAAACGTACAATAAATGAAAAAAATCGTATATTACTTAACCTCTCGAAATCAAAATGGCCGCCAGGGTTTGACAGCATCGCCTGTTTGATAAGATATAAAAGATTCTGGAACTCACATACGTTAAATCGAAATGTACGTCCATTCTTTAGCGTTCTCTGAATATTCTACGAGCGTCGAAAAGTCAATTACACAAAAGGAATCCACGCAAAACCCAGACTACGTTCATGTAGTCTGTTCGCGTTCAGAGTGGGTCAAGAAGAGCGCAAATGAAGTTTCCCGATTAGAACACAATAGGCGCTGATGTAGACTGTTTTCTTTTGGAAAAAGCTCCGAGCCTTTGCAACGCGACCGTAGTACACACTATACATGGATTTGGCTTGTGTATTTGACATTCTGATGGTTTTCGAATATTCAGAAATCATCACAGAATTGACGTCCGGTCTGATTTTACACATCTAATTTCCAGAACCAATTAAATCTCACGGCAAAGGTCAGCTGACATATCTTGTGCGGCCATATTGCTTTTCGGGAGATTCAGTATCTTTTACCAAAAGTAAACAGACTACGTCGGCGCCACCTGTGTCCTGATCGAAAAACTTACCGACTTTTGTCGGTAAAAACAGGCTTTTTCGTAGTTTTGATTATTCTTCGTTAATACGCTACACACATGCTTGAAATTATACACGATTGTAATATCAACATAAACAAGTGGACGTACATTCGAATATTTGGTGAAAACGTACAATAAATGAAAAAAATCGTATATTACTAAACCTCCCGAAATCAAAATGGCCGCCAGGGTTTGACAGCATTGCCTGTTTGGTAAGATATAAAAGATTCTCGAACTCACATACGTTAAATCGAAATGTACGTCCATTCTTTAATGTTCCCTGAATATTCTACGAGCGTCGAAAAGTCATTTACACAAAAGGAATCCATGCAAAACCCAGACTACTTTCACGTAGTCTGTTCGAGATTAGAGTGAGTCAAGAAGAGCGCAAATGAAGTTTCCCGATTAGAACACAAGAGGCGCCGATGTAGACTGTTTTCTTTTGGCAAAAGCCCGAGCCTTTGCAACGCGACCGTATTATACACTATACATGGATTTGGCTTGTGTATTTGACATTCTGATGGTTTTCGAATATTCAGAAATCCTCACAGAATTGACGTCCGGTCTGATTTTACACATCTAATTTCCAGAAACAATTAAATCTTACGGCAAAGGTCAGCTGACATATCGTGTGCGGCCATATTGCTTTTCGGGAGATTCAGTATCTTTTGCCAAAAGTAAACAGACTACGTCGGCGCCACCTCTGTCCTGATCGAAAAACTTACCGACCGAGGTCGGCAAAAAATTTACTCCAGCATCCCCTTAACCTAACTAATCTCGCGAGAACTAATCGTGAATAATTGAGGTTACTATTCGATATGGTTGAGGCAACTAATTTTTTACATATTGTGTACAGCAAATCGAAAACGTACTTGCCACAACCAAACATTTCTTTCCGTGCACTACAGTTATTCAATGCATTAAACTTTAATGACATAATTCCAAAAAATTAGCACTGATTTGACTAGTGTGAAACAGTCGAACATCCTTAAGGTAGCTCGTAGCGTCAAAGAACATTATAATATATGTTCTTTGGTAGAGTTGAACAAGTAAAATCCGTCCAGGTCTGTTCTTATTTCAATTATTTTTTCGCTATATCGCTGCACCGCCAGAAACTTCTTAATTATCTCAAGTAAGCAGCGTGTCGTCGTCCAGCTTCGTTTCCCGTCAAACTAAATTACGCGTTGCAAAATTTCTCAGTCTTCTTTGTTACTTACCTGGTCGCAGTTTTATCGTGGAAACCATTGGCCTCTTAGTCTCTATCGGCATAATTATAGCCAATGTTAGATTTTACGATATTGCGCGTCATAAGTAACTACAATAACGTGCGGCAATTTATTATTGTATCACAGCGCCTAGACTCGCCACCCTTCCGATAATAATTAAACATAAATTCTTGCTCGTACAACCTCGTTTTTATTTTAATCTGCACTTAAAGTCGACGTGTACCGTTTGTTCATTGGCTCGTAAATAACATACCAATGACTTGTCATTTCTTAAGACCTCATATACGCGATTTACTCGATTTATCCAGGTACATTTACCGAAACGGTGAAAAAATGTCACTCATAAAAAGTTGGCTAATTACATTAATTTTTTATTTTGTTTAAAAAATGAAAATTAATTTATCCATAATTGTGATACAATATTGTGAACAAATAAACAAAAATATTATGTATTCACATGCAATATATTCACTCAATTACGCGGAGTAATAGTTAATTAGCATTTAACAGTTTTTGTAATGATTCGTCATCTATGAGGAAGTAATATGCAAGGTTCTACTGTGCATCTTTGTTTTACGTAATAGATCAACATGGCTGAGTATTATTTTGTTCACATATTGAATTTGGGCTTCATATCAAGTTTTTTAAAAGTTATCGCAATAAAGTTAATATTTTAAATAATTCGAAATTCCATAAAATCATAATTATTTACGTTTCGTCACTAAATTATATATCTATAATGACTGAATATGATTTCGTTTACATACCAAATTTCGGCTTGATCTCTTAAGTTTTGCAAAAGTTAATGCGATAAAGTTAGATTTTGGATAATCTGAAATTTCATAAAATCAAAATTTTTTCCATTCATCACTAAATTACATATCTATCATGGCTGCATATTAATTCGTTCACATATTTAATTTGTGATTGGTATCGCATGTTTTTTCGCAGTTAATGCGATACCGTTAATTTTTTTCAATTATTAAAAATGTCATAAAACAGACATTTTCATATCGTTTGTCACTAAATTATATATTTATCATAGCTGAATATTATTCTGTTCATGTACCAAATTTGAGCTTGATATATCAGCTAAGATTTTTGAAACGTGAACGATATGCTATTTTTTAAAAAAATTCAAAATTCCATAAAATCTGAACCTCTCTACCGATTCCAGCCAAATTCAATACCATACCATTGGATTCAAGTCCAAATGGCCTTATGTTCTTATGAAGAACTATTTAGCATGAAATACTAATTTTTACGGAAGTTAGAGCGACCACGTCCTTTTTAAAAAAATTTAAAAAGCTACGAAATCTAAATTTTTACATATATTCAATCGAAAATTGCAACAATTAAAGAGGGCTTTCTGCTCTAGTTGTGTGCCAAATTTGAGCTCGATAGCAAAAGTGGTTATTGAGTTATCGGCGTTTGAATTTCCAAAGGATACATACGAACATACATACGGACATTTTTTCTAGATCACTTTTGTCGACGTTTTGGACCATTCTGAGTGTCCTGACATAACAATCTCGACAATTTTTTTTTTCTTTAAATGTATAATTTTTTTTTTATTAATTATCATAATTTTTTCATTAATTTTCAATAATTAGTTGTGTCCCAAATTTGAGCTCGATAGCAAAAGTGGTTATTGAGTTATCGGCGTTTGAATTTTCAAAGGATACAAGCACACATACATACGGACATTTTTTCTAGATCACTTTTCTCGACGTTTTGGACCATTCTGAGTGTCCTGACATAAAAATCTCGAAAAAAATTTTTTTCATGAAAATAAAGCTTCCTCTATGAGGAAGCAAAAACAATAGGATTTGGAATTCGGTACTGATAAATATTACCAACGTTAAGGTAGTTCTGTCGGTACGCCGGAGTCATAAATCTCAGAGTCTATATGACATTAAAAAATAATCATACGCATCACTTTGACTGCCTCAATAATAATATAAAAAATAATCGAGAATCCTTCGAAATTATCGTAATCAAATTAAAACGATTATTTGTAAATAGTTGACATGTTTAGTGCGGATTTGACTTCATTTTTACGATAATTAGGTTAGGAAACGTCATTTGGCCCGGTATCGTGCACTTTGACCTTGGTTCAATTAAACATTATTCCGGAGACTTTACCTTTTTTCATGATGCATCTATTCCTGAATGATTTGCGAATCCGTAGTACTTTTTATTTTTTCTCTATCTTTGATCTAAGTATGTTAATTTTCGATTTAAAGATCAATTTTTTCAGTCCTCCCGTGAGCACCGTGTAAAAAGATCGATTTTCAAGTTTTAATTGTTCATTCAAATACTCGGTAAAAGTCTTCAAGATTTTGTGCAAGTAAAATTGAATAACTAAATTACAACATGTCAAAAATTCATGCATATATGACTTTGGATTGCCTTCACGACAGAACTACCTTAAAAAACTCGATGGGTTAAAACCCAGAAGAAATGGGGAATAGCCTCGGCCAGTCGGTAGAGAATTTTCCATACGGAATATTTGACATTGGATAAGTCGTATAGGTATAAACGCCTTCTATTTGGTGAGAGTTCTGTATTTATTTTTCTACTTCTCAAACGCAGTCACGAAAATTGTTGAAACCAAGAGATCCTCTGCGTTTCGTTTAAATACTTGATATTCAAGATTCTTGTGAATAGCATGCTTTGGAGAATATAAACGAAACATGCCACGGATATAAGACTCGTTTGACCCGCAACACCCAAATATACAATCACAAAAACGTGACACGAGACGACAAGTGTGAGTATCGAGTATCTCGAGTGGATTCGAAGGCCGGAAGCGGTAGCAGCAGCCGCTGCGGGAAAAAAACACGTAGATTACGTATTTCGTCTTGGTCGATGATTGTGCAATTTATATAGTTCGTCCTTGTAGAAAATTCGAGCCAAGTTGGTCGGAGTTGACTCGAGTTGGAACGACAATATCAATTTTCCAAAAATACAACATTTTGCTTCCTCATAAAGGAAGCTTTGTTTTCGTGAATTTTTTTTTTTTAGATTTTAATGTCACTCAGAATGGTCCGGAACGTCGAGGAAAGTGGTTTAAAAAAATGTTTGTGTGTGTATGTGTATGTGTAGATTTCCTCGTAAGCACGATTGCTGGCGAAATTATAGATGTATCTGCATCAAATTTAGCCCGGAAGTGGGCTGTCATACACCAACATTTGGGATTATAGTTGACGAAAATCGGCTGGATAAATAAAATTCTACATTTTGAAAATTTTGAAAATATCGTTCTTACGCTATAACTTTCGGAAATTAGGAGACATCGAGCTGAAATATTGTACGTAAATGGACTAGCATCAAACCATGATGTATACCAAATTTGACAAGAATCGATAGAGTGGTTCTAATTTTATTGCAATTTCAATTTTTTTTAAATGTCTGCAAAAAAGTCATGTCCTGTAGATTCTGAGATATCCAACTGCAATTTTCGACATGGTTTCACGATTATTGATTATTAATGATGAATTTAGTCAAAGGAACTTTCGATATGTCGGTAAATTTCGATTTTGGTGAATAAAAAAGAAAAAAAAAACAATTTCGAAATTTTTCACAGATTTATCTTAAATTTTGTTCACATATGGACTATCATCGAAAAACATTTGAGTACAAATTTGACGTAGATCTGTCCAGCCTTTCAAATTTTATGGCATTTTGAATTTTTCGAAAAATCTCATTCTCGCGCTCGCTCGCGCAAATTATGAGATACCGAGTTCTAATTTGGTCCACATATGGACGACCATGCACTCAGAGAAATCGTAGTAGTACAGTCAACTATAGAGTGACAACTATTAATTTTTAGTCCATGGAACATTTTCATACTTACGGTAACTATGAAAATAGTTATGGTAACTATTTGGTAGTTATAGTAACTAGTTGATAGTTGTGGCAACTATAAAAAATTGGTCGTACGAACTAAAAATGAATAGTTGTCACTTTATAGTTACTAATACCATAATTTTCTTTCAGTGTGGTACAAGGTTTTAGTACAAATTTGAGAAAAATCGGTTACACGATTAAAATTCTTCGACACTTTGAATTTTTAGAAAAATGTCTAGAGCATAAACAAGCCTGCGAAGTAGAACTTTGCAAATTGCTTCCTCATTATTTTTCGGTTTTACAAAGCTTCGTCTATGTGGAAACCAAAATCGATTAAGGGGCGGGAGTCAGGTAAAAAAAATTGATTTTGGAAATTCAATATCATCCAAATCCTATTGCATATGAAAATGTCCAACGCACTATATTGTTGGTACTCGATGAAAGGATTTTTTACTGTCGTCTCACTTGCATATGCTTTTCAATATTATCTTAAGGAAAGTTCTTAGTTTTTCCATTCTGCGCATTATTCAGATCAAACTACTAGGCAGATTGGAATGGTTGACGTCTCATTTTCTTCTTCATGAAAAGATACACCGGCTAAATGGAGCAAACTATTTTTTTTATTTTTTTTATTCTAAAGTTAATCACTGATTTAGAAAATAGCATAAAATTTATTTCTTAATAATTACGTCACTTAAAAAATATTACCTTTTATTAACATTTGCTCCATTTAGCCGGTGTATCTTTTCATGAAGAAGAAAATGAGACATCAACCATTCCAATCTGCCTAGTAGTTTGATCTGAATCATGCGCAGAATGGAAAACCGAAGAACTTTGCTTAAGATAATATTGAAAAGCATATGCAAGTCAGACGACAGTAAAAAATCCTTTCATAGAGTACCAACAATATAGTGCATTGGACATTTTTATATGCAATAGGATTTGGATGATATTGAATTTCCAAAATCAATTTTTTTTACCTGACTCCCTCCCCTTAACATACTTCCTCATGCTTTGTAAAAAGCAAAAAATAATGAGGAAGAAATTTGCAAAGTTCTACTTTGCAGGCTTTTTTAACAATCCTCTATAAAGCAGTAAAATGAAAATGTGTTTATTTATAAATGTATTGATGAAATTATCAAAATTACAGATCGTTATAAGAGGAGTAATGAAAAATCTCTGGTGATCGGTGCAACGTCATTTATTTTCGTACTCGCGTTGGATACTCGTGGCTGTACACAATAGTACGATTTATGGCAGCGATATTCATAAAACTCGAAGGCTTTGACGGAAAGGCTACGTGAAATAATCAGAGCGTAAAGTATAACGAGGCGTTCAGTTCGTCCTAATAATTTGATTGACGAAAATAGGGACTACAAAATACTGGTTATTCCTACTTTCAAATTTTTTTTCAGTACATCTTGAGTTACATATACTTGTGTGATTGCAATTATTTCGAAGGTAGTATTCATGACATTATTATTTGGATTATGAAAGCGAGATACATTTTTTACGAGTTTTGTGGATAACTTTCTAGGTAATCGTCTGAAACTTGAATATTACAAAATAGGAATTACATTCTGGACCACTGCATCGTTGAATTATGAAAAAAAAATTCCGTCGTCAAATCCATAGCAGGTTGACTACACTCATTTTTATTCCTTATAGAAACAGCTTGACATTCGTGAAATTGTGTGTATATGTGTGTGCGGGCTTTGAATATTCCGTGATGAATCGATATACAATTTTATATAAAAATTTCGATATTTAATTATTTATAGAAAAATAGATTTAAACTTAATCTTGTATGTAGTCGAAACTTTGGGCGTGAAGGAGTTTGTGTGAAATTGTGAAATCGTGTGTATATGTGTGTGCGGGCTTTAAATATTCCGTGATGAATCGATATACAATTTTATATAAAAAATTCGATATTTAATTATTTATAGAAAAATAGATTTAAACTTAATCTTGTGGATAGTCGAAACTTCGGGCGTGAAGGAGTTTGAGGAGATGGACGAGAATAGAATAAAAGAGAACCGGAGTTTAGCGGTTGACCTTGTGTCTATAGATACACAAGGAAAAATTGTACACTAAGGGAGAACTGAATATGTAAAAAGTTGAAAGTTGCTTGACACCGACGACTGCCAGACGCTACTCATCCCTCTTAATAGTGTTTGAACGTCGGGCCACTTCCCAGACAATTCTCACGTCATATGAAGCACGGCGAACGGTCAACAACCGAGCGAGCGGTTTGACTCGCGTCTCTTCCGACGACAAGTCTCTTTCATAACTTACCATAGTACGAGTTTCAAACGCTATTTCGCTGTTCAGCTTTCCTTCATCACCACCGATGAAGTTGTTTCCGTATAGCTACACCGAGAGAAAAGATTTAATTGACACCAAAGAAATGAGTGGATTGATTTTGTTTTCATTGATTTCAATGAAATAGTGCATTTGAATTTCAAAGAGAACGTTTCATTGCCTGTAAATAAAGATTTACTTAGTGAGCATATAATAAAGAAATAGTTTCATTGTTTTAAAGAGACGTTTTCATTGGTTCAAAGAAACGTTTTCATTAATCTCGCTCGCGCACCTAACCTTACTTTTTTGTTTTCCGGTTCTCCCGAACGAACGGCTTCGAGTTTCGAGGAGCCAGAAGCTTAGCCCATTTCTGCCGTAATTCCTTACATACTCACAAAATTTGAGCTTTATTTGCCGCGTACTTCAGGAAAAAATAGGTTTCGAAATTTTGAGCTGGTAAGAAGGTTTCATTGAATCAGAGACGATATCTTTATAATCAATGAAAAAGGTTCATTGATTTAAAGAAATGTTTCTTCAAATCAATGTCACTACTTTTCATTGAGTTTGAGATCATTCAAAGAAAAGATAGTATTGAAATTCAAGTATTTTATTTCATTGGCAATGATTTCCGTGAATCAATGAACCTTTTTACTCTCGATGTAATCCCGAGATAATGATCAGTCTACACTGGGAAAAGAGATTCGTTGGTTCAACAAAACAATTTATTATTTAGTCAGCTGAACAAAAAAATGTCTCACCTTAGACATCTGTTGGTCTGTTGAACCGAAAAACTGTTGAAGACACAAAACATTTCGTTGTTGTAACTAAATGTTTATTTGACAGCCGGTGACCGCTGGATTTGGTTGATCCAACTATTTCTTTTCTGTGTGTATCAAACTCATTGAACAAACTACTAGGCAACTGGCTTCGAATTTTTTAAATTCGAACACGGCTGAACTTGACAATGAACTCTTTTCTCGATTTAACCTTCGGAAGATTGGAAGTGGAAGTCGTGACTTACACCCTCGACCGTTGCATCAAGATGTAAAGATGTTAACGGGCACGCATTCGAACTGCGCCTGAAAACCCGTTTTTTAGCTCGTTTCTCGGTGCAAGCTGTAAGGCGATATATGTAGTAATACTCGATCCCGAATCGAATCGATCGAAACCGGTCACACGAATATTGTGCAATCGGTGCGCCAAGAGAATAAAGTCTTCTGCACTGAGGGAAAAGCATATCGTTGATTTAACGTTTTCACATGACCAAACGAATATAGGAAGGCTTGCAATGTTTTATGGTTGAAGCGATGATAATATAGAATGAGTATAAACGATATATTCAAAGTCTATTGTAAACAGACGTTGAAATGGTATATGCAACAAAACGGCATATTTGAAACTATTATCGTTTTGATGATTGCTACTATAATTATTTCTGCTATAACCATAAAATAGAGACGTTCCTCTTGGGAATTATAGTTTATGATTAGATCATCGTCGGACCAAGTATATTTTTTTTATTAAATAGCGAATTTCAAAATAATGAACGTCTGAATCTCGAATGGCCATCATTTTGAAATTCGCTATTTTGATAATTCTATAGTCTATAGTCTATAGTCTATTTTTATTGCATTTTAATAGGATGGGGATCAAAATAGCAAATGGCTGAAATAGCGATTTTGAATATAATGAACGTCTGATTCTCGAATGGCTATCATTATGGAATTCGCTATTTTAGCCATTCACTATTTTGAATCCCACCCTCGTCGTCCGTGTACTCGAAGGTTTAGCCTCCCCTTAAGGGAAGGGAGCCAGACCCAAATTGCCGATATTCATATTCACTTATTTATCCGCCGATGTCATTAAGAAAATGTACATTCCTTTGAACCCTGAAACAAACAATTTTTTGTTTTACGGTAAAAGCGAATGAGCTATTGGAAATTCATGGGTTTTCAACCTCTTCGCACTTTCCCGAGACAACGGAATATCCGTTAATGAATGTCGGCAATTTGGGTCTGACACCCTCCCTTTAAGTGTACAATTAATACCGATATAGACCCGATATGAATATACGTTTTTTATCGAATTTATTACAATAATTGTCGACACGATCCACACGGAAAAAAAGGCTTGGTTGAAACTACCAAGTGCTATGGTTATATATGCGCCAGACAATTAATTGGTTAGACCAACCAAGTAATTTGTTAGGCTACCAATTTCTTGGTTGGTCTAACCAAGTCACTTGGTTAGCTTACCACGTCACTTGGTTAGTCTAACCAAGAAATTGGTCGGTCTAACCAATTAATTGTCTGGCGCATATATAACCATAGCACTTGGTTGTTTCAACCAAGCCTTTCTTTCCGTGCAGTTTAAATCATGTGCACAATTAGATTCAATCGAAATTTATACCCTCGAATTTATATACCCTGGGATCCGGTAGCATCTTTTTATGTACATTTTTTTCTTTTATTGCCGCGGACAATGGAAATGCATGTCTCTGTAAAAACGCGATCTAAAGAGTTCTGACATAATCCAATGATATAAAACTACATCGAGGAAAATGCCTGGGCTTATGTAATGCAGAGACGTTCTTTTTTGTTCAATACCAACAACGACTGAATGGGACTAATGTGCAAATCGATTTAGAGTCGTGTGGTCGATTAAAATATTGACAAAATTTAAAAAAAACGTCATTGATTTAAAAAACGATTGCGGGATGCCAAACATATTGTTGTAAGGCGATTTCTAATTTCTGCAATTCTGTATGGAATTTAATCCCTAACTGAAAATGACGAAGATAATATTGTATTAATCAAATCGCATGTGCAACTGAAAACGACAATGGGTTTCATAAATAGGATCCTCACTTGCAATGTGTTTATAAAATTGACTTGGACAATTTCGAGCAATTTTCGTCGAGCAATACCGGTGCCGATGATATGCGATACTTTTTCAAAAAGGCCAAAAGACTCTGAGACTTTTGTTTTCTAAATATAGAGACTATTCGCATACTCCTCTCTTCACGGAAAAAAAGGCTTGGTTGGAACAACCAAGTGGGTTATATATGCGCCAGACGATCAATTGGTTAGACCAACCAAGTAATTTGTTAGGCTACCAATTTCTTGGTTGGTCTAACCAAGTGACTTGCTAAGCTAACCAAGTGACTTTGTAAGCTAACCAAGTGACTTGGTAAGCTAACCAAGTGATTGGCAAGCTAACCAAGTGACTTGGTTAGACTAACCAAGTGATTGGCAAGCTAACCAAGTGACTTGGTAAGCTAACCAAGTGATTGGCAAGCTAACCAAGTGACTTGGTTAGACTAACCAAGTGATTGGCAAGCTAACCAAGTGACTTGGTAGGCTAACCAAGTGACTTGGTAGGCTAACCAAGTGAATTGGTTAGACTAACCAAGTGACTTGGTAAGCTAACCAAGTGACTTGGTTAGACTAACCAAGTGACTTGGTTAGACTAACCAAGTGACTTGGTAAGCTAACCAAGTGACTTGGTAAGCTAACCAAGTGACTTGGTTAGACTAACCAAGTGACTTGGTAAGCTAACCAAGTGACTTGGTAAGCTAACCAAGTGACTTGGTTAGACTAACCAAGTGATTGGTAAGCTAACCAAGTGACTTGTTTAGATTAACCCAGAAATTGGTAGCCTAACAAATTACTTGGTTGGTCTAACCAATTGATCGTAAGTTAACCAAGTCACTTGGTAAGCTAACCAAGTGATTTGGCAGCTAATTAAGTGACTTGGTAAGCTAACCAAGTGACTTGGTTAGACCAACCAAGAAATTGGTAGCCTAATAAATGACTTGGTTAGACCAAACAAGAAACTGGTAGACTAACCAAGTGACTTGGTTAGACTAACCAAGTGATTGGTAAGCTAACCAAGTGACTTGTTTAGATCAACCCAGAAATTGGTAGCCTAACAAATTACTTGGTTGGTCTAACCAATTGATCGTAAGTTAACCAAGTCACTTGGTAAGCTAACCAAGTGATTTGGTAAGCTAACCAAGAAATTTGGTAAGCTAACTAAGTGACTTGGTAGCTAACCAAGTCACTTGGTAAGCTAACCAAGTGACTTGGTAGCTAATCAAGTGACTTGGTAAGCTAACCAAGTGACTTGGTTAGACCAACCAAGAAATTGGTAGCCTAATAAATGACTTGGTTAGACCAACCAAGAAACTGGTAGCCTAACAAATTACTTGGTTAGACCAACCAAGAAAATGGTAGCCTAACAAATTACTTGGTTAGACCAATCAAGAAATTGGTAGCCTAACAAATTACTTGGTTGGTCTAACCAATTGATCGTCTGGCGCATATATAACCATAGCACTTGGTTGTTTCAACCAAGCCTTTCTTTCCGTGTTCGGGTACCATTTGCTCTTATTTTCTACCTCAACTTTTCTTCCGAAGAAATAGCAGACAAGTTACACAAGTTTCGGTAGCGAGAATTTTTGTTTTTTTTCTTAACCAACATTTTATTATCATCCACTTCGACATGTGTTTAGCAATTGCTTCGAAAATACCAGGGCATCGTTGATACTTTCACGTTTCTGAGACTGGGCGCCGTTTATGACACGCGAACGAGCACTTAACTAGGATACTTAAATTTAGATGCACTACATTACTTCCTGGTTGCGCCTGGCTGCCTTCGCGAATTTGTAAACAAGAAAACACTCCCGGCTCTAAGATATCTATTTCATTAGCCGCAGCCAAACTACGACAAAACACAATCTTTTCTTTGCAGCTAAAAAACGTATTATCGGTTAAAATAGATAGGAGTTGGTATAAGAGCTAAAGAGATAACCGAAAGTGCTTTCTAAAAATTACATATTCCCCGATTGGCAACAATGTTGCTCATCTAGAAATATTTTCTGATTTTTATTATTTATCGAAATTTCTGAGTTATAAGTAATTAGAGTTATCTCAAAAACATCCTAATTTTAAAAACTCAAAAAATTCTCAAAAATACTATGATGTGCCACAAAAGTTTGAATTACTTCTTGGTTGCGCTTCACTGCATTCGCGAATTTGTAAACAAGAAAACACTCCCGGCTTTAAGGTAGTTCTGTCGCGAAGGCAATCCAAACTCATATGCATGAATTTTTGACATGTTGTAATTTAGCTATTCAATTTTACTTGCACAAAATCTTGAAGGCTTTTACCGAGTATTTGAATGAACAATTAAAACTTGAAAGTCGATCTTTTTACATGGTGCTCACGGGAGGGCTGGAAAAATTGATCTTTAAATCGAAAATTAACATACTTAGATCAAAGATAGAGAAAAAATAAAAAGTACTACGGATTCGCAAATCATTCAGGACTTGATGCATCATGAATAAAGGTGAAGTCTCCGGAATAATGTTTAATTGAACCCATCTCAAAGTGCACGATACCGGGCCAAATGACGTTTCCTAACCTAATTATCGTAAAAATGAAGTCAAATCCGCACTAAACATATCAACTATTTACAAATAATCGTTTTAATTTGATTACGACAATTTCGAAGGATTCTCGATTATTTTTGCTATTATTATTGAGGCAGTCAAAGTGATGCGTATGATTATTTTTTAATGTCATATAGACTCTGAGATTTATGACTCCGGCGTACCGACAGAACTACCTTAAGATATCTATTTCATTAGCCGCAGCCAAACTACGATAAAACACAATCTTTTCTTTGCAGCTAAAAACGTACTATCGATTAAAATAGATAGGAGTTGGTATAAGAGCAAAAGAGATAACCGAAAGTGCTTTCTAAAAATTACATATTCCCCGATTGGCAACAATGTTGCTCATCTTCAATTGCATTTTGTAATCACTTTTCTGTGAATTCAACCGCAAACTGAGCAATGACGAAATATGAAAAACATCCATGGCGTACAAGGTAGAATTAGTTTCCTTTCGAGTTGTAATACTTCATAGTAAAGGTATTATTACAGCGAAGTAACTGGAATGAGATAAATGAAAGTGCAACGCAAAATATTACCATATTCGGTATAATACCTGGGCAGTTAAAATTTAAAGCGATGTTGTAAAATTCCTCATCAGTTTTGTAGCTTGATTATCTATTAAATTTTTCACAAGATAGTCCTACATAAAAAAGAAATGTGACTCAATTAATCTATGGTTCATTGGAGTCGTATAGAAATAAGTATACGAACAATGCATCTGAGAGTTTTCATTCCTGCCCTGCAATTAGTGGAAACCGAAGCTTCGCTTTATTCTAATTCAGTCTCCGCGAATAATTACCCATAATAGTTAAGGCTAAACATGTCAAGTCGGCCACTCGGATTTCGAAATAAATCTTTTATTTATCAAATTATATTGAACAACAAAGACGAAAGGATTCAATAAAATTGATAGTCGGCCACTCGGATTTCGAAATAAATCTTTTATTTTGAAATCCGAATGGCCGACTATCAATTTTAGCAAAATATATTGAACAACAATAAATCTTTTATTTCGAAATCCGAGTGGCCGACTATCAATTTTATTGAATCGTTTCGTCTTTGTTGTTCAATATATTAGCAAAATATATTGAACTACAATAAATCTTTTATTTCGAAATCCGAGTGGCCGACTATCAATTTTATTGAATCCTTTCGTCTTTGTTGTTCAATATATTTTGCTTTTGAAATTTACTATATTGAACAACAAAGACTAAAGGATTCAATAACATTGATAGTCGATTGATGATGGTAATCGACGTGGAAGATGCGATGCAGAGGTTCCGGAAATTACAACAATAGGCTTTATTTAATCGTGACTATTGGATGGATGAATTATTAGCTATGCACACCATCAAGTGCACCATTCCAATCAAGATGATAATCGTGTGCGGAAGATGTAAATCTTTGTAACACGTCATTTATACTAATGAAACTATAAAATCAAATGGAACTGCAGCACCGTGAAGCGGTAAATCTCAAATTGCACCATACCACCACCGACACGTACGAACATACAGCTAATAATTATTGCACGATCGTTAAATCATGTTACAAGAATCGTAATTAAATTCATTAAAATTGTCTCCTTTTTTCTTTTGTTTTCTCGTAGAGGAATCAAATTGTTTATGTGAATTTTTTTTTTCAACATTTTGATGTCAGGACACTTAATGTCCAACGTAATTATTTTTCATCAAGCCTTTTTATCATGATTGAAAATTTAAAAATTTAAAAATTTCCGGTCGGAAAATCCAACCAAATTTTTATTCTTCTTCGAGATACCGAATTTTG
Source organism: Ephialtes manifestator (assembly GCA_963970395.1). NCBI lineage: Eukaryota > Metazoa > Arthropoda > Insecta > Hymenoptera > Ichneumonidae > Ephialtes > Ephialtes manifestator. The sequence continues at coordinate 20,474,215 of OZ019978.1, read as the reverse complement.
GCCTTCACTATCGTTCTCAAGTCGCATATTCCACCCCAGAAAATGCCACTTACAAACTTTTTTTCCATGATTTAAAAAAAAAGTGATTTTTTTCCGTTTCTGATTCCAGAATTCACAGATCCGAATTCCGGTCGGAAAATCTAAGCACATTTTTTTTTCTTCAACATGTCGAATTTTGACTTTTACTATCGTTCTCAAGTCATACATTCTACCTCAGAAAATACCAGTTACAAGCCTTTTTGCGATGATTTTAAAGAAAAAAAAATAACCCAAATAGAACTTTGCACATTGCTTCATCATTAATTTTCGTTTTTTGCAAAGCTTCTTCCTCTATGAGGAAGCCAAACTTGTTTTTCGAAATTCGAAATTTAAGAGTGTTAAAAATAATAAAATGTCTCTTCGATATCTCTTAACCTATAGTTATGCATAAAAATATATATTCATAATATATATTCACAATAAATAATATAATATATATAATATATAATATATATATATTATTATACGCAAAAAAAAAACACTTTTTATATATTATATATTTTTATATATAATATATACATATATTATATATTATATTATATATATTCACAATAACTCATACTGGTTTCTTTTACAATTTCAGCGGATGATGGTACCGATACGTGAAGAAATTCTAGTCTCGGGTCCAAGGATCGGTAGTCCATCGTCTGTCGCTTGGCTCTATCTCGTCGCAGAGTTTTTAGTCGGTGCGGCCCTGTCCGGTTCATTGGCTTTTCTGGGCCTCATTAAGTCCGTTTTACCTAAACCACCGAGGGATTTGACGGGAGATGTCGTTTTGGTCGGTACCAAAAGTCGAAATCAGCGTGAACCTTAAAAAAAACAAGCGTGCTTCCATCATATTCCTCTTGTTCCGCTCTAATTCAGTCCCATAAGCATTACTGGAATAAATCTTAAGGGCCCTAAGTTGAATAAAGAACTTTTTGCAAAGTGACAAATCTGACTATACCGAGTTTCAAATAAAAATTAACGTTCCGACGTTTGTTTTGTACGTGTGGTAGAACCAAAGTTGTAAATGCCTAATACTTATAGAAATAATGATGATGATACGATCAGCTCTATAATTATGATTTTATAATAATAACAAGTAGCGATTGTAATACGATGATTAAACTTTGGAATGGCTGCAATAATTATTATTTTTCAATAAAAATTCACGGCAATCTTTTTGAAAAAATGGAAAAAAATAAGTAATGCATTAAGAAAGTAATGCATTAATTATTTCTAAAAGGATTCCACTATTTCTTGCAATATCAAAGCGAAAATTAGTATTTTTTTCAGCTATTCAAATGTTTACACTCTATTTTATAATCCCTACATATTATTATTATGAAATCATAATTACAAAACAAATTGTACTGTAAACTATATCTCATGAATGAATGGGGATTTACAACTCTGGGTAGAACAAAATCGACAAGAAGTATTTTCAATATTTTTTAATGACTAACATATGGATGGAAATAAATCTAGAAAAAATTGTGAAATTTTCAATGACTCGGGAAAACGTTGGAAATTAAATTAATCGCATTTTTTGTCGTAATGAAAAATCTGGATTAACGAACTGACGTGCTTTGCCTCATAGGGGAAGGTGGGGCAAAGTGAAACGCATAAGCGAAAAATGGCTTTATCACGAAACTCAAAGTGTATTTTTACTGCTTATCACTCAAAACGTCGATTCCAATAATGGATTTTGAGCATCGGCAAAAAAAAGAATATGGTGGGGTAAAGTGGAACACTTTCACAAATTCGTAAATGTAGATTTTTTAACTTTTGTAAGTTAAAGTGTAACTTACACTGTAAGTGTAAGATTTTTTAAACTGGTCACACATATCTTACGCTGGGGTCGATGAATTCGAAGAAATTGATTACACATGCAATTTTTGAAAATAGAAAAGATATGTCGGTGTCTACCTCCAATTTTCTCAGTACAGTTTCACATTGATTAAAAAAAATTCTTTTCAAAAGTTATTTATTAAATATGAATTTAAAAAGTTAGCTAGGATTTGTTCCAGTTATTATTTTGTAATGTTACTTTGATTTTCTCCTTGAATTGAGTTGTTGAAACGTAACTTTAAAAAAAAGTCGGTGTGTTTCACTTTGCTCCGTTTTCGATTCTTTTTTATTCACCGATTTCATTGGTTTAAGCACCCAAAATGGCTTCTAAAATATTGTATTTTGAATAATTCGGTTGAATTGTATCGTAGAAACATTTTTTTCAAAAAATGTCGAAGTGTTTCACATTTTTTGCCACAAACAATTGTTTCATTTTGCCCCAGCGGTCCACTTTCTGTTTGTTCAAATTATTATTTTGTGAAGTTTCTATGATTTCCCCGCTGAATTTCGTTGTAAAAACGCAATTGTTAAAAAATGTCGGAGTGTTTCACTTTGCCCCAACTTCTCCATCTTCCCAAATCCCCAACTTGTACAGCCATATAAAAAAACACTAGAATTTTTGATAGATTTAAAAAAAAAAATTGTGTTTTTTTCATTACCTAAAATTTGATGTTCTCAAAAAGTATGTCGACGATTTTTTTTACATTAAATTCTGCGTCCAAAAACAAAATACTTTTAGTTGTTGTCCCAGACTGCTCCCCATTTTGGTTCTAGTCTCAAAAATTTCGTTTTTGGACACAGAATTTGCTATAAAAATGTTTAAAAAATCTCATCGACGTCCTTTTAGCGAGATTCAAGTTTGGGGTAATTATTTTACATTTTAAAAAATTTTGTTTTATTTTTAGCTGCTAATCGAAGCCCCACTCTGGGCCTAGGCTAAAAAAATTTGTTTTAGGACACAGAATTTACTATAAAAAAAAAATTGTCGGCGTACTTTTTGAGAAAATCAAATTTTAGGTAATTAAAAAAACACAATTTTTAAAAAAATTAAAAAAAACACAATTTTTTAAAAATAAAAAAAACACAATTTTTTTAAAATAAAAAAACACCATTTTTTTAAAATAAAAAAACACCATTTTTTTTAAATAAAAAAAACACCATTTTTTTTTTAAATAAAAAAACACCATTTTTTTTTTAAATAAAAAAAAACACCTTTTTTTGTAAATAAAAAAAACACCATTTTTTTTAAATAAAAAAACACCATTTTTTTTTAAATAAAAAAAAACACCATTTTTTTTTAAATAAAAAAAAACACCATTTTGTTTAAATAAAAAAAAACACCATTTTTTTAAATAAAAAAACACCATTTTTTTAAAATAAAAAAACACAATTTTTTTAAATAAAAAAAAACACAATTTTTTTTAAATAAAAAAAAAAATCTAGAATGTTTTTTTATATTGTTCTACATCATCTCAGAAGAAGAAAAAAAATTATATATATGAGAATCGCGATCCTGTCGATGACCAGTGGAATGCCCCATATAAATCGAGATACGAGGTGAATTTTTCCATGTAACTAACTAAGGGATGTATTATGATTTGATACAGGTGACAGGTACGAGTTCGCCATTGGGGAAATGTCTCGCCGATGAATTTGCACGAAATGGATGCACGTTGGTTTGCATCGACATCGAGGTGAATGCCGTGAGTGAGACGGTGCAGGAGCTCAATTCGCGTTATCCGGGCGTCATGGGAATAGGGCCTCATCACCGGAAACAGAATGCAGGAGGTAGCGAGGAATTCAAGGCGAGAGCGTATGGCTACGAATGCAACTTGTGGGATCGAGACGGTATTCGCGGTGTAGCCAAAAGGGTCAAAGACGAGGTCGGACGCGTCGACGTTCTCGTGACCTGCGCGGGACATTCCGGTCAAGATATCTTTGACACGGTCAACACGACTCTGATGAGTCATTTCTGGGTGCGTGTTTCGTATATCTATATCGGGTATTCCCAGATTTTTTTTCCCGAGCCAAAAGAGGCTTTCCATTAATTTTAACTATAATAGAATAAATAAAATATCAAATTTGGGACTCTCCGAGGCGTTATTTTTTTTTTGGAATTCTTTTCGTTTTAGAAGATGTAGCCTTCGCGAAAAAAATTGCTATCTATTTTTCATTTCTTTCCTGCAATGCGTATATTCACTAAATTTGTATACTGAGCTTGGCTTTCCATTAATTTTAATATAATAAAATAAATAAAATATAAAATTTAGGGCTTTCCGAGGCGTTATTTCTTCTTTTGGAATTCTTTTCGTTAGAAAATGTAGCCTTTCCGAAAAAAAAATGCTATCTATTTTTCATTTCATTCCTGCAATGCGTATATTAATTAAATTTGTACACTGAGCTTGGCTTTCCATTAATTTTAATATAATGAAATATTAAATTTAGGACTCTCCGAAGCGTTATTTTTTTTGGAGTTTTTTTTTCGTTTTGGAAAATGGAGCCTGTTCGAAAAAAATTGCTATCTAGGTATTTTCATTTCTTTACTGCAATGCGTATATTCACTAAATTTGTATACTGAGCTTGGCTTTCCATTAATTTTAATATAATGAAACATTAAATTTAGGACTCTCCGAGGCGTTATTTTTTTTTGAGTTTTTTTTTTGTTTTAGAAAATGAAGCTTTTCCGAACAAATTGCTATGTATTTTTCATTTCTTTTCTGCAATGCGTATATTCATTAAATTTGCACACTGTGCCTGACTTTCCATTAATTTTAATATAATAAAATAAATAAAATACAAAATTTAGGACTCTCCGAGGCGTTGTTTTTTTATTATTTTTTTTCGTTTTAGAAAATGTAGCCTTCCCGAAAAAAATGCTATCTATTTTTCATTTCATTCCTGTAATGCGTATATTAATTAAATTTGTACACTGTGCTTGGCTTTCCATTAATTTTAATATAATAAAATAAATAAAATACAAAATTTAGGACTCTGAAGCGTTATTTTTTTTTTTCGTTTCAGAAAATGTAGTCTTTCCGAAAAAAATTGCCATCTATTTTTCATTTTATTCCTGCAATGCGTACATTCATTAAATTTGTACACTGTATTTGGCTTGTTTATTCAATTAGACGGTGCTTGCGTTCCTCCCGTCGATGCTGCAACTCGAAAGAGCTCACATCGTTGGTGTGACGCCGACGGCTTCGACCGACGACGCTTACGCAGCATCCAGAGCCGCGGTTGTCGGTTAGTACATTTTAATTTCAATACCAACTTATCGACAGAACGCATACGCGTCTTCTAATTTCATCGATATACATTGTAAATTTTAATTATTCAGGTCTCATGGATAGCTTGGGACAACAATTTGGTACTGGGAATACTCGTCTTAATTTCATCACCGTTGCACCCAAGGCAGATCCAAGGTTCGCATCATAGTTCTATTATATACAATACACTTTATCGCACAACTTGAAAATAACTATATTACGCTACAAGGGAGGAAAGTGCGTGATTTCTTCCGAGGGTTAAGTTTATCACCCGGAAATCACCGAGGTGACGATAATCACGAATTTCCCTTCCTCGTAGCACGTAGAAAAGCGTTTTGCTAAGCCTGTTTCCTTATTATTTTTCGCGTTTTATAAAGCTACCTCTATGAGGAAGTATGTTATTCAATTTTTGGCTTCCTCATAGAGGAAGCTTTATAAAACGCGAAAAATAATGAGGAAGCAACGTGCAAGGTTCTACTTTGCATCCTTGTTTTAATTAGATAAATATACATGTTGTGGATTCGCTTTTTCTATTTCGTTATTGCGTTATTTCGTGATTATTAGAGCGTTTCCGAAGTGAATGTGATAATGTATATTTTTAAAAATAATTCAACATTCCATAAAATCAAAAATGTCATACCGTTCGTCACTAAATTATACATATATAATGGCTGAATATTGCTTCATTTATATACAAAATTTGAGCTCGCTATCTTAAGTTTTGCAAAAGTTACAATAGAGCGATAATGTCAATTTTTTGAAAAATTCAAAACATCATAAAATTTTTACGGCTCAACCGATCTTAACCAAATTCAATAGCGATCACCGGCATATGAAAGCTCAAATTCATACCAATTTTTAGATCAATATCTCGAAAATTGAAAGAGTTATCGCGTAAACAGACATTTTTCAAAAAATTAAAAAACGCGTAATAATTTAACGATGAAGTGGATTTTAACAAAAATCTGTATGAACGATGAGGCTTGATCCCTCTATCTATGGTTCCAATTTCAGCTTGATATCTCAAGGCAGTCCCGAGTTATAAAGGTTCACATTTTTCGATTGTGTAACATACACACACACACACATACACACACACACGCACGCACGCACGCACGCACGCACGCACGCACGCACGCACGCACGCACGCACGCACGCACGCACGCACGCACGCACGCACGCACGCACGCACGCACGCACGCACGCACGCACGCACGCACACACACACACAGACTTCTTTTCTAAATCACTTTTCTCGATGTTTTGGACCATTCTGAGTGTACTGACATGAAACTCTCGAAAAAAAAAATTTTCACGAAAACAAAGTTTCCTCTATGAGCTATGAAGCAATAGTGATAACATAACATTATCTGGTACCCTGCTTAGAAAATCCTATTTAAACCAAAAGGATGGACAAAAACACCATTCATGCCGATAAAAATCGTTACCGTTCGAATAGGACTTTATGAGTTTAAGGTAGTTCTGTCGTGAAGGCAATCCAAACTCATATGCATGAATTTTTGACATATTGTAATTTAGCTATTCAATTTTACTTGTACAAAATCTTGAAGGCTTTTACCGAGTATTTGAATGAACAATTAAAATTTGAAAATCGATCTTTTTACACAGCGCTCATGGGAGGGCTGGAAAAATTGATCTTTAAATCAAAAATTAACATACTTAGATCAAAGATAGAGAAAAAATAAAAAGTACTACGGATTCGCAAATCATTCAGGAATTGATGCATCATGAAAAAAGGTGAAGTCTCCGGAATAATGTTTAATTGAACCAAGGTCAAAGTGTACGATACCGGGCCAAATGACGTGTCCTAACCTAATTATCGTAAAAATGAAGTCAAATCCGCACTAAACATATCAACTATTTACAAATAATTATTTTAATTTGATTACGACAATTTCGAAGGATTCACGATTATTTTTGATATTATTATTGAGGCAGTCAAAGTGATGCGTATGATTATTTTTTAATGTCATATAGACTCTGAGATTTATGACTCCGGCGTACCGACAGAACTATCTTAAATGGGATCAATGGGATTTTTAAAACAGGGTAGCCTAGCGAAAAAAATTTGTTAGTCTTACAAATTTTCTTGTCAGCGTAACAAATTTTTTTGCTAAGCTAACAAATATTTTAGCCTAGGCTAGCAAATAATGTAATGTTATCACTATTTTAACAAAAAATGGCTTAGCAAAACGTTAGTCTCCGTGCGCATTACGATACGTTTTTTCCAGAAGGAAGAAAATAATATTTTTTCTTCCTAAATTTATTATTTTTTAACCAATCACGAGTAAGAGTTACGCGCACCAAATTACGTTATTATAGCGAAATAAGCAAACGTTTTTCATTGTCCAACATATTTCTGATTTGTGATATTCCGTTACATTTTATCTTTATTTTCAAAGGCTGATGAGACAAACCGAGCGACAAGTTGCAAAAAACGTTGTTCAGGCAGTCCGGCGTAATCAGTGCAATTTAAATGCAAGTTGGTGTTCAACGATCCTCTATAGATTAAGGTAATTAAACAGCAATTCTCAAGCGTATTGTCGCTGATATTTTTTTCAATTTGTTATGTTCTTTTCCAAATATTTATTAAAAGTAACATTGTTTGTTTTTCAGCTGCGCTATTTATTCGGCAATAACTACAATCACTCGTTGGATGTACACTCAAGGCTGCGACTATCCGTATTGAAGAAAGAAAAGAGAAATATGAGTTTGAGGCGACCTCGGTTTCCAATATTAGCAAATAGATTTTGTAAATATTGACTCGACTGTAATACGCGCACGTCACGATGACAAATCACGTCGTTGTGTGCGCGTAAATAGTGAAGAAAAAAAAAAAAAAAGCGTCGATGCGATTAGGCAAAAATTGTATGTGTATTTATTTAAGTATATTATATACAAGGATCGATAATTATTTATTGTCGTTGTATAAATCTCATTTACGAGACTTGTCGCGATTTTTTTCATTAGCCAAAATGTCATTTGACGAGAATAAAAAATCTCGAATAATTTTCTTAAAAAACGCTGTACATTCGACGAGCTTCGTTTTATATGTCAAGAATCGATAAAAAGAACGTCGTAGTGTCCGCTATCCGAGCGACCACTGAACAATAATCTTGCTGTTTCATAATTTTCGTTCACGCGGTTGTGGAAAACTCTCTTGACGTGACCGCTCTCGTTGATCTCGCGATAAATCGAGAGATTCATCCTGTACAACTTGGTCGCCACGGTGCATTCGAGTTCCGTTGCAAAAACTCCCTCCGATATCATAAAATTGAAATATACGTCTGGGCTCGATATGCTCCATTCCGCGCCCACAAATGCTCCGTATTCGCGCCAGTGATTTTTAATATGTTGCGTCACCTGCAGTGTCAATTTTTAGGTACTCGATATTAGTCGATTTTATTCACGCTCCGATCAATGTAATAATGTGAAATTTTCGAAAGTTTAAAAAATCACTTTTCACTTGATATTTTGAACAATTATTCCTGACATGATAAATAAATCAAAAAAATTATGTACTGAGAGAAGAGGTTGTTAACAGTTAACAAATCAAGTGTTAAATATGGCGAAATGAACCATTTAGTTATTCTTATTGAATCTCACACTGAGAGAAAAATATAGTAATTTAATAAAAAATATAGTTAGTCCGACGATAATCTAATTACAAACTATAATTCCCAGGAGGAACGTCTCTATTTTATGGTTATAGCAAAAATAATTATAGTAGCAATCATAAAAATGATAATAGTTTCAAATATGGGGCATTCCACATGACTTCAGCCACCCAAAAAAAAAAAAAATTCCCAAAAAGTGTCCAAAAATCAGGTTCAGTGGTTATAACGGATACACCAAATTTTAATTTTTTTGAAATTTTTTCTAGCGAAATATGCCATGTTTTTCATTTTTGATTCGACCTATAATATCTCGGTAACGATTAATCGTATCAACATCTTTAAAAAACAATAATGTGCGTTTTTTTATGGCCCATAAGGTAAAAATGAATTCAGAATTAAGTGTGTAACTTCAGGCTATATTTTATTGAAAAAATACCGAAAATATTCTTTTTTGCGAAAAGGACTTCGGAAAGTGGCATCGAAAAACTTGTTGTAAATTGTGTACGAAAATGCACAATTTTTAGTATTTTGTTTTTTTTTTTGGGACGCCGTAAAGTTCATAAGTTATCGCAGTTTGAAAAATAAAAAAAAATACATATCGGTTTTATCATATTTCAAAATGCGATAACTTATGAACTTTACGGCGTCCCAAAAAAAAACAAAATACTAAAAATTGTGCATTTTCGTATATTGTTATAATATAATATATTGTACTATAAATAACAAATAAAAAATAAGAATTGGACATAAACAAAAAATGTTAACGTCAAACTGCTATAACATTACGAAGTTTATGTTCTCAATAAATCGGCCTTTATCCAAAATATTCATCTGTACGCAGAATACGATGAAACAAATGACATTGCCGTTAATGAGTGTCCTGACATGATGAAACCGATATGTATTTTTTTAAATATTTCAAACTGCGATAACTTATGAACTTTACGGCGTCCCAAAAAAAAAAAAAAATACTAAAAATTGCGCATTTTCGTACAGAATTCACAAAAAAAAATTCGATGCCACTTTCCGAAGTCCTTTTCGCGAAAAAAAATATTTTCGGTATTTTTCTAGTAAAATATAGCCTGAAGTTACACAATTAATTCTGAATTCATTTTTACCTTATGGGCCATAAAAAAAACGCACATTTTCGTTTTTTAAAGATGTTGATACGATTAATCGTTACATAGATATCATATAATTAAATGGTTCGTTTTGCCATATTTAACACTTGATTTGTTAACTGTTAACAAATCTTATTTGGCCCAACATACATTTACCCCAGTGGGTTCGACCACCGTAGTTTAAAATTGAAATTACCGCAAAAAAGCGCAAAAACCACCTCAGTGTTTTCTGCACTTTTCCGCATAGCAATTCACCGCAAAACGTCTGAGCATCTTTTTTTAAGCGTCGGTGGTTTTGCTTTTTCGATCACCGCAAAAATACCAATGTAAATTTCAAAAAATCTCGAAATTTCGTAATGTTTTGTAATTTGTATAAATAACGGTGATATCACGGATCGACGAATTTTCAGTGCCATGGTAATCCGTAGGATCCGTCTTGCCACTGATAAACAACAGTAAAAATGACCCACGTCAGTACATGGGCGAACGATAACTTACGATCGCCCGTACTTATACACTGAGAGAAAAAAGTAGTTGGAAGAACCATCTCCAGCATATGCTGCAACGCTGAATAGTTGCAACAACTAACTCGCTGCTGTAACCAATCGCAGTGCTGTTTTCACCAATACAATAGTTGTCATAACCCACTGAGTAGTTGTCGTAACCCACTAAGTAGTTGTCATAACCCACTGAGTAGTTGTCACAATCCACTGAGTAGTTGTCATAACCCACGAAGTAGTTGTCATAACCCACTAAGTAGTTGTCATAACCCACTGAGTAGTTGTCGTAACCCACTAAGTAGTTATAACCCACTGAGTAGTTGTCATAAACCACTGAGTAATGACGCTATTTCAACTTTTTCGAATGGTTGTCGGAACCCATTTATTGGTTTATCCAACTACTTTTTTTTCTCCGTTTACACAGAACGGCGAACATTCACTTGCGAGAAACGTTTCGGCTCGCGTTCGCCATCTAGCGGGCTAACTTCGGGTGCACCCGCAATTACCGGTTTAGCTCCGCTAGATGCCCAACGACTTGAAACATTTCTCGCAAGCGATTATTCATCTTTTCGTGCATATAAATACGTAGCTATCGCAAGTTGCTGTTATCTCATATAAGTGAAGGACCACATTTTGGAGATGTCCTAACTATTTTACATAGATGATCTAGCCATTCAGAAATGTGGAACGAGAAAATACAATGTTGTCTTCTCTTCCGAGTTTCAAATGTTACACATTTTATACGACTAAAAATTAAATATCGACGGTAACAGCATTTAACTGGCTTCACGGCAACGTGAAATCTGCCGTGATTTAAGCTGTGATTCGGTCAGTGATTTCTACCATTATTTATACAAATTACAAAATATTACGAAATTTCGAAATTTTTCGATATTGTCATCGGTGTTTTTGCGGTGATTGAAACGGCAAAACCACCAACGCTAGATAAAAAAACGGTCAGTGGTTTTGGGGGGTGGGGGTCAAAATAGCGAATGGCTAAAATAGCGAATTTCGAAATAAGGAACGTCTAAATATAGAATGGCCATTATTATGAAATTCGCTATTTTAACTATTCACTATTTTGATTACATTTTAATAAGATCGGGGTCAAAATAGAGAATGATCAAAATAGCGAATTTTATAATGACGGTTATTCTAAATTCCGACGTTCCTTATTTTGAAATTGGCTATTTTAACCATTCGCTCTATTTTGGTCATATTCGCTATTTTTATCCCCACCTATTTTGGGGTTAATTCCCGCGCGGGAAAGTGCAGAAAATACTGAGGTGGTTTTTGCGGTTTTTTAGCGGTGACGGAATCCACTAGGGTATTATCAATAACTAAATGGTTCGTTTTGCCATATTTAACACTTGATTTATTAATTGTTAACAAACTCTTCTCTCATTGCGAAAATAGCTTCTGTGCGAGGAGGCAAAAAAATGTTAATGACTCGAAAGCCGAAAAGTACTACTAACGATGGTTCGAAGGGCTCGGTGCTCATCCTCATTGCCCCAAAGTATGTAACTAATGGCTCTAAATAGGCAATTTCCATCTCCGTAAATATTGTGCACGCGAAACGTGCCCTCGGTAGACCTTAAACGAGCCGTGCCTAAAAATAATGAAAACGGTCAATGACTTTCCAGGGTTGAATATTTTTCCGTTAATTTGTAATTAGACCTTTCTTGGAACGGCCGGAAGAATTATTTTTCTGTTGCCTTCGAGAGCGTTTGGTGGTGGAAATTCTTCGCGTATCCGGCAGACGCTTGCGCTCGCCGCGCGATTTTCTTCTGGCGACAATGTCGATGCTTTTGCAGTCTCCACGGTCGTAAATGAGTTCTGTGGACTCACCACACGAATTACCATTTTCCTTAGAACGTAAGTGGAGCTTGGATACTAATTAATTATTACAAACAATAAAATCATTTGTAATTAATAATAATCGTTGGTAATTTTATTGGACCACCAAAAAATAAAATCAATCGAACCATCCAAGTGCCACTCTTCCTCCGCAAAAATATGATTCAATATGCAAGCGCACCAGAAGCAAGGGAAGCAGATACACTTGAAAAAGGCTCTTGTAAGCTCGATAATATTTTCCAGTGCGTCACTTCTTCTGGCTTACGATAAAACCATTTCCTTCGGCTCTATTAAATTGTACTTTTTTTTTCTAAGCACTTCCATTTTTTCCAAATCACCCGACGGCATTTATTATAAATTTTCTTAATTTTTTCTATAATCAGACGATATTTGAATAAAACACGAGATCATTCACAATTTGGGTTGATAACATCGGAATTTTAATAATTTTAGGAGTTCTGGATAAATTTATTGACACGTGCACTAGCGACTAACTTCGTGTAATAATTGAACGAGTTATCGACTGTCCGGATATTATTTCATGCGAAAGGGGCTTCACGTGGATTGACAAATAGTTTTGTCAATAAATAATATGTGCGTCGAATGTGCTTTCGTATCACAGGCAGGACACATATATAAAAAAGGATGCAAAGTAGAACCTTGCACATTGCTTCCTCATTATTTTTCGCTTCTTACAAAGCTACCTCTATGAGGAAGTATGTTATTCAATTTTTGGCTTCCTCATAGACGAAGCTTTGTAAAACGCGAAAAATAATGATGAAGCAATGTGCAAGGTTCTACTTTGCATCCTTGTTTTAATTAGATAAATATACATGTTGTGGATTCGCTTTTTCTATTTCGTTATTAAGTTATTTCGTGATTATTAGAGCGTTTCCGAAAGTGAATGTGATAATGTATGTTTTTTAAAATAATTCACATTTCATAAAATCAAAAATTTCATACCGTTCGTCACTAAATTATACATATATAATGGCTGAATATTGTTTCATTTATATACAAAATTTGAGCTCGCTATCTTAAGTTTTGCAAAAGTTACAATAGAGCGATAATGTCAATTTTTTGAAAAATTCAAAACATCATAAAATTTTTACGGCTCAACCGATCTTAACCAAATTCAATAGCGATCACCGGCATATGAAAGCTCAAATTCATACCAATTTTTAGATCAATATCTCGAAAATTAAAAGAGTTATCGCGTAAACAGACATTTTTCAAAAATTTAAAAAACGCGTAATAATTTAACGATGAAGTGGATTTTAACAAAAATTTGCATGAACGATGAGGCTTGATCCCTCTATCTATGGTCCAAATTTCAGCTTGATATCTCAAGGCATTCCCGAGTTATAAAGGTTTACATTTTTCGATTGTGTAACATACACACACACATACACACACACACACACACACACACACATACAGACATTTTTTCTAAATCACTTTTCTCGATGTTTTGGACCATTCTGAGTGTACTGACATGAAAATCTCGAAAAAAAAAATTTTCACGAAAACAAAGCTTCCTCTATGAGGAAGCAAAATAACCGAGAATCCTTCGAAATTGTCGTCATCAAATTAAAACGATTATTTGTAAATAGTTGATTTGTTTAGTGCGAAATTGACTTCATTTTTACGATAATTAGGTTAGGAAACGTCATTTGGCTCGGTATCGCGTACTTTGACCTTGGTTCAATTGAACATTATTCCGGAGACTTCACCTTTTTTCATGATGCATCAATTTCTGAATGATTTGCGAATCCGCAGTACTTTTTATTTTTTCTCTATCTTTGATCTAAGTATGTTAATTTTCGATTTAAAGATCAATTTTTCCAGCCCTCCCGTAAGCGCCGTGTAAAAAGATCGATTTTCAAATTTTAATTGTTCATTCCAATACTCGGTAAAAGCCTTCAAGATTTTGTACTAGTCAAATTGAATAGCTAAGTTACAACATGTCAAAAATTCATGCATATGAGTTTGGATTGCCTTGACGACAGAACTACCTTAAATTCACTTGCATTTTTAACAGTATAAAACATTTGTTTTTGAAAATTAATACACCGTATATAAAGCTCGGATGCATATACCGTATATTAATTTTCAGATGCATTCGTCATTGACAAATACAATATTTGTATATTAAAATGAAGATTACAATACTCACGTACTGTAATTTTCAAATACTTGCAACGGAGAATTCTCATACTATCACTGTTAAAAAAATGTACCAGAATATTACAGTACCAGAATGGAAGTTTTTATTCAAAACCTGTACCACAAATTTCTTGTCAACCTGTATTAGATATTTAAAATAACAATACTGAAAAATATATGAGAAATTTTGTAAATTTACTGTTATAAAATATTAGGAATTTGCATTCTGTATTTTTTTGACTTGTTTATTATAAAAATCAAAAGAAAACAATGAAAACAATGATTCTGAATTTCTGAAATTACAGTTTTGGTTGACCGAAAATTTATTATCTGCATTCAATTTGTTTATTATAAAAATCAAAAGCTATCTACAATGAAAACAATGATTCTGAATTTCTGAAATTACAGTTTTGGTTGACCGAAAATTTATTATCTGCATTCAATTTTTATTTTCCAAGACACATGAACATTAATGTCTTGAAAAATTCCATGATGATGATCTACTAATTTTTATACAGATATAAAAGTCTTGTGTACGAATTTACAAATTATTTAACTAACATCAAGAGCTCAACTAAAATTTTACAAATTTCGTCATGTAATAACTAGATTACTACAGAAGTTTTGTAATTGTCATTAAAAAAATTTGAAAATTTAATCTTCACGTACATAAATTTACTCTACTACTTAATATTCATTTTCAAGTGAATGCTATACTAATCATTACTTCACACACCAGTTTTATAAATTTCATATTGTCACACTAAATTTACAATTTTTTTTAACAGTGATTCTAAAAATGTACAACAAAAGTATTATGGAATTCATATACCAGTTTCGTAAATCTCATATCATTTTGTATATCAAATTCTCTTGCATTTTTAACAGTGTAACAATGACCCTTTATTACGCCTAACCTTAATTTTTACGTACTTATAATCAACATAATGTACGCTAATCTATGTGAGAACTTTAAAAAATAGTAGAATACATCCTTCTCTATATTTTCCGCTATTCGATGTAGTGGATCACTGTTGCCAACAGAAATTGCATTCACCTGTCGCTCCGCGCTCAATTACATTCCGGATTACGATGCTTCCTATATTGATTATATGAAAAAACTATTTTAAACTATGTAAAGGACAATAACTTTATTAATCGAGGTTTCTAATATCTCCAAAATCATAGGGAACATTTGAATTATCGACTAATCGTTAAAGCGTGTGGAGAAAACGCGTGGGCGATAGAAATTGTGTATAGCCAAGGTTGGCAAAACTGCCCGTTAGTGGGTGCGCAGAGCGCAGATGCACCAGAAGCTTGTTAGTGGGTAAAAAGGGCAAAGCGGTTGGCTGGTTGCTTGGCTACGAGACCCAAACGGATATGTCACTCAGTGCACGACAAGCCAAGGGAAGGAACAAGTGTCGAAGATGGCGGCGCATCGGAATAATCTGTTGCTGCTGCTGTGATGCCGTCGCCGTGTGCGCGTTGTAAAAACAGCTTTAGTTTCGTATAAAACAAAAGTGTTCGACGCCCGACTGGCAGCCATCGCGTCGGACCAAATGACATGGGAATTTGCAGCAGAAGACACTTTCTACTCACAATATGCAGTCTACAACTCGTGAGTCTATTTAAATACAAAAGAGGAGCGAAAACAAAAAAAAAAAACAAAAAACGAATGCGATTTGAGAGGAAAAAAATAGCCAACGGACGTACCGAGGAAACCAGTTTTTAGACTAGTTGCGCGGTACTGCCAAGAAATTTGACTCAGCGTGTTGAGTCACGTTGGCGAGCAAACGAGTTGGTCATAGTATGAGCGCCTTTTACACAACTTTCATCCTCCATTGCCACAGAATTTACGATTATTATTTCCGCAAGCTTCACTTTTTTTTCAGCTCTTTTAATATAGTTAGGATGCGTATTTGTTATCAGTGGCGTTATATGATAAGCGCGATTCCGTGCAGCTTCCGTTGTGTTTCTATCGATCTTTCGATAAGTACGACGGATTATTATTATTATTATTATTGTTGGTTTTACTATTACTAGTTTGCTTTTGATTCAGAACTATCGTTGTCTTTGGCTTTATTATTATATCTGTAATATCATCTATCAGACTCTCCTGCTATGTTTTCTTTATGTAACTTCAGAAAGATTTAGAAATATTCAGATCGCTAAAAAGAGAAATGATCTATGGTAATACAAAGTGTAGTATTCTTCATTTTTTTATACATGAATACATTTTTATTTACCATCAATATTGTTATCAGTATTATTTGCTGCATAGATCGGTAATTTCTTTGCACTTCATTATTCGGGACATCTCAATTTCCATAAATTGCTGGAATAATTGACCCAAATTTCTCTTCCCATACTTGAAAAAGATATTGCTAAAACTAGTTTTGTTTCTATAAATAATTTTCAAATTCTCAAATAGCAAATTCAAATTGGCATCAATATAGAATATGACTCATTCCATAGATTAGTAATTTCATTGCTCGATAAGTACCTGCAATTTCTAATTGCATTTATAAATATTCGGATCAAATTTATATCCAAAAACTGTTTGTACAATTAACACGGAATTTCTATTTTATTCTTGAAAAAGATGGCAAGAAAAATGATTTTCTCATTTCCATGAATTACTTGAAGGAAATTTTTCCACGATTTATAAAACTTGAATTTTTAATGCTTGTATAGCTGATGTATAAATAATCATGCAATGTAGGCCACTGTGGTGGTTTATGTTCAACGAACTGTGACTTTCAGTGTCTGTGAAGTACCAAATAATTGTAGTAGATGAACTTACTACTCGGTGTGTGTCTCAACATAGTAATTAACTGAGTATTTAGACTACAAGGCAATTGAAGCAAATTAAGCACATTGGTAAAGCAAACGCCTAGGAAATTCAGACATCTCTGTGCAATTTCTTACTGTTGTCTCGTTTATCTTGCAATTGAACGTTTATCTTCTCTGAGATACAATTACCTTTGATTTGCTTTAAGCACCAATCTTGCAATGCGATATATATTCATTGTTTGGATTTTACCGCAGCTTACTACCATAGAGCGCCAAGTCTTCGACTTCCTGGGGTTTATGTGGGCCCCGATACTGGTCAACTTCTTCAACATCATCTTTGTAATCCTAGGATTCTTCGGGGCATTTCAATACAGGCCTAAATATATCATATCGGTATGCATTTATTGAAAAAACAAAGATATTTTTTTATTCAATCATTTTTTAACATATTTTTCTAATGTTTTAACTCTTGTTTTCAGTATTGCGTGTGGAACACACTTTGGCTGGGATGGAATGTATTTGCAATATGTTTCTATCTTAATATTGGGATTTTAGATAAGGTAAATATAACATTTTAATCTTTTGAGGATTGAGCTAAAGGATTACAGAAAAAAGAAACTTTTAGGCAACAAAAATCATTGCGTATATAATGTACTGGATTATTAAAGAAAATTACTTTCATTTGTATAATACAGATTGTTCGGAAGTTTTGCCAGATATTCCGAAAGTGGAAGCAGTTTTAACTTGAAAAAGTGTAAAAAAAAGGATTACAGAAAAAAGAAACTTTTAGGCAACAAAAATCATTGTGTATATAATGTACTGGGTTATTAAAAAAAATTATTTTCATTTGTATAATACAGTTTGTTCGGAAGTTTTGCCAGATATTCCAAAAGTGGAAGCAGTTTTAACGTGAAAAAGTGTAAAAAAAAGGATTACAGAAAAAAGAAACTTTTAGGCAACAAAAATCATTGTGTAGATAATATACTGGATTATTAAAAAAAATTATTTTCATTTGTATAATACAGTTCGTTCGGAAGTTTTGCCAGATATTCCGAAAGTGGAAGCAGTTTTAACGTGAAAAAGTGTAAAAAAAAGGATTACAGAAAAAAGAAACTTTTAGGCAACAAAAATCATTGTGTATATAATGTACTGGATTATTAAAAAAAATTATTTTCATTTGTATAATACAGTTTGGTCGGAAGTTTTGCCAGATATTCCAAAAGTGGAAGCAGTTTTAACGTGAAAAAGTGTAAAAAAAAGGATTACAGAAAAAAGAAACTTTTAGGCAACAAAAATCATTGTGTAGATTATATACTAGATTATTAAAAAAAATTATTTTCATTTGTATAATACAGTTTGTTCGGAAGTTTTGCCAGATATTCCGAAAGTGGAAGCAGTTTTAACGTGAAAAAGTGTAAAAAAAAAAGGATTACAGAGAAAAGAAACTTTTAGGCAACAAAAATCATTGAGTATATAATATACTGGATTATTAAAAAAAATTATTTTCATTTGTATAATACAGTTTGTTCGGAAGTTTTGCCAGATATTCCGAAAGTGGAAGCAGTTTTAACGTGAAAAAGTGTAAAAAAAAAAGGATTACAGAAAAAAGAAACTTTTAGGCAACAAAAATCATTGAGTATATAATATACTGGATTATTAAAAAAAATTATTTTCATTTGTATAATACAGTTTGTTCGGAAGTTTTGTCAGATATTCCGAAAGTGGAAGCAGTTTTAACGTGAAAAAATGTAAAAAAAAGGATTACAGAAAAAAGAAACTTTTAGGCAATAAAAATCATTGCGTATATAATGTACTGGATTATTAAAGAAAATTATTTTCATTCGTATAATACAGTTTGTTCGGAAGTTTTGCCAGATATTCCGAAAGTGGAAGCAGTTTTAACGTGAAAAAGTGTAAAAAAAAAGGATTGCAGAAAAAAGAAACTTTTAGGCAACAAAAATCATTGCGTATATAATGTACTGGATTATTAAAGAAAATTATTTTCATTTGTATAATACAGTTTGTTCGGAAATTTCGCCAGATATTCCGAAAGTGGAAGCAGTTTTAACGTGATAAAGTGTAAAAAAAAGGATTACAGAAAAAAGAAACTTTTAGGCAACAAAAATCATTGCGTATGTAATGTACTGGATTATTAAAGAAAATTATTTTCATTTGTATAATACAGTTTGTTCGGGAGTTTTGCCAAATATTCCGAAAGTGGAAGCAGTTTTAACGTGAAAAAGTGTAAAAAAAAGGATTACAGAAAAAAGAAACCTTTAGGCAACAAAAATCATTTTGTATATAATGTACTGGATTATTAAAAAAAATTATTTTCATTTGTATAATACAGTTCGGAATTTTTGCCAGATATTCCGAAAGTGGAAGTAGTTTTAACGTGAAAAAGTGTAAAAAAAAGGATTACAGAAAAAAGAAACTTTTAGGCAACAAAAATCATTGCGTATATAATGTACTTATTAAAAATTTAGATTATTAATTATTAGATATTTAGATATTTAGATATATAGATATTTAGATTATTAAAAAAAATTATTTTCATTTGTATAATACAGTTTGTTCGGAAGTTTTGCCAGATATTCCGAAAGTGGAAGCAGTTTTAACGTGAAAAAGTGTAAAAAAAAAGGATTACAGAAAAAAGAAACTTTTCGGCAATAAAAATCATTGCGTATATAATGTACTGGATTATTACAGAAAATAATTTTCATTTATATAATACAGTTTGTTCGGAAGTTTTGCCAGATATTCCGAAAGTGGAAGCAGGTTTAACGTGAAAAAGTGTAAAAAAAAAAAGGATTACAGAAAAAAGAAACTTTTAGGCAACAAAAATCATTGTGTATTTAATATTTAAAAAAATTATTTTCGTTTGTATAATACAGTTTGTTCGGAATTTCAGAACAGCGATATCCTGAATTTTGGAACAGGTAGCTTCTCCTGGTGGCAGGTGAATGGACCAGGCTGTAAAACCGTAAACGAGATTACGGAGCCGGAAATCTATAGGCCTTCACGACCAACCAATGTTACAGATTGTGTGCTGAGTTACGAAGTTATAGAGGTTTTACACGCATCAACGCAATGTATTTTAGGGGTAAGAAGAGATGATTTCAAAATGTGTAGCACGTTCGTCGACACGAAGTGGCAACTTTTTTCCTTTACGAATAAATATTTCCTTTTACAGTTGATGGCGATCGTCGGAGGAATTTGTCTGAGCCGAGTTTTTCTCGAAGAAGACGATAGCTGTAAGTATATTATCATGCGATGTTATTCTTCACTTGAATATTCATATCTCTCCATTGGGAATCAACACCAAGCAAAAATGGCCGCGTTATCCCAGTCGGTCAAGACTTTGCACTCTTCATTTGTAAGAGTTTTAATTATTTCAATGGCTATCATTACAAAAAATGTTTATCCACTTATGAATATCGATTTATATTAATGATAAACTGTTTTTTTTAAATAAAATAGTAGGTTATGACGACTGGGATAAAGTAGTTAAAAAAATCCATCAGATGTCGTGTTGCTACATGTTATTTCCCAATATATTTCACATTCATGGGTGCTTGGCATTGAGATTTTACCGATGCAAACAATATGGAAAAATCATTCTCATGTTAGCTTTTCTTGCGGGTAAAAGGTGGATAGCTTTGTAAAAAAAAACAAGAAAAAATTAGACCAAAATATAGGTATATCTTACGGAAATTCAACATTTTTTTTCTCTCGCGTGACTTACACACGTACCGCTTGTTACTGCTCCGAAATTAAAATAAATAAAAGAAGCTTGAAAATACGGGTTAATTGATTATCTTAATTCACGTATAAATGGTACTGTGCAAATTGTTAAGCGAGTTGTCGGTTGCAGTCGATTTCATTGGTGGATTTGATCCCCCATTTTGGTAAGTTTCAAGACTTCATCATTACCAGATTCGTAATGGCATGAAGGAATGATTATCGAACGAGAATCGGTTACAAAAAATTTAAAAAACATATTGTCTTGTTGTCTTAGTAATTTTTTTGATTATTTTTGCTCGGTAAGAGTGCATCTTTGTACAACTTTTGAAGCGTTGATGTATTTTTATTTCTTTCTAGTCGTGTAGAATGCGAGAACGTTTCCACCATTTTTTTTGCATCAATTCATGTACTTTTAGCATAATTATTAGAGTCGATTACAAAGCGACATAATTTATAAACGAAATCATCATAAATACGGGAGTTCAAATAAACATTTGTCAAGTTATAAACTTAAGAGTGTCTGAGTGCTTTACGCTAGGCAAATTCGTGCAACAATTTTCCAAACATTTTCCTAAAGTTTTGTGCAAAATTACTCTTAAAAAAGCATCAATAGTGACGAATGCCGCGTTAGTATCACGGATTTAAAATAAACTGTATTTTTTTTTGTAAATTTATTATACCACGATAGCATTTTCTTCTTTTTTTTCTCTATCATAGAGGATTTATCCCTGAATAAATTCCTTATTGTTATATCATTAATATTAGATCGTGCTGCAATAGTAGTATCATTTTTTTGACTTTGATAAAAAGTACAACTGTGAAAATATAAAATTATTTTTTCGCTTCCTGTCAGCTGCTATCATTCGTTGAATAATCGTCGAAAAAAAAAGAAAAAAGAAAACATAAATGCCACTCATCACATACACAGCTCATCTGATCTAATTCTACGGATTATAAATGACATTTCAGTTGACTTTGTGGGAGGTGGTGACTTTGGGTTGGCGGGCCACACGCCATTACATCCAATGTACGTTAGCTACTCGGCGCTTCCGCCGCCTGCCTACCCTTCGATTAATTCTAACCAAAGCTACCCGCGCGGCGGCACTTCTAGTTCCCATCAGTCGATTTATCGCGAAACTACGCTGCCCAAGAGCTGCACCGGTGAAAAGCCGTTCGAAAGCGCGCACCGTATTAGGCCAACTTTCAAGAACGAGACATCGAGAAGTAACAAGAGCAACATATCGTCTCGTTGTATCGTTGAGAACGTCGAGTATCCCAACGATTATTCGAATCCTCTAGATCATTTGCACAGACCTTTATCACCCGGTGACGATTACGACACGTTGCAAAGCGCAGCGAGACTGAAATATCAAAAAAATATAATGCAACCTACGGTTGCGCGTTACAGTCCCGTGGTTTCGCCGAAAATGCGAAGGGCACGTTTATCGCCAACAAAACAGTCCAACAGGAATTCTTCCTACAAACCTCGTGTCTTTACCGATCACGTGCGCGAACAGCCACTAAGATCTTTCTATTCCGATCCGCGATTGTCGATGGAACAACAGACCAACGGCGAAGACAACAATCATACAAATAGAGACAGTAGACCTCTTTCTTTGTACGCTAATAACGCTTAAAAGATAAATGAGACATTTCCTATCGGTACAGCCACTAAAAAAAAAAGATTTTCTCCAATAATTTATAAAAATTCAATTATATGATCCCAAAAAATACAGAAAAAAAAAAATGAATTTTTGTGAGTGTATTTTGAATGTTTTTTTTTTTCAATTTCAATTTGAAACTGAAATAATCACATTTCGGACCGGTACATTGTATAAAAAATATACCAATACTAAAAAACTGTAAAACAGATTTAAAAAATTCCCAAATAAAAAATTTATGGGAATTATGTAATTAGATTTTTTTAATTATTAAAGAATTTCTTTTTTAGTAGCCGAAGTGACACGAAACGCCTCAAATTTAAAGCCTTGTACATTTATTATCGGCAGTGACGCAGGATGATTATACAGAAGACGAACAACTTTTGGTTAGTGTTAATTGACTTCACTAAGCACTGATTACACGTACAGATTAGTTTCCAAGGTGCTAAACTCTAATTAAAGACTATTTCACATAATGCTGCCCATAATTAGAGCTATAGAAATTTTACAACTTTGCCAAAATGGTTACAGTAGAATATTTATACTGCAGGACATTTCAGGTCCCAAACGTCTTGCGTTAGTCACAGATTTTTATATATTTACATATATATTTGTACGCATCACGGACTTTGAATCGTCGGTAAAACTATTCTCGTTATACATGTTTATATATATATATATACGTATAAAATATATTGCGCTGATAAAAAGGCAGCTGGTTGCAACAGGAAGCAGTTGACTATCGTTGTACCGATCCAGTGACTTAACGAGGTTCATAGAAATTTCATGAGTCAGGCAACAACTTCCGTAGCCTGAGTACTTAACCGAAATAATTACTTTGCTTATCCTCGAAGAACCTTTGCCGTATTCTTTGGATCTTCTTGCCCGTGTCGGCGATTATACGCGACAATTACATTTTTAGAGTATCGGGGCAGTTTTTGCTGGTTTTATTCTTCATAACGCACTGGTAGACTTACAAAATATAAACTCTGTGATATGTCGAGAAGACTGTGTCTAATACAGTGCTGGGTATCGTTTCGTCGATGATAATAGACACTGCTATCATTAAATCGTGCTGAAAACTTGATTTTTGTGTGCTAACAACGTAAAACAATTGTTACATAAAAATTGGCGCTGCAATTAATTTTTCGAGTCTGCTTCGATGTCTATTTTATCCAGCACTGATTAAATTATGGAAAGTACAAGCGAATTAATTTTCATTTGACGGTGTCTTGAGATTTGCACGTTATAGATGGAGGATTCGATGCGCACATTTTCTTTCTGATCA
Source organism: Ephialtes manifestator (assembly GCA_963970395.1). Taxonomy (NCBI): domain Eukaryota; kingdom Metazoa; phylum Arthropoda; class Insecta; order Hymenoptera; family Ichneumonidae; genus Ephialtes; species Ephialtes manifestator. Next base: position 20,450,308 of record OZ019978.1, on the reverse strand, counting down.
CAGCATGAGTTTTTTTTTACGTATTACTTTTGTGTATTGACGGATGCTATATATTAATATATATATATTAAAATCCTCCGATATCCACCTCTTCTGTCCTCTATTTATGATCGTATTTCCGATGTAGCGCGTCTTTCAGTAGTATTTTTTTCTATCACGATACTATCTGTTAAGGATAAAATGTATCAAACATCACAGACTTATCGCACGGCGGAAATTTCATTCTGACGTGTTATTTATTTTATAAGAATATTATCTTCTAAATAATTTTAGATTGCATTTATTTAGATTTCGTAGATTTATATATTTGTGTTATAAAACCGATGTTTAGAGGGTTTCGCGACGATTTTTCTTTATTTAAGCACATGTTTAGTTATGCATGGTAGACGATCGAATTTAATGTTTTTTCTACGTCTGGTAGCGTAGTTTTTAAATCGTAATATAAAAGCTTATCGAACTTATCGTACAAACCAAATTTTAATAAATAAAAAGAATGTCCGAATTTGTTACAAAGATTTATCGAACTATGTTCGGTAAGTTTAATGGACTCGATTCATTATACCTAGTATCATTCGATTGATGAAGATGCTTCCTATTTGAACATTCCACGCGTGGACTATTGTCTAGATTTTTATTTCTTGGAATCAAACTGGCATTATATTATTTGGTGTCTTTTACTGTTACATTTTTTTTGGTGCATTTCGATGGCAACAATAAACGTGCAATGCAACAACACACTACTGCTTGCTTTTTATTTTTTAACCCCCTCACTCTTCTTCTTTTTCTAACATATGGTGTTTCACTGTGGTTATCATGGAATTTGTTGGTACGCTGTTTTTTTTTCTTCTCGATTTTGCAATGGACTTTTCATTATTCCGATGACAATGATCTTGGAAAGGATTCCACTAAACTGATATAAAATACAACATCATCGGTTGAATCCTTTAAATTGTATCTCTTATTCCGTTATTTTTCATATTTTTCATTAAAAACACAAAATTTATTTGAAAAACCAATTGATATATGGAATCAAGTCGATGGCGAAAAATATTTTAGGGGATTTTTCCAGTGTGACGGCCCAAAAAATAGCCTATTTTCATGATTTTTTTTCGGACGATTACTATACGCCGATCAATTTGAAATTTTTATGACATATTAAGGTAATCATGAATGACAGAAAATGATTTTTTTTAAGACGATTTTTATTGTTTAAATATATTTTTTTAATTGTTGAAAATAATGTTGATAAAAAAGATAGCCTCACGGTGGACATCCTAGGAGTCGCAAATTTGATCTGAAAAAAAAAACCAAAGGATTATTAATTAGTATGCGATTGGCTATCGCGCTATGGAGGCTTTTTTAAAATCAAAATTGACAAAATGGCGGCGGTTTTAACAAAAAGTACGGAATTTAACCGTTTTTTCGACAGTTTTTTTTTTAAATGGGAAGATTAAAAAAAAAGCTTCCATAGCACGATAGAGAGTAGCGTGAAGAATGTTCTCCTAAAATTTGAAAACGATCGCTTGAAAATTGTTCCCTGCAGAATGTTCATCGTTTTGAAAAATGTCGTTTCGAGAAAAACGCGTTTAAAGTTTCGAGTATAGAAATTTCATATACCTAAATTATGCACTTACGACTAATCGGCGATGCCAGGACCATTAAGTATGCCAGCGAAGTATTTCGAATTTCGCTTTAAAAATTGGAGAGGATATTTTGACCGTATATACTAATGGATAATACCAAAAAAAAACCGATTTTTTTTTCACACTGGAAAGATCCCTTAAATAGTTGCATATTCCAAATGCAAGTAAATCCATAGCTAAAGCTCTTAAGTTCGCGTTAATCATTTTATCTTTTTTCACATGTTTTGATCGCCTTACAGAAATTGAAGAAAATTTTTTTCACAACTTTGTATTGCTCCAAAATCCTTAAAGATTTGCTCCAAGTCTAACGACATATTTACAACGACTGTGCCTGAACGTGTGTGTTTGTGTGTGTGTGAAAATAATGAATTCAACAATGATAAAAACGTTGTTTTAGTGTGACGAATGAATAGTTTTTAAGGTAGTTCTGTCGGTACGCCGGAGTCATAAAATCTCAGAGTCTATATGACATTAAAAAAAAATCATACGCATCGTTTTGACTGCCTTAATAATAATATAAAAAATAATCGAGAATCCTTCGAAATTGTCATAATCAAATTAAAACGATTATTTGTAAATAGTTGATATGTTTAGTGCGGATTTGACTTCATTTTTACGATAATTAGGTTAGGAAACGTCATTTGGCCCGGTATCGTGCACTTTGACCTTGGTTCAATTAAACATTATTCCGGAGACTTCACCTTTTTTCATGATGCATCAATTCCTGAATGATTTGCGAATCCGTAGTACTTTTTATTTTTTCTCTATCTTTTATCTAAGTATGTTAATTTTCGATTTAAAGATCAATTTTTCCAGCCCTCCCATGAGCGCCGTGTAAAAAGATCGATTTTCAAGTTTTAATTGTTCATTCAAATACTCGGTAATAGCCTTCAAGATTTTGTGCAAGTAAAATTGAATAGCTAAATTACAACATGTCAAAAATTCATGCATATGACTTTGGATTGCCTTCACGACAGAACTACCTTAAGGTAGTTCTGTCGGTACGCCGGAGTCATAAAATCTCAGAGTCTATATGACATTAAAAAATAATCATACGCATCGTTTTGACTGCCTTAATAATAATATAAAAAATAATCGAGAATCCATCGAAATTGTCGTAATCAAATAAAAACGATTATTTGTAAATAGTTGATATGTTTAGTGCGGATTTGACTTCATTTTTACGATAATTAGGTTAGGAAACGTCATTTGGCCTGGTATCGTGCACTTTGACCTTGGTTCAATTAAACATTATTCCGGAGACTTCACCTTTTTTCATGATGCATCAATTCCTGAATGATTTGCGAATCCGTAGTACTTTTTATTTTTTCTCTATCTTTGATCTAAGTATGTTAATTGTCGATTTAAAGATCAATTTCTCCAGCCCTCCCGTGAGCGCTGTGTAAAAAGATCGATTTTCAAGTTTTAATTGTTCATTCAAATACTCGGTAAAAGCCTTCAAGATTTTGTGCAAGTAAAATTGAATAGCTAAATTACAACATGTCAAAAATTCATGCGTATGACTTTGGATTGCATTCACGACAGAACTACCTTAATTCTTTTTTACCATCGCTCCCACGAAGAATATCAATTTTTTTATATCGAGATATTTTTCATTTTCTGTGACAGTACAAATTAAAAAGAGGAAAAAGCAGCAGCGTCCGCTCTACAGCATAGAGTATTCGCAGCCGGAGGTGCCGATCCAAGATGACAGCGTATCACCAAAGCCAATGACTCCACGTAGGGTGAAGCGTCGTTCGGTAATATCTCGTGATGGTACACGACGTTCGAGTCGCCGAAGTTCGGTACGCCAGTCGCGACGCAAGAATCCAGTTAATCGAATAATGGAGCAACAAGAGAGTCTTTACGCAAATACCATGCCGGCTCCTCTCACGAATCAGAACGTCAATACGCTTTCGCAGACGACGTTAAATTACGACAGAATAGCGAGTACTTGGGATAGGGATAGAAATTCCAATTGGCAACCGGAGGCTGTGAATATGGCGGTCTCCTCACCGACTCTCTGGACTCCCGATCCGAATTATTCGAATACCGCAAACTTCGTTAATCAAAATCACCCTCCGAATTGGGAGCCAAGCGTCGTTGGCGGTGCCAGCGGCTCGACGAGAAATTTAACCGATAATTGGCAAAACAATCAATTGAGCCCGATGCAATGGCAGGGTCAGAGCAATCCCACTTTTCAGCAAACCAGCACGCAGAGCTTAAACGGCGAAGACATGGATGATCTCTATGGGAATCGGCCAGCTAGTGCTAGATCCAGTTACAGCAATTATCACGGGGTCAGAGCGACTCCACAAGTCCCAAACAGAACTGATATCGTTCGGCAGAGTCAGAGACAATTTGTTCTCAGCGGACCTCCCGCTTATCAAGATACGGTTATTTAACTCCTCTTCTATCACTAATGCGCAGAGTTGTAAATGCCTACACTAAGAGAGAAAAAAAAAGATACTGGTAACTCTAAATTTATAGTGAAATACAACCTCAGCTATTTACAAAAATTTATCTGTACTAATTATTTATAGTCAACAGTTAATAATAGTTATCGTAACAAAAAGTATATTGTTTTTGAAATTTAGCGATAGATGGGACAAATTATTCATAGAAAACATAATCACAGACATAAGTATTCTTTGAGAAATTATTTAACAATTTTGAAATTGTCATTGAAAGCATAATAAAGTTGCACTAACTATTAAAAAATAGCTAAGGTTGTATTTCACTATATGATTACTGTTAAAATAACTAGGACATTATGTTAAGCCAACTGTAGAATTAGTTGCAGCAGCTATAACGTAGCTAATGTAACCAATAAATCAGTTAAAATAACTATTCAAATTGTTGCATAGACTACAAATCTACAGTCATGGCTTAATAGTTGCCTAAACTAACGCGATTTCTCTCAGTTTAATACTTATAGAAATAATGATAATGATACGATCAGCTCTATAATTATCATGTTGTAATAATAACATGTAGCGATTGTAATACGATGGTTAAACTTTGGAATGGCTGAAGAAAATTATTATTTTTCAATCAAAATTCACGGTAATCCTTTTACAAAAATGGAAAAAAAAGTGTTCCATTACTTATTTCTTCCATTTTTTCCACTATTTCTTGCAATATTAAAGCGAAAATTAGTATTTTTTTCAGCTGTTCAAATGTTTACACTCTATTTTATAATCACTACATATTATTATTATGAAATCATAATTACAAAACAAATTGTACTGTAAACTATATCTCATGAATTAATAGGGATTTACAACTCTGCTAATACGTTGGACTTCTATTTCTACCCTAAATACACGATCAAGGAGCTTCGAGCGCTTGACACTAGTCAAAATTCTCGAATACTGGATCTGATGGTCGATAATTCTACAATTCGCCTGAAAAATCCACTTTTATGAATTGCCAAATGTTGTAAAATTGGTTGGGATATTGTTTAATCTTCAGAAATTCATTAAAAGTTTATCTTTATGAATTGGATGATTTCTTCGTTGGTACAAATTTTACATAAAATTGAGCATTGCAATTTATAGCTCGAAACTTTACAGAAATGAGTATTAAAATGTGGCTCCGATTTGACTAGTGTGAAACGCTTTGACCTCCTCAACGAGTGATTTGTGTACTTCAGGTTGAGAAGCTGCATAATCTTTGTGGCAAGTGTAAAATTGAAATGTGTAAATCGACAGTCGTTACAGGATCTGAAATGTATAATAAAAATGGCCTTAAGATTTTTTTTTCCTTAATAGTGATAACGCAATAGAGCGTTTTTTGCGGCACACGAGAGTTTCTTCTCGTTGTGTGCCAACAAGATTTTTGACTGATCTTCAAAGCTTTACTTAACAATAGAGACGCGAGGTACAATATCTCCAAGGAAACAATTTATTAGGATCATTGGAGGGAATAAAAATCATTCAAAGGATTCTGTAAAATCCTCTCATAAATTTCTATAGCATTCTAGGATCCAATACAATCCTATATAGAAGTCCTAACTAATTGTTTTCGCTAGGGATGCTAAGTGAAAAAAATAATATGGTTTCTGCAAAAGATCCAGTTCAGATTGTACTTCGGGAATGCCTATACTATATTAAATATATAAATATATATATATGTATTGCTTAAAATAAGAAAATATTTTCAATCAAAATCTTATCGTTAGCAAAGTAATAATGATCATCTGTAAATATACAACGACAAAAAGTCATTGAATCATCATCGTAAGCGGTACTATAGAAACTTGGTGTACCAATGACAATCACGTCTATTAATTTGTCATTTATTATTTTCGTTTCATTGGAAAACGTGTAATTATTATACGGAAAATTTTAGAATGCACATTCTGTTAGCTACTTTGTCTTCCAAAGCAAACTGATGATTCAAACGACAGAAATACCTATCGCGCTGCGACGATGAAATTTTTAACTTGAGTATTCTTTTTTTTTTTTTAAATGCTCAATTACAACGGCCTGCGAAGCTTGTGATGTAGCATTAAAAACTATGAATCCCATTTTTAACCCTGTTGTTCGATTCTCAATTCAATTATTCAATCGACTATCTACGGTGTTAAAAAATTACGTTGTGCAAAACTGTGCAAAAAACTAAAATTACGAGAATTTCAAAACTTAACAAACGGTACTTTTATTATTTTATTAATACACGTGGGAAAAAGTTTTTCTCAAGTAATTTAAAAAAAACCGATTATATAATTCCAACAAATTATATTTCAAAATACTTGAAGAAAATGAGAAGACGCTTCAGATTTTTGTTAAGAATTTTACACTTGAAGCATTTGTTACAATTATTTTCAGAAATCATTTTAAGAAAACTTTTTGTTAGTAACCGTAGTGATATGAAATGGACTCGTATTGTAGCTTTAAAAGTAATGAAACGACGACTGAAATAAACTTGAACGTAACAGCAGGGTTGATTGGGTTATTATTAATATTTGAATAATAATAATGATAATTAGCGAGTGGGACAATACTGCAGGAGAAGAAATCCGAGAACCAAAGTATTAAATATCAATAAATGTATAAGCTTCGATCTACTGCCCACATTTTTGTTCTCTAGAATATTGTACAATATATCATAAGATCTTCTTGATATCAACGGCAGATAATTTTACATGTAGCACGTAAGACGCGGACACGACGATAGGTACTTAGAATACTTGTACTTACGATATGATATAATACGAGAAATAATATCGTTATTTCTATTTTGTTTTAAGCTCAGCTGTACAAAACTCGATTTATCGTTTTAAGTAGGTTTCATTTTATCATTTATAGACGTTCGTTGGTATTAATGTATTTTAGGCGATTCATCCCAGTTTTCTGGTAGTTTTCAATTGAATATTGTAGTAAATACAATTGAAGAAGTTTGTTAAATTCCGGCAAGTGCTCATATGACTTTTGTGTAACGACCGACGTTCGATTTTGCTACGCAATATACTGTATTATCGAGCAATAATTACCAGACAATAAAGAATACACTACGGATATTACTTCAGATATTCTACTTCTTTCTCATGTTCATTTTGCTTCCTCATAGAGGAAGCTTTGTTTTCATGACATTTTTTTTTTCGAATTTTCATGTCAGTACACTCAGAATGGGCCAAAACGTCAAGAAAAGTGATTTAGAAAAAAATGTATGAAATTTGGACCATATATAGAGGGATCAAGCCTCATCGTTCATACAGATTTTTGTTAAAATCCACTTCATCGTTAAATTACTACGCGTTTTTTAATTTTTTGAAAAATGTCTGTTTACGCGATAACTCTTTCAGTTTTCGAGATATTGATCTTAAAATTGGTATGAATGTGAGCTTTCATACGCCGGTGGTCGCTATTGAATTTGGTTAAGATCGGTTGAACGGTTAAAATTTTATGATGTTTTGAATTTTTCAAAAAGTTGACATTATCGCTCTATTGTAACTTTAGCAAAACGTAAGATAGCGAGCTCAAATTTTGTATATAAATGAAACAATATTCAGCCATTATGTATGTATAATTTAGTGACGAACGGTATGAAATTTTTGATTTTATGGAATGTTGAATTATTTTTAAAAATATAGATTATCACATTCACTTTCGGAAACGCTCTAATAATCACGAAATAACGTAATAAGGAAATAGAAAAAGCGAATCCACAATATGTATATTTATCTAATTAAAACAAGGATGCAAAGTAGAACTTTGCACATTGCTTCCTCATTATTTTTCGCGTTTTACAAAACTTCCTCTATGAGGAAGCCAAAAATTGAATAACATACTTCCTCATAGAGGTAGGGTAGAAGTACCGGTTGTGGCCACCCCTACACTTAAATACGTTTTTCGTGGCTATTTTAATTCTGTACCTGTATTTAATCATAATTTTTCATAACGTTGTGTATTTTGGAAACATTTATCGTCATTTTGACGTCCGTTCGTCTCCATTACAAAAAGTACTGTGTCAGTAATTAAAGTATCATCAGCTGATTCATCAAATTGTCAACTCCTTACGGAATTCGACAAGATTTTGACGAAAACTCTAGATACATATTCGGATTATATAGTTGGCGAATTGCATGCAGCTTTGCACATATCAATCTTAAGAGTCATCACTGCAAATGTTGATGTACTAAAAGTTTGAAATAAAGCTATACATTTATAAAAAATACGATGGCCACAACTGGTACATGGAATAAGCATGTTGCCCCGGATATGGCCATGATAATATAATCATTAATTTTTCGTTAATTATTACACAATCAATTCATAAATTCGAAAAGAAGAAACAAAAAAAAGAAAAAACGCTAAGAAAAATATATCCTTAGAAATGTATAGTAAAAAAGAAGGTAAAGCGGTGGAACACCTTTCATGTTGAAGATTCCCATCATTATTCAATGCGAAAATCTACTTTCGGGAAGAACTCTGGTAAAAGTAAAAATAAAAGTGTAAAGAGTAAAACATTAATATAACGTATGACTATTTGTGACAAAGAAAGCTGCTACGAAAAAGTGCAAAACGAAGGAGACGAATGTCAAAAAAGGTTAGTTAGGTTCACAGATGGCATCTGTGCTTTAAAGACATTTTCGTGTAGAGGAATTGGATGCTTTCATAAGAATACGATTTTGATTTATTAAACACACCTTAAAAAATGTTTCAAGTGCAATGAATATTGAGTTATTCTAATTTTAAGCATGGCCAAAACCGGTACATTACCGTGGCCAAAACCGGTGCATAGGTGGCCAGAACTGTTGAAATGGCTATGCTCCTACTTTTTTCTATTTTCCAGTCTTTTCTCGATACATATGAAATTATATTCTTCCCAGATATGAAAAGTATAGGTCTAACACAGTTTTATGATATTTGGTCCCAATCACAAGTACTTGAAAATGGGAAAATTCTTAAAGTGGCCACAACCGGTACTTCTACGCTAGCTTTGTAAGAAGCGAAAAATAATGAGGAAGCAATGAGCAACGTTCTAATTTGCATCTTTGTTATTATTATCATCGTAAAATAAAAACAAAATCATTTCAAATAGTGTTGCTAAAATAGAAACTTAGATTTTTTAAACGTAAGTTATGATAAACAAGTTAATGGCACAAATTGTGATAATTATAGTGCATAACGCAATCAAAGTCAAAGATTGAAAAGAATTATGTTAAATTGATTTTGACATAATTAAATTGTATTACTAAACAGTTTTCTTACGAAAAATCCAAATTTTTTAATATAATTGTGAAGAACTTCAGATTTTACTGAAATTCTATAAATTTCTGAATTGCGAGAATATTAGTGATTGTTTTTGAGGAAAAATATTTTGACGACAAAATAAATTTGAAATTTTTGCGATGAACTATTTATGATTGAGAAATAGAGAAAAATTGAAGGTAGTTTAAACGACATCTGCGCTAATTGTTTATGGTCTAGCGCATAAAATTTTTCATAAGTGGCGTAGCGAACGTTAATTTTAGTATACTTAAAGGCCGATGCCGAAATCGCGCATGTCTTGAATTAGAGTCCTGCGTATACGTATAGTGACACTTGCAGTTACGTATTTCAAGCCGACGACCGAAGCAGTAGTTTCTAGTCGTCGGGACGCTGAGCATCCCTTTAGCTCGATGTTAGTCATCAGAAAACGTACAAAAAGTCCACGAGTTTAAGTAAAAGGACGAAATTATTTATCACGAATTCACGAAACTATTAACAACGATCGAAATATATTTAATACCGTAGAAGATCAATTAAAGCTCAAAATGTTAAGGGAAGTGATAGTTCATTCTGTGAGACTTGTCAGAGTCTCGAAAACGCCGGCAAATGCTCTCAGAAAAATTCACACAAGCAACAAGGTAAGATAACAAAATTATCAAATAATATTAAACAACAATTCATTGAATTTTCTTATTCGAAGAAAATAAAGAAAATATTATAATAATTAATATCTTGCGTACAAATAAATGATACTTAATTTTGGTCCCTTTTTCTTTACAATTATTATTTATTTATTTCAAAGATAATTAAGTCACATTTTTCTTGCAATTTGAAGGTTTCCATAATTTCTCATATTTATACAATTAAATGTTGGTTTACTATTTTTTTTTTTTTTTTTTTTTTGCAGCTTGGCAAATCTTTGAAAGTTTGAAAAAAAAATTGTTAATCACTATGTTGATTCTTGGTAAAATATGAAAAAAAAATTTGATTGATTGACGCGTTGTCGCGAGGGGATCCACGTGGGCGGTGGCAGTGACCGTATTTCAGTTACGAAAATACTCTGCAACACCCCGCGTTTCTATTTAGCATCTTAGACATGAGATCGTTAGCGCGTCACACGCCGTTTAGCGTGTCTTAGACCGCACTTCCCGCAAAGCTCGAGATATTTTGCATAAAAAGAAAAAGAAAAAAAAAAAAAATTGCAACATCGTCTACATCGAGTTTAGTGATAAGCAGGTTTACGCTTATGCATAGATAAGACATTGAGATAAGAGGATGAAACGTGAAAATTATTAATAACTTCACCATTTCAGTCTGGGAACGTCATCGCAGTCTGGTTGGTTAAAAAAAAACGAGAGATTAAGTTTAGTGTACACACAACGCTTATATCTCGAAGGGTTTCCGCTTAGAAATCCCGAGGGTCGCTTGATACATCGAACGATCAATACGCGGAGCCACCCTGGCAACGCTCACAGTTTTCACCCTCTTACTCCCCCGGTTTTTATCCCCGTGAATATTCAACCGTACGAAAATCACGTGGTTACCTTCGTTATTGTACTTCCACTTTAATTTTCTCGTTTCTCCCTATTTTACTCGCCCTGGTGAGCAGTGTCACCGAGTTTTTAACCGGTGTTTTAACCAGTCTCGATTAGCCCCTATTTCACCCAGTTTAACTGACCTTTTAAGGGATCTTTGCAGTGTGACGGTCCGAAAAATAGCCTATTTTCACGATTTTTTTTCGGACGGTTACTATACGCCGATAAATCTGAAATTTTTATGACATATTAAGGTCATCATGAATGATAGAAAATGATTTTTTATAAGACGATTTTTATTGTTTACATTTTTTTTTAATTGTTGAAAATAATGTTGATAAAAAAGATAGCCTCATGGTGGACATCCTAGGGGTCGCAAATTTGATCTAAAAAAAACCCAAAGAATTATTAATTAGTATGCGATTGGCTATCGCGCTATAGGGGCTTTTTTTTAAATCAAAATTGACAAAATGGCGGCGGTTTTAACAAAAAGTACCGATTTTAGCCGTTTTTTCGACAGTTTTTTTTTAAAAAAAATGGGAAGATTTAAAAAAAATAATACAGTTTCCATATGGAAAAGATAGAGAGTAGCGTGAAGAATGTTCTCCTAAAATTTGAAAACGATTGCTTGAAAACTGCTCCCTGGAGAATGTCCACCGTTTTGAAAAATGTCGTTTCGAGAAAAACGTGTTTAAAGTTTCGATTGTAGAAATTTCATATACCTAAATTGTGTACTTATGACTAATCGGCGATGCCAGGTCCATTAAGTATGCCAGCGAAGTATTTCGAATTTCGCTTTAAAAAGATGAGAGGATGTTTTTGACCGTATAAGATCCCTTAACCGAAATTGTTATTTTTTACGCGATTATTACTGGTGAATTAACCGATTGTAACCGACATTCTTATCGAATTAAAAAAAAAAATCATTTTTTTTTTTTGTGAATTAAACCGATTTTAACTGACAATTTAACCGAACGAAACGTTTTTAAACGGTTAAATTGTCGGTTAAACCCGGTGAAACAGTGGATTTATGGAGATTTATCTTTTCTCGGTTAAAAAGTCGGTTAACTTCAGTTATTTTCGGTAAACACTACGGTGGCACAGCTTGCCAGGGCGATAATTTTCTCCTTTCGAACACGTCACAATTTTATTTTCTTCTCTAGCATATTAAGTTCCATTTGGAATTAAATTTTACCCTTAAATTTTATTTATTTGCAATTAATATCCCCTTGAACGCGCACATTTCCAAACGAAAGTTTGAGTACATTTGTGACAAGAAAAACGTCAATAGAAAAATTATCGTCATTCAAGACACTGAGTATATTTATTTTTTATGATAATCAAGTGAAAAGTAATTAATAAAGTGTGTGAAGGTAAAAATGGATGTACAAAAAGACTCGGTTCATTTTTTGTCTCACGAAAGACGTTCCCTGATTTTCCCGGATATTTAAGGGGTGAAAACCCTTTAGGCGCGCAAAAATTAGTCATTTTGTACGAATTTTTTTAAAGGTGTTAAAATAATCTTATCATTCTGAAACTTTAACCTTATTTCATTAGATCTTTTAACATTTGAAAAACATTTTTTCTTTTTTTTACAACTCAAAATGGCGGCGTTATGAATTCTTCTTTCAGGCTTCTTTTCGGCGGCATCGAAAACTGTTGCATTTGGAGGATTTTTTCGAGTGATCTGAATCAGAAAACTAATTTTTTTTTCGTTTATTGACAATTGTAGAGGAAGGGTAAACCTATAAACTTATTTAAAAAGTATAAAATTAAATATTAAATAGACTTTTGAATGAAATGCTCCAATTTCCGACAATTTTCACCCCAAAATAATCATTTATTTAAGCGATATCCTTATATTGAAGGTATATCCTTCAGGTAATGATATAGACAGAAACGTCCCAAAATTTCAGCTAGATGAGTCGATAACTTTTTGAGCTACAGCACGAGCAGTTTTTGAAAATGTAGTTTCGGCATAATCGCCGAATAACGCCGCCATTTTGGGTTGTAAAAAAAAATGTTTTTCAAATGTTAAAAGATCTAATAAAATAAGGTTAAGGGGAGGGAGATAGGTAAAAAAATTGATTTCGGAAATTCAATATCATCCAAATCCTATTGCATATAAAAATGCCCAATGCGAAGCAACTATTTTTTTTCATTCTGAAAGCAAAGTTAATCACTGATTTAGAAAATAGCATAAAATTTATTTATTAATAATTATGTCACTTAAAAAATATAACCTTTTATTAACATTTGCTCCATTTAGCCGGTGTATCTTTTCATGAAGAAGAAAATGAGACATCAACCATTCCAATCTGCCTGGTAGTTTGATCTGAATCATGCGCAGAATGGAAAACTTAAGAACTTTGCTTAAGATAATATTGAAAAGCATATGCAAGTCAGACTACAGTAAAAAATCCTTTCATCGAGTACCAACAATATAGTGTATTGGGCATTTTTATATGCAATATGATTTGGATGATATTGAATTTCCAAAATCAATTTTTTTTACCTGACTCCCCTCCCTTAAAGTTTCAGAATCATAAGATTGTTTTAACACATTTAAAAAAATTCGTACAAAATGACTAATTTTCACGGGTCTGAAGGATTTTCTCCCCTTAAATTGCACTGCTTTTACTTTTTTGAAACTTACTTTTTCCAACCAATTTTTGGTTGTTTTATTGATCAATTCAATTAATAATCATGAAAGTTTTTATGTACGATACGGAAATCTTATCCAAAAATGTATTGAAATTTTTTGTTATAATTATAAATTTTATATTAGTACTGAGAAAAATTGAAGCATTTTGCATTGCGGAGAATAAATTTCCCTGCGGCGACTGGCATGATATGAATTTTTTTTTCTGTTTCTCGAACAAAATTATTGTTATTCTTTTATGTATTTTTAGAAACGATCGACGCTACCGATCTCGAAGAAGCTTTGCGCCGCAAAGTTTTATTTGGACGCACCTGTTGGAAGTCTCTTCGATCCGCAGCGTCAACACACTCGGTACTGACAAAATCTTTACTTTGCTGTTTAATACTTATTACGGTAATGAAAAAAACAAACGTTTATTCATTATTTAGCCGAGCAAGGTGCGAGTAATTTCTGTCCGATTTCGCAATATTTCTTTACAAACTTGTGTATCAATTTGTGCAACAAATGCGCAATACGCGGAGATCTTGTGGGACGGCGTCCAAAAATCTTGACCTCGTCATCGTATACCAATAAATAACGAGAATTAGATTATCGGTTGTCTTTGGCAGCTTAACAGGAAAACGAAATCTATTCTTGTCAAATTTACTCGCGGTACTTTCAATTCAATTCCATATTTTACAAACATTCAAAAGGAAATATTTGTTACTCGGGGCGTTTCATAAATTTGTAATAATACTGAAGAAAAAAAATCTTTCATTTCTAACACTTTGCAAAAATTTTGGTATTATTCGGTAAATAATTATTTATTGCCAAAAATTATCAACAGCTTTTAAAAAACAATGTTTAACTCGCTTAGTGATTGATAAGAAAACTGGAGAAAAAAAATCTTTCATTTGTAACACTTTGCAAAAATTTGGTATTATTCGGTAAATAATTATTTACTGCCAAAAATTATCAGCAGCTTTTAAAAAACAATTTTTGAATTGCTCAGTGATTGCTAAGAAAAAAAGTTACACAAGATTTCTTCTAAATAAAAAAAAAATGGAAATATTTACCTAATGCTTTTTAAAATCATTTTTCGTGAAAATTGATGAGAATTATTTTTTTTTACAGTTAAGCATTTTTTTATATTGCCTTGCAGATTTTTATTGCCGATAATTATGAAAAAAATTGATAATTCATAACCCTAATTAAAATAATAAAAAATTATATGAAAAATAATGATTTCATTGCAATGTAAGCCTCTTTTTATTAACCCTTAAATATTTCTTTCAATGATACAAACAATTTGATTTGGATCAATCGATCGACGACAAAGTTCGGTGTCAAATTCTGTTGGCGATGGAATTTAATATGTTCGACTATATATTAAAAGCCATGCGAATAAAAGTGTTACGCGACATTCGTAGATTACAAGATGGCTCGTGTTGCATTGAACGTTTTTTTTTCTTTTTCATTTGTCAATGAAATTGAAGCCTCATTGTTTGACAAGTGATATTTTTCAACGAAACGTCTGTGAACATAAACGAATATAGATTTCTTATCTGCGTCCATGATTGTCGCAGCGAATCAGATCAGAAGTCATGGTTTTCATTTGGAAAAATGACTATATCTGTCTGGTACGACGTATTCAGTCAATTAAAGCCTGTTATCGATTCTATTGAGAATCGATCAATGTGGCACATTGCAGGTCTGATAGTTGAGTATATAAAGTGCAAACAGGAATAGGAAAACGTTTAGTTTCACTTTCCTGTCGTTTCAAAGAGTTCAAAAAAAAAAAAGAGACAAAAGAAGAAATAATTGAAAAGTGAAGAAAAATCTAATTGGTTTTATATTTGAAAAATTATTTTCCAGCGAATACAGCTTCATTCACGACAGCCACTATATGTAGTGAGTACCATGCGCCAAATATCATTGCATGGAATTATTTTCTATGGTACAAACCTGTCCTTAGTTTTTATATTATTTATTCCATGTAAATTGGCCATTCCATTATGCCAAAACAGAGTTGTAAAAATGCCTAATACTTATAGAAATAATGATGATGATACGATCAGCTCTATAATTATGATTTTATAATAATAACATGTAGCGATTGTAATACGATAATTAAACTTTGGAATGGCTGTAAAAATGATTATTTTTCAATAAAAATTCACGGTAATGCTTTCGAAAAAATGGAAAAAAATAAGTAATGCATTACTTATTTCTTCCATTTTTTCCACTATTTCTTGCAATATTAAAGCGAAAATTAGTATTTTTTTCAGCTATTCAAATGTTTACACTCTATTTTATAATCACTACATATTATTATTATGAAATCATAATTACAAAACAAATTGTACTGTAAACTATATCTCATGAATTAATGGGGATTTACAACTCTGTGCCAAAAGTGTCAACATTTTTGGGATTCGATTTCGGCTGTCGAGAAAAATCTGAAATAATTAGTTGGGAATCATCGCAGTCATAATTACTGCTTCAAAAAATTTTGTATCCTTGTGATGTCATACGAAAGAGGAATCGACCATTTAATGTCGAATGCTTCGTATTATGTTGTAATAAAAAGTAATAATGTCAACGTAATCTAGTTATGCCCATTGTGAATCCTTTTATCGGTAGAAATGGTTAATTGTTTCGTATTTTTTAATGTTTTATGTCGAGTAGCGACAACATGTAAAATTTCAGTGATTATGGGATTTAAGGAGGTCCGACTGTTTCACACTAGTTAAATCAGTGCAAAATTTTTATAATTGTTTCATTAAAGTTTAATGCATTAAATAACTGTAGTGGAGCATTGATTTGTGTTGAAGTATGTACACTTAATCAAGAGAAAAATTAATAGTGACGGATTTGCATAAATATTAACTGATTAACGTTACTTTCCGATGAGATACATTTTCCTTCAGTTTTTTCGAAGAATAATCTATATTTTTTTGTCAATTTTGATGAGTGATGACTCATTCTCTTTCTTAAAAGATACTCTACAAATTGACCGGCTGGATATTTGATATTATTGATAGTTTAATAATTATAGCTATTTGTTTATCAAAGTATTTTGATTTTTGTTAAACAACAGGCTATAATTATTAAACGATCAATAATATCAAATATCCAGCCGGTCAATTTATAGAGCATCTTTTAAGAAAGAGAATGAGCCATTACTCATCAAAATTGGCAAAAAATTATAGATTATTCTTGGAAAAAACTGAACGAAAATGTATCCCATTGGAAAGTAACGTTAATTAGTTAATCTGTATGCAAATCCGGCACTATTAATTTTTCTTCGGGTTAAGTATACATGCTTCAATTAAAACTTCTCTCTACTATTGTTATTTAATGCATTAAATTTTAATGAAACAATTATAAAAATTTAGCACTGATTTGACTAGCGTTAAATAGTCGAACATCCTTAAATAACTGTAGTGGAGCATTGATTTGTATTGAAGCATGTAACACTTAATTAAGAAAAAAATAAATAGTGACGAATTTGCATAAATATTAACTGATTAACGTTACTTTCCGATGAGATACATTTTCCTTCAGTTTTTTCCAAGAATAATCTATAATTTTTTGTCAATTTTGATGAGTGATGACTCATTCTCTTTCTTAAAAGATACTCTACAAATTGACCGGCTGGATATGTGATATTATTGATAGTTTAATAATTATAGCTATTTGTTTATCAAAGTATTTTCATTTTTGTTAAACAACAGGCTATAATTATTGAACGATCAATAATATCAAATATCCAGCCGGTCAATTTGTAGAGCATCCTTTAAGAAAGAAAATGAGCCATCACTCATCCAAATTGGCAAAAAATTATAGATTATTCTTGGAAAAAAGTGTAGGAAAATGTATCCCATTGGAAAGTAACGTTAATTAGTTAATCTGTATGCAAATCCGGCACTATTAATTTTTCTCCGGGTTAAGTATACATGCTTCAATTCAAACTTATCTCTACTATTGTTATTTAATGCATTAAACTTTAATGAAATAATTATAAATATTTAGTATTGATTTCAAAATTTTTTATAAATATTTAATTATAAATATTTAGTATTGTTTCAAAATTTAGTATTGTTTCAAAATTTTTTATTTATATTCCTACGTTTCTTATGCACTTGTCCAAATGCGTTAACATCATGACTATTGTTGTAGTTGATATCGAAGGCTGTGGTAGATTATATAGAATTATTTCTGTACCTCTGTTCACGCACTTTGTAGCCTGCACTGTCAAAATATTTATTCTCTAATTTGCGTTTATTTTTCGACTGTCACCCCACAGTTTTAAAACCAAGTAATAGATGTAATAATTTATTTTCCAAATTGTCGACATCGTCCTCGTAGATTATACCGGTAATTGGTAATTCCTGTTGTACGAAGAATGTGGATTTAGTGGACATTGAAATATATGTGCAATTGATTGCAGTACAAAAGATCAAGATCACTCGACCAACGCTGAAGATGTCATGTTCGATATGTTCAAGAGCGAAGAGTCGGGTCTCTTGTCTGTGGGAAAGTTTTTGGCTGTGAGTTTTCTTTCATTTATTTTATATAACACTTAATCAGCAGATAAACGAGTGAGATATTTACACTGTAAAAAAATATTTGCAAAATTCATATACTGTATAGTAATTTAATTAATATACAAAAAAAATGTAAATTAAATGTACGTGAGGTAAAATAGAAATTAATTTCAATTTTTTAATTAAAAATTAAAATTAAAAAAATATACATCAATTTTACGTTATTTATATATATTTATAAATTTATATAGCCGTTCCTGTAAAAGTGCTTACTGCATATGTGTAGTAATTTTACCTTAAATATTTTTAACAGTGTATCGATGACTGTCAGCAATTTCGGTCAGACTTCCTTCCCTTAATAATCAATTTAATAAATACATAATTTATAGAATAAAAAAATCACGGATTTTTTTTTGTCAGGCTCTACGAACCACCGGTTTGAGAAAAAACGATCCTCGACTACAAGAACTAACCGACAACTTGAAGCAGGAACACCTCAAGTCCGGTGGCCATGAAGGTGTGTCTCACGAAACCCAAAAACTGGATAGAGAACAATTTAGAAGGTTCGTAGGGTAGACGCGTAAGATAGTCTGTGTTAACGAAGATGATCCTTAATTATTTTATGGTTAAGATGTTTTACATATAAGGCATTCCACATCAGTTCAACCACAAAAAAAAAAAAATTCAAATAATTTACGAAAAGTCAGTTTGTATTATTTAATTCTTTTAGATTTGTTTCTAAAAATTGTATAATTAACGAAGACGATCCTTAATTATTTTATGGTTAAGGTGTACTATATATAAGGCATTTCATATCAGTTCAAGCGCCAAAAAAAAAATTAAAATAATTAACGAAAGTCAGTTTGTATCATTTAATTCTTTTTAAATTTGTTTCTAAAAATTGCATAATTAACGAAGATGATCCTTAATTATTTTACGGTTAAGGTGTATTACATATAAGGCATTCCATATCACTTCAGTCACAAAAAAAAAATTCAAATAATTTACGAAAAGTCAGTTTGTATTATTTAATTCGTTTTAGATTTGTTTCTAAAAATTACATGACTCTTTTAACTAAAAGTCTATTTATATCACAATACCTATGTAGCTCTACTTATTCGTAGGAGGAAAATAAGTTATTTTGGAAATACCCTATGAATAATCATTATTATACTACCAACAAAGTATAGCAGACCGCAATACGGAAAATGTTACGATCAGAAATTAACCACAGATAGCGAGCATACTTGGTATATCTCCGTCCAGTGAACTACTTTTTTCCCGTACACTCAGAAAAAAACCAATCAAATGTGCGGTTGCGGGTGGCGAAAGAAATATTTTGTTCCGTGAACGAAATAATAGTTATTGGGAATTAAGGAAAGTTGATTCAACTATGCGTTGGTTTGTTTAACCAAATATACATGTCCAATTAACCAAATGTTTATTTCGCCACCCGCAACCGCACATTTGATTGGTTTTTTTCTGAGTTTACGATCGCTTTACCGATCATCACCAAATTTGATATGTAGTAGGGCTGAATGTTATTTTTCCTGTGTAGAAATTTTCAGTCAATTAGTTGAAATTTTACCTGAATTAGAGCAAAACGAAATTTTTTTGAAAAATTCAAAATCTCATAAAAACCGAACCGCTTTACCGATTTGGCCCCAATTCAATACCAAAGGTCGGATCACTTTGTTCAATTTTAATACGAAGTTTCAACCCGACAGCTAAAAATTCGTTCGAGCTAGAGCATTTACGCACTTTTTTCAAAATTTCAAAATTCTTATAAAAATGAAATGCGTTAAGTGATTTTTGTAAAATTTATACCAATTGAAGGTTAGCCAGTACTTTACATCTTGTTTAAATTTTAGCTGATTCGGTCGAATACTTTATAAGTTACAGTTATATTAATTTTTGGCGTTTCATCACATTTTTCTAAACCATTTTTCTCGACGTTTCAGACCATTTTAAACGTTTTGACATGAAAATCTTGAGAAAACAAAAATTTTCATGATAATAAAGCTTCCTCTAAAGCTTCTCTATGAGGAAGCAAAAAAGCTAAATGATTAATAATAATTGTTTATTTTTTTTTAGAATAATCGCTCCGAACCTCGTGCTAATATCACGAGCCTTTAGACATCAATTCATAATACCAGACTGGGCTGGTTTCACGAAGCACATTGAAGACTTTTACTGGAAATGCAAATCAAATACCGAAGGGAAAGTCGCATCTTACATTCCCCAATTGGCAAGAATGAATCCAGATCACTGGGGTGTTTCTGTTTGCACTATCGATGGTCAGCGCTTTAGTATTGGAGATACGACCATGCCCTTCACACTTCAGAGCTGCAGCAAGCCTCTTACATACGCCATTGCACTTGAGAGACTCGGCCAAGAGGTCGTTCATCAATATGTCGGTCAAGAACCCTCAGGTCGAAACTTTAACGAGCTCGTACTCGATCACAACAGTGAGTTCATAATCAAAAAAAATTGCCAAAAATTGACATTTTTATACATGTAACAAAATTTTTTTTTTTTCATAAATATCTACAGAAAGTGTTTGTTAATTTTGTTTCAAAATTACCGTTGACTTCTAGTTTACAAAGTGGAAAATTATAAGAATTAAAAAAATAAGAATTATCAAATTTCAGTTGACATGGAATGCTCTATATTACACTGAGAGAAAATGATGGTATTAGTAACTATAAAGTGACAACCAGAGTTGTAAATGCCTAATACTTATAGAAATAATGATGATGATACGATCAGCTCTATAATTATGATTTTATAATAATAACATGTGGCGATTGTAATACGATGATTAAACTTTGGAATGGCTGCAAAAATTATTATTTTTCAATAAAAATTCACGGTAATTCTTTTGAAAAAATGGGAAAAAATAAGTAATGCATTAAGAAAGTAATGCATTACTTATTTCTTCAATTTTTCCACTATTTCTTGCAATATTAAAGCGAAAATTAGTATTTTTTTCAGCTTTTCAAATGTTTACACTCTATTTTATAATCACTACATATTATTATTATGAAATCATAATTACAAAACAAGTTGTACTGTAAACTATATCTCATGAATTAATAGAGATTTTCAACTCTGGTGACAACTATTCATTTTTAGTTTGTACGATCAATTTTTTAATAGTTGCCACAACCATCAAATAATTACTATAACTACCAAATAGTTACCATAACTATTTTCATGATTCCTGTAACTATGAAAATAGTTGTATGGACTAAAAAGTAATAGTTGTCACTTCACAGTTGACTGTACTATTACGATTTCTCTGAGTGTATGGATTATTGAATAATGACTTTATTAAAATAAATGACATTTTTTGTTTTATTTAGAGAAACCTCATAATCCGATGATCAACGCTGGTGCGATTCTCGTTTGTTCGCTTCTGAAGGCTCTGATAAAACCGGAAATGACGCTAGCTGAAAAATTCGATTTTACAATGAATTACTTCCAAAGGCTAGCAGGCGGTGAAAATCTGGGTTTTAACAATGCCGTGTTTCTTTCCGAAAGAGAAGCCGCTGACAGAAACTACGCACTAGGATTCTACATGAGGGAACACAAGTGCTATCCTGAAAAAACGAATCTTCGCGAAATCATGGATTTTTACTTTCAGGTACATAAGCTTCAGTTTTCCACAAGTATTGATAATTATTTAAATAATTTTAAAAGACACTACAACGACAAAATGATTTATGTCGAGTTTAAATAACGAGTGAAAATAAAATCATTCTTTAAACTCAAAATAAATTATGTGCGAAAAAGCACTTGGTATTTGATGCCATTTTATTTTTATACGTTTTGCCCATACCGGCTACTGCGAATTATAATAAGAAATTGCGAATTTTAATGACTTCCTTTTGTTCTTTTTTTGTACGTAGTGTTGTGCGATGGAATCTAATTGCGAAAGTATGTCAGTGATGGCAGCTACTTTGGCAAACGGTGGAATCTGTCCCATTACGGAAGAAAAGGTGCTGAAGCCGGACGGTGTTCGGGACGTGTTGAGTTTAATGCACAGCTGTGGCATGTACGACTACAGTGGACAATTTGCGTTCAAAGTAAGGAAACTAACATTAATTACTTACTGTATATAACAAGTTTTGTTTTTACCTTGAAGAGCGAAGCACTCGATTTGGTTCTAATTTTGGCACCAGACTTGTTATCACCTATTCAACGGCCTCCACTTGTTTATTTATTCAATACATTATTTTCTATGTATCATTTTGTATAATAACGAGCAGCGGATGCGCGCTTCGCGCGCTAACCGTCAATCCTCGGTATCAAGATATTTATTAGCGTACTGTGACTTTTACAGATTATTGTGGATGAAATAACTTGCATTTTCGATATAAAAACTCGGGCGATTTTATTAGTTTCGTGAATTGCTATTAGAAGAGGTGCATGGATAGAAATTATACTACCATTACAATATCATTTGAAATAAAATTAGGTTCGATTTTCCGACCAAAAGTCGGATCTGTGAATTCTGAAATCAGAATCGATCAAAAGTGACTTTTTCAAAAATCATCGTAAATGGGCACGTAACCGGTACTTTCTGAGGTACAATATCCGACTTGAGAACGATAGTGAAGGGCAAAATTCGATATCTTGAAGAAAAAAAAAATTAGGTTCTTTAGGTTGGATTTTCCGACCAAAAGTCGGATCTGTGAATTCTGAAATCAGAATCGACCAAAAGTGACTTTTTAAAAAATCATCGTAAAAAAGCATGTAAGCGGTACTTTCTGAGGTACAATATGCGACTTGAGAACGATAGTAAAGGCCAAAATTTGATATCTTGAAGAAAAAAAAATGTAGGTTCTTTAGGTTGGATTTTCCGACCAAAAGTCGGATCTGTGAATTCTGAAATCAGAATCGACCAAAAGTGACTTTTTCAAAAATCATCGTAAAAAAGCATGTAACCGGTACTTTTTGAGGTACAATATGCGACTTGAGAACGATAGTGAAGGCCAAAATTTGATATTTTGAAGAAAAAAAAAATTGAGGTTCTTTAGGTTGGATTTTCCGACCAAAAGTCGAATCTGTGAATTCTGAAATCAGAATCGACCAAAAGTGACTTTTTCAAAAATCATCGTAAATGGGCATGTAACCGGTACTTTCTGAGGTACAATATGCGACTTGAGAATGATAGTGAAGGCCAAAAATTGATATCTTGAAGAAAAAAAAATTAGGTTCTTTAGGTTGGATTTTCCGACCAAAAGTCAGATCTGTGAATTCTGAAATCAGAATCGACCAAAAGTGACTTTTTCAAAAATCATCGTAAATGGGCATGTAACCGGTACTTTCTGAGGTACACTATGCGACTTGAGAACGATAGTGAAGGCCAAAATTTGATATCTTGAAGAAAAAAAAATGTAGGTTGGATTTTCCAACGGAATAAAGTCCCAATTCAAAATATCACTAGCAGGAGATCCGCGCTTCGGGCGCTAACCATTGCTCTCGGTAATACAATTTTTTTTAGCGTACTGTGACTTTTACATATTGATGTGGATGAACTAACTTGCATAACAAAATGACAACAATATATATATCGAAAATGCGAGATATATCGCCCACTGATTTTTTGAAGAGGGATATACTACAGTGGTAAAAAAAAATATGAATACTTTCCAAAAACGGAAACAGTTATAATTTTCCATATAGAAAGGATCAGCAACCCCATGAACAAAAAATAGTGGACAGTTAATGGATTAATCGGTACACGAATTTTTATGGAAAAAAACTATTATTATTTTCAATGAAATGTTTTATGCCCTATTTATATATCAATATTTTAAACTAGAAATTACGTTATTTAAGGACCTAATAAACATCTGTGTTTTTACATCTCCTTTTATTGTACATATTACTGATTTTTTCATCAGGTGGGAATACCAGCGAAATCTGGAGTTTCCGGAAGTCTTCTCGTCGTCATTCCAAACGTTATGGGTATCTGCACGTGGTCACCACCGCTGGATCCTTTGGGAAACTCTTGCAGAGGTGTACAATTTTGCGAGGAGCTCGTTAACGAATTTAATTTTCATCGGTTCGTACTTGGTGAAAAAAACGATTTCCATTTCCCTCATAATTGTGAATTATGACATTTTTAACGTAATAAATGTCTACGCAAGGATTGTGTGACTAAAATTTTGCACAAAATGTGATTTTTCTGAAGACAAAATAACATATGTTACAGTGCAAAATTTAAGGGGAGATATTCAGAACCAAATTGCTGCTATTTATTGACAAATATCTCACTGCGGATCAGCGGATAAACAATTGAATTGTCTGTCAACGAATATCGTTAATTTGGATCTGACTCCCTTGCCTTGAGCTTTCAACAAAACTCTTCAAAATTAAGAAAATTATTCAAAATAATGCATGACTAATACTGATTGTAGTGACAAACCAGAATCGGATTTCGATTTAGCGGGATACAACTTTATCTCTGACTTGGTCATTTCCGTGTAAATAGATTTATTTATTTTATTTTTGTTTATCTCATTTTCCATTATTTTAAATGACCAACTGTATTTATGATACAAGCCGTCTTTTTAAATGTCAAACCGCAGGTACGACAACCTTAAGCATGCCACGAACAAAAAGGATCCAAGAAGACATAAATACGAGACGAAGGGTCTCTCGATCGTAAATCTTCTCTTTAGTGCGGCGAGCGGTGACGTAACAGCGATGCGAAGGTAAACACATTTGTTTTTATTAATACTTTGTACATCTACCTTCAATTGAGTTCTCTACCGGTTTCACGGTGCATGAAACTTGGAATAACCCAATGATCAATGGTCTTAGTTAAAGGGAGTCAGTCGGTAATCATCTTCATTATTTTGTTAGTTGAATCTCAAACAATAGACAATAGTTAGATTCCTGGGAAACTGACACATTAATAATTCCACTGTCCAACAATTTCCCACCATTCTGATTTAAGGCGACGAGTTTCCATTTTTTACCTGCCAAACTTCAACTTTTTAGCTTTATTATTTTCATCGCATCGAACTTTTGAATAATAACAACATAAATCATACACTGTAAAAAAAATCTTTCTTAAAATTAATATACTTGTATTGGAAGTACCATATGCGTAAACTGTGCATTAAATTTCATAAACCTTTATATTGAATTTTCATATGAACGGTATTGGAAAAAATGTAGCTTTCGATAACATTAGGGAACAATTGTTTCTGGTTTTTCCATCGCTGCAAGATATTTTTCGATGAATATGTTTGAAAATTCATAGATATTACTTTTGGTATTTAATGACCTTGTATATTAAATTTCATAAACATTTATATCGAATTTTCATATGAGCGGTATCTGAAAATTCAAATACATGTGTCGGAAATTTTAAGTGGACATAAAAACAATTTTAAAAAAATATAAATATTAGTCGGACATTATTTTTTACACAAATTATGTCATCAGAAATTGTTGGGAATTGGTTTTCGCCACAGAAAATTTTTCGCTTACACTGGGGTTTGAACCTACGACCTACCTGTCTAAGTACCTAACTACGCACACACGCTACCAACGACTTAGTCGCTATCAACGACTTAGTAATTTTGGATAGGGTAGAAGTACCGGTTGTGGCCACCCCCACACTTAAATACGTTTTTCGTGGCTATTTTAATTCCGTACCTGTATTTAATCATAATTTTTCATAACGTTGTGTATTTTGGAAACATTTATCGTCATTTTGACGTCCGTTCATCTCCATTACAAAAAGTACTGTATCAGTAATTAAAGTATCATCAGCTGATTCATCAAATTCTCAACTCCTTACGGAATTCGACAAGATTTTGACGAAAGCTCTAGGTACATATTCGGATTATATAGTTGGCGAATTGCATGCAGCTTTGCACATATCAATCTTAAGAGTCATCACTGCAAATGTTGATGTACTAACAGTTTGAAATAAAGCTATAGATTTATAAAAAATACGATGGCCACAACTGGTACATGGAATAAGCATGTTGCCCCGGATATGGCCATGATAATATAATCATTAATTTTTCATTAATTATTACACAATCAATTCATAATTTCGTAAAGAAGAAACAAAAAACGAAAAAACGCTAAGAAAAATATATCCTTAGAAATGTATAGTACAAAAGAAGGTAAAGCGGTGGAACACCTTTCTTGTTAAAGATTCCCATCATTATTCAATGCAAGAATCTACTTTCGGAAAGAACTCTGGTAAAAGTAAAAATAAAAGTGTAAAGAGTAAAACATTAATATAATGTATGACTATTTGTGATAAAGAAAGCTGCTACGAAAAAGTGCAAAACGAAGGAGACGAATGTCAAAAAAGGTTAGTTAGGTTCACAGATGGCATCTGTGCTTTAAAGACATTTTCGTGTAGAGGAATTGGATGCTTTCATAAGAATACGATTTTGATTTATTAAACACACCTTAAAAAATGTTTCAAGTGCAATGAATATTGAGTTATTCTAATTTTAAGCATGGCCAAAACCGGTACATTACTGTGGCCAAAACCTGTGCATAGGTGGCCAGAACTGGTGAAATGGCTATGCTCCTACTTTTTTCTATTTTCCAGTGTTTTCTCGACACATATGAAGATTTTAATGCTAGAAATCTGAAAATATATTCTTCTCAGATATGAAAAGTATAGGTCCAAAACAGTTTTATCATATTTGGTTCCAATCACAAGTACTTGAAAATGGGAAAATTCTTAAAGTGGCCATAACCGGTACTTCTACCCTATCTAAATGACATAAGAGTTGTACAACTATTATTCTCTCAAGCATACTCATAATTGACATAATAAAATGTTCAATTGATTACAATCAAAGCGTAAAGTGGGTTGGAAATATTTTCAAGTGAACCTAATTTTTGGATGAACGGTATCTTTTTGAAAATCTCGAATAACTTATCAGAAGTCGATGCTAAGTGGTAATTGTTAGTGATCTAGTGCGGGTTTTTTCGTTATTGGAAAATGTGTATTAAATTTCAAATTAGTCACTAAAATTACAAAAATTCATGTTGATTTTCATGTACTAATTTAGTAATGATTGATTTAGTAATCATGTGTTGTAATTTTATATCACCGGTTTGGTAAAATCCATATACGCATACTAAATTTACTATGCAACTATATTAATGTTTATTTCCTACAGCGAGTTTTGTAAATTTTTCACACTTTTGTGTAGCAAAAACGCAAACATTTTTCATAAAGTAATATACCCATATCAGAGTTGGGGAGCAAAAATTACTTGGGTCAGAAATTACTGCTTTAATTACAATTACTTTCAGTAATTGTATTGGATTTCAAATTAAATACAATTACTTTCAGTAATTGTATTTAATTTCAAGTACTTTCAGTAATTGTATTTAATTTCAATTACCTTCAGTAATTGTATTGGTTTTCAAATCAAATACAATTACATTTTGTAATTGTATTAGATTTCAAATCAAATACAATTACATTTTGTAATTGTATTGGATTTCAAATCAAATACAATTACATTATGTAATTGTATTGGATTTCAAATCAAATACAATTACATTTTGTAATTGTATTGGATTTCAAATCAAATACAATTACATTTTGTAATTGTATTGGATTTCAAATTAAATACAATTACTTCGAGTAATTTCTATTTTGCAATTTTCCATTACAATTTTGCCCAACTCTGACCCATATAGACAAAATTGCAAATACTTTACTTGGTATTTTTCAATATCAGTAACTGTAATTTGAGTAACTTTGATCATACCTTTAATGGAACCATGTATATTAAATTTCAAATCGGGTACGAAAATTCCGAAAATGTATATTGATTTTCATATACTAATTTAGTAAATGATGATTTAATAATCACGTGTTGTAATTTCCGATCACCGTATTATCAAAATTCATATATCTGTATTAAATTTACTATGCAAACATATTAATTCCGATTTCCTATACCAAGTTTTATAAAATTCATACACGTTTGTATAGGAAAAACGCGAACAATTTTTACAGTGTATAAAATTCTCAACATTCAACACAGTTGATATCCATCATCATAGACTTTGATAGAATTATAAATAAATCCAAACTTTGTACACTAAAATCGTCTCATAGTCACAAACACATGTTAACAGCCAATACAGCAGTCTTCTAGATTGTCTAAATCGGTGAGTTAACAAGCAGGAAGTAACAGATACAACAGATACAAATGATTAATTGTTTTCACTATCGTAGTACGTTACAAATTATTCTTGTGCCAATGCAAATGATGTGCCAACGCTTGACGCCATTACAAAAATAACTATTAGCTAAAGTTCAAGAAGCTACATCAGCTTCACGCTGCTAATAGAGCTTGGAGGGATTATTTTTCTTCATTTTTTCTTTAGATGTCAATTAATAAATCATAATTACTTGTACTTTTAAGGCATCGATTGAGCGGTATGGATATGACGCTATCCGATTACGACGGCCGTACGGCTTTACACTTGGCTGCTAGCGAAGGCCATCTGGACTGTGTCGAGTTTCTCATCGAACAGTGTGGCGTTCCTCACGATCCCAAGGACAGGTGAGATTCAATTACTACATTCAAGAGTTCACGCACCTCAATGTTAGAATAACCAAAGCAAATCATGTCGCAGTCATTTCTCTAATAATGTCAGGCATCTTAATAATAATAATAGTTATTAGTATTGTAGTTAAATAAAAAAAAA
The DNA here is from genome assembly GCA_963970395.1 of Ephialtes manifestator. Taxonomy (NCBI): domain Eukaryota; kingdom Metazoa; phylum Arthropoda; class Insecta; order Hymenoptera; family Ichneumonidae; genus Ephialtes; species Ephialtes manifestator. The sequence continues at coordinate 20,421,496 of OZ019978.1, read as the reverse complement.
ACAGAATAGAACCTTGCACATTGCTTCCTCATTCTTTTTCGCTTTTTTGGTCTATCATCTTGATAATAATAATAGTTATTAGTATTATAGTTAAATTAAAAAAAAAAAACAAAGTAGAACCTTGCACATTGCTTCCTCATTCTTTTTCGCTTTTTATTTTTGGTCTTTCATCTTGATAATAATAATAGTTATTAGTATTATAGTTAAATAAAAAAAAAAACAAAGTAGAACCTTGCACATTGTTTCCTCATTCTTTTTCGCTTTTTATTTTTGGCTTCTTCCTAGAGGAAGCTTTGCGAAAGATGAAAATTATTGACGAAGTTGATGATTTCTGACGTTTTGCGAAATCCAGAGCGACATCAATAAATTTTTGAAAAATTCAAAATCACGTAAAATCCGAACCGCTTTACCGATCGTCACCAAATTTGGTACGTAGCAGGACTGAATGTTATTTTTCCTGTGGAGAAAATTTCAGTCGATTAGTTTAAATTTTACCTGAATTAGAGCAAAACGAAATTTTTTCGAAAAATTCAAAATCTCATAAAAACCGAAACGCTTTACCGATTTGGCCCAAATTCAATACCAAAGATCGTATCACTTTGTTCAATTTTAATACGAAGTTTTAGCCCGATAGCTAAAAATTCGTTCGAACTAGAGCATTTACGTACTTTTTTTGAAATTTCCAAATTCTTATAAAATCAAAATGCGTTGAGCGATTTTTGTAAAATTTATACCACTTGCAGATTAGCCAGTACTGTACATGTTGCCTACATTTTAGCTGTTTCGGCCGAATACTTTATAAGTTACAGTTATATGAATTTTTGGCCTTTCATCACACACATATATATATATATATATACCGAGAGAAAAATTTTCATTGATTCACGGAAATCTTTGCCAATGAAATGAAATACTTAAATTTCAATACTACCTTTTCTTTGAATGATCTTCGACCCAATGAAAAGTAGTGACATTGATTCGAAGAAACATTTCTTTAAACCAATGAACCTTTTTCATTGATTTCAAAGATATCGTCTCTGATTCAATGAAACCTTCTTCTTACCAGCTCAAAATTTCGAAACCTATTTTTTCCTGAAGTACGCGGCAGATAAAGCTCAAATTTGGTGAGTATGTAAGGAAGTACGGCAGAAATAGGCTAAGCTTCTGGCTCCTCAAAACTCGAAGCTGTTTGTTCGAGAGAACCGGAAAACAAAAAAGTGAGGTTAGGTGCGAGAGAGAGATCAATGAAAACGTTTCTTTGAACCAATGAAAACGTCTCTTCAAAACAATAAAACCTTTTCTTTATTATATGCTCACTAAGTAAATCTTTATTTACAGGCAATGAAATGCTTTCTTTGAAATTCAAATGCACTATTTCATTCAAATCAAAGGAATATTTCGTTGAAATCAATGAAAAAAAATCCATCCACCCATTTCTTTGCCGTCAATGAAATCTTTTCTCTCGGTGTATCTGGACGATTTTTCTAAACCACTTTTCTCGACGTTTCACACCATTTTAGACGTTTTGACATGAAAATCTCGAAAAAAAATGTTTTCATGAAAACAAAGCTTCCTCTATGAGAAAGCAAAAATTTAATTATTAGTATTATATTATATTTAGTAATAATAATAGTTATAAGTATTATATAAATATTATATAATAATAATTTATAATTATAATAATTATTATATAATAATAATAATTATTATTAAGGTGCCCGATATCGATGGATTTATCTTCTTTTTTGACTTCCTGTTAGGTGGGGCAATCGACCAATCGACGAGGCTCAGACATTTGGCCATTCACAGGTCGTCGAGTATCTGCAAAATGTCGCAGTTGCCGAGAAAACCGAAGAAGACAATAAGAGTAACGAACCGGCTAATAACAACAGCAACAATGACAGCAAACCCTCAACGAACGAGAAAGAAAGCAATGTTGCCTCAAAAAAAGATCCCGAAGTAGGGGATCATACGTCATTACCATAGGACGATATTATTAGTTAATCTATGAGAATTGGAAGGCGTACGAATGAAGCGAATGAATTTTTTGGATGTTTATTTACGTGGGTAAAAAAAAATCTGTCAATACTAGGTAGTTTGAACAAATTTTCATTAGATCTGTGATTAATTTTTAGCAATCCGTTTACATGGACAATTGGAATAGCGTTTTTCAGGTTTTTCTCTTGCGAAGATGATTTTTTTTCAATAGGAAGATATTGAAGAATAAAAGGTTTTTTAAAAAGTATTCTTTGACCGTACGAAGACGATTTTTCGAATAGGAAAATATTGGTGAGAACGAAAAATTGAAATACGTATCAGCTGTTACACGGTTGTAAATGGAATTGCTAATTTATGACGTCAATTTGCTAAGCGCAACGCCATAAAATGTTATCGACGTTTGATGCTTAATCAGAAGAAGAAAGACAATAATAGTATTATATAAATATACAAGCCTAATGAAGATATTCAATCCGTCTATATTTTATGCAAATGTGATATATCGCATTGTCAATGTAGAAGCAGAGACGAAATAGATGCTAGATATCAATTCGTCGGGTCAATTCAATTGTGTAATACAATTTTAAAGGAGACGTTAGATAGCGAAAAATAAGTTAAGTAACGAATTCTCTGTATAATAAATGCAATTTTATTTGAAAACACATGTTTTTCTACCTGTTTCGAGTTCTTCATTCGTTTAGTTCATTTCATCGACTTCCCAATCCTGATGCTGAACTGTTAATATTTATCAGAGAATTTATCAGTTTCTTTGTTTTGCTGATGGCGCCAAATTTTTGGATATAAGAAAAGAATTTCGTTGGCACTTTCCATAAATACATATATTCATTTATGTACCTGGTGACTAGTACTGTCGCCATAATTAATAATCATAACGCGTTAAACTTGCTTAGAAATTCCCCAGAGTTTCTGACGTCATTATTTTTGACTCATCATAGCTAAGTACACGTCGAGGCTAAATGCCTGTAGTCGGACTTTCTCGAGGCTACCGCTAGATTCGATGTTTTCATTTTTGTTATTTACCGAGCAATTGACAACACGAATTAAGGTAGTCCTTGCGCATTAACCTTTCTGAACTTTAAGACTTAACATTTTTTAATATAATAGTTGAATCCCTTCGAAATGCGATTGCAAAGTTTCAAGCTGGCTTATAGACTAAATTACCGAGAAAATAAATATTTAAAAAAGAATTCTTATGCACGGGCTCTTATGGGAAACTAACCGATTTCGTACTTCGGAACGAAAATTAACATGTATAAACTGAACTTTTATACAATATCAAATGTGCTATGGATTCCTTCGAGTGTCACGATTCCGTATAAAATATAAAAAAAGGATGCAAAGTAGAACCTTGCACATTGCTTCCTCATTATTGTTCGCGATTTATAAAGCTACCTCTATGAGAAAGTATGTTATTCAATTTTTGGCTTCCTCATAGAGGAAGCTTTGTAAATCGCGAAAGATAATGAGGAAGCAATGTGCAAGGTTCTACTTTGCATCCTTGTTTTAATTAGATAAATATACATGTTGTGGATTCGCTTTTCCTATTTCGTTATTACGTTATTTCGTGATTATTAGAGCGTTTCCGAAAGTGAATGTGATAATGTATATTTTTAAAAATAATTCAACATTCCACAAAATCAAAAATTTCATATCGTTCGTTACTAAATTATACATATATAATGGCTGAATATTGTTTCATTTATAAACAAAATTTGAGCTCGCTATCTTAAGTTTTGCAAAAGTTACAATAGAGCGATAATGTCAATTTTTTTAAAAATTCAAAACATCATAAAATTTTAACGGTTCAACCGATCTTAACCAAATTCAATAGCGATCACCGGCGTATGAAAGCTCACATTCGTACCAGTTTTAAGATCAATATCTCGAAAATTGAAAGAGTTATCGCGTAAACAGACATTTTTCGAAAAATTAAAAAAACGCGTAATAATTTAACGATGAAGTGGATTTTAACAAAAATCTGTATGAACGATGAGGCTTGATCCCTCTATCTATGGTTCAAATTTCAGCTTGATATCTTAAGGCATTCACGAGTTATAAAGGTTTACATTTTTCGATCGTGTAACATACACACATACACACACACACACACACACACAGACATTTTTTCTAAATCACTTTTCTCGACGTTTTGGCCCATTCTGAGTGTACTGACATGAAAATCTCGAAAAAAAAATTTTTCATGAAAACAAAGCTTCCTCTATGAGGAAGAAAAAAGGACGTTATCGAAGTATTTGGGTAAAATTCCAACGTCAAACACATCATCGCCACTCAGAAGTTACGGATAACCGGATGTAGCGGACGATGATAGAAATCAACATAACCTCCAGTGTCAACCGGCGCCGTTTCAACCTTGGTTTCAGCGACCCGATTTTTCGTGGCGATTGTAATCGTGGCGCAAAAATTAGATTTTCTATCTACTTTTTTGTTTGTTTTGTGTCACAAATTTACCTTTAAAACGACCAAATTTAGCTGTGACCGCGTGATGATACCATCCCAGTAAACACATAATTGAACAGCATTGTAACCTGGAAGTTACATGTTATTGTAACAATGTAACGCTTGCGTTATGTTGCGGCTATGTAACGTAGGAGTAACATGTGATGTTTCATTTGTTATATGCAGGTAATGTTACTGTTATGTGACATATTCTCGTTGCAGTTGCATAACAAAAACTATGAAACCACAACGCAACGTGCAAGTAAAAATTTGGACGTCACTTTTGTGACAGGAAGGCAATGTTACCGTTATGTAACGTGGCAACATTACAAAAACGTTGCACGGGAATGTAACATTTACGTAACATGAATATTACAGTGGATATGTAACATCGTAAACATGCATGTTATGTAACTGTTGTATGCCGTAGTTCCATTACAGTTATATAACGAAAGTGTGTAACTGTAATGCAATACGTATGTAACTATGAAACCGCAACGCAACGGGCAAGTAAAAATTTGGACGTCACTTTTGTGACAGGAAGGCAATGTTACCGTTATGTAACGTGGCAACATTACAAAAACGTTGCACGGGAATGTAACATTTAAGTAACATCCATATTACAGTGGATATGTAACATCGTAAACATGCATGTTATGTAACTGTTGTATGTCATAGTTCCATTACAGTTATATAACGAAAGTGTGTTACTGTAATGCAATATGTATGTAACTATGAAACCGCAACGCAACGTGCAGGTAAAAATTTGGACGTCACTTTTGTGACAGGAAGGCAATGTTACCGTTATGTAACGTGGCAACATTACAAAAACGTTGCACGGGAATGTAACATTTACGTAACATGAATATTACAGTGGATATGTAACATCGTAAACATGCATGTTATGTAACTGTTGTATGCCGTAGTTCCATTACAGTTATATAACGAAAGTGTGTAACTGTAATGCAATATGTATGTAACGATTGTAATGTAACTGTGGCGATAGTTCGGTTATGTTACAGTTATGTAACGTGGCAACGTTGTAAGAACGTCACATATTCATACAGAATGTTATGTCCGCTAGGTGGCGAACGACTTAAAAGTTTCTCGCAAGTGATTCGTGACCCTAGCGTGTATAAGACTGAGCGACTTCCCAGTTCAAAAGAAACAGTGGGATACCCTTCGGAGGTGCCCCAACTGGTTGGCATTTTTCGCATTTTACGTTACTTGTTTCACATTAGTAACATTACGCACCGTACAGGCAACATAACTGAATTGTAACGGTTATGTAACGCATATTAAGTGGGAAATAACAACTTACATGTAATTTACAGGTGATGTTGCTGTTAAATTGCGGTGACATTGTACAACATAGCAGTTACATTACGCAACGTGCGGCCAACATAATTGAAATGTAACGGTTACGTAACGCATGTTACACAACATGGTAACATTGTTGAGTGGGAAATAATAACTTACATGTAAGTTACAAGTAATGTTACTTGTAACTTTGGATTACAGTGATGTAACATTGCTGTAACATAACCGTGTTTACTGGGCTCCAGTGTCAAACCGGCGCCGTTTCAACCTTATTTTCAGCGACGCGATTTTTCGTGGAGCAAAAATTAGATTTTCTATCTACTTTTTTTTTGTTTTGTGTCACAAATTTACCTTTAAAACGGCCAAATTGAGCTCTGACCGCGTGATGATACAATACCACTACGCGTTCAAGCGAGACTCTGATGAGATATTTTAGTTAATACAATTTATGTTTTTTTAAGTTTACGAAGCATCTAGAAATACGTTTTTATTCTCACTGTGATTAATTGAATGTGTAGATATATAAAAAATGTTAGCATTTACAGAATTTTTGGAACAGTGCGTCGATTGACTAGTATGGGTCGCAAGGACTACCTTAAGGTCTAGTTCGTCCTCGATATTGTATAATTTTATGGCTAATACAGTGCGTATTACTATTTGAAGTTCCTTGGAATTTCGATAAGATATGTAGACAAATAAATAGGATGGGTATGACCGATAATAAATGTGAAGCAATAGGGTAAAAGTTATCGTTTAATGGAAATCCGGAGGCGATCTGGCGAACGGCCTTGGCCCTGAGTCGACGGTTGCTTCTTCTTCCGTTGAGAACGTCCCTCGACTCCGACACTATTGACACACTCTTCCTCATAGTACTATACTTGATGCACATGCATTATAGCATCATGAAAAAAGAATAATATATATATATAAACTCGCCTACGCGACAACGAACGCGCGCGATTAATAGCGATGATTATAATGCTGCAAATGAGAGTCTCGAAGTGTGTGTTCAATAACAAGAAACTCGAAGATAGTCTGCGGTCGATTATCCACGAGCAATGGAGAGAGAATTGTTGAATGTCAAAGCCCAGACGGCGCCGAAGCCGGATTTTACCTTCTTCGCACGCAGTTTGACCTGTAAAGACTTTCCTGCCGAACAATACATTTCTTAAAAGACTTTATTGAAAGCAACTGGTTGGTTCATTGGATTTTTTTTCATCGTGAACGATGAAAATCTTTTGATATGTAATAGGACCTAAGATTGAATATTTTTCATCTACTCTACATCGAGGGAAGGAATATCGTACTCATTCTCAGATTCGTACAGTAATCGGGATCCAAAGTGGAAACATGGCATTTTTTTCCAGACACATATAAATATTTATTACGCGTCGCCCGCTAATGTACACTGTTAGAAAAGATTGGAAGTTTTTATTCATAAACTCGTCATCGAAATCTTATATACAATTGTGGTATAAAATTCATGTACTTTTCCAGTAAAATTCAAGCAAATTATTAAAATCAAGTACTTTTACTGTAAAATTAAAGTAAATTATAGAAATTACTGTACCGTACTGTAAATGTACCGTACTGTACTGTACTGTAAATTTAATATACTAGTTTATGAATAAAAACTTCCAGTAAAAGTACACTAAATTTCAAGTAGATTTTTTTACAGTGTTTTTAGCGTAAATTGTACACCGAGAGAGAATATTTCATTGACGCCAAACAATTGATTGGCGGATTGATTTTTTTTTTCATTGATTTCAACAAAATATTTCTTTGATTTTAATGAAATAGTGCATTTGAATTTCAAAGAGAACATTTCATTTACTGTAAATAAAGATTTACTTAGTGAGCATATAATAAACAGTTTTATTGTTTTAAAGATACGTTTTCATTGATTCAAAGAAATGTTTTCCTTGATCTCTCTCTCGCACCTAACCTCACTTTTTGTTTTCCGGTTCTCCCGAATGAACGGCTTCGAGTTTCGAGGACCCAGAAGCTTAGCCTTTTTCTGCCGTACTTCCTTACATACTCACAAAATTTGAGCTTTATCTGCCGCGTACTTCCGGAAAAAATAGGTTTCGAACTTTTGAGCTGGTGAGAAGAAGGTTTCATTGAAGCAGAGACGATATCTTTGAAATTAATGAAAAAGGTTCATTGGTTTAAGGAAATGTTTCTTCGAAACAATGTCACTACTTTTCATTGAGTTGGAGATCATTCAAAGAAAAGATAGTATTGGAATTCAAGTATTTCATTTCATTGGCAAAGATTTCCGTGAATCAATGAAACTTTTTCTCTTGGTGTACAGCGGGCGACGCCTAGTAAATCTTTGTATGTATCTGGAAAAAAATGCCATGTTTCCATTTTGGATCCCGTTTACTGTATGAATCTGGGAATGAGTACTATATTTTTCTCTCGGTGTAGCTACCTGAGGTTTTGTCATAGAAGAGGTTTAAAGTACACCGAGAGAAAAAGTTTCATTGACTCACGGAAATCTTTGCCAATGGAATGAAATACTTGAATTTCAATACTATCTTTTCTTTTAATGATCTCAAACTCAATGAAAAGTAGTGACATTGATTCGAAGAAACATTTCTTTAAACCAATAAACCTTTTTCGTTGATTTCAAAGATATTGTCTCTGATTCAATGAAACCTTCTTCTTACCAGCTCAAAATTTCGAAATCTATTTTTTCCTGAAGTACGCGGCAGATAAAGCTCAAATTTTGTGAGTATGTAAGAAAGTACGGCAAAAATAGGCTAAGCTTCTGGTTTCTCGAAACTCGAAGCCGTTCGTTCGAGAGAACCGAAAAACAAAAAAGTGAGGTTAGGTGCGAGAGAGAGATCAATGAAAACGTTTCTTCGAACCAATGAAAACGTCTCTTTAAAACAATGAAACTGTTTCTTTATTATATGCTCACTAAGTAAATCTTTATTTACAGGCAATGAAATGTTCTCTTTGAAATTCAAATGCACTATTTCATTGAAATCAAAGAAATATTTCGTTGAAATCAATGAAAAAAAATCAATCCACCCATTTCTTTGGCGTCAATGAAATCTTTTCTCTCGGTGTACCACAGAAGGTTGCATACAAATTATCAATAGCGCTATCATTTCACTATACAGATTTTTAAAAGACGATTTTGACGCTACAGTTTTTGTCACAAGGTGTACAGAGTCGATAATGATCGTGCACTAGGTTAAATTCGAATTCAACAAGACTCAACGAGAAGAGTTTATTTATTTATTTTTTTTCATTGTATCAACGATATGCAAAGAAGAATCTTGCACAGTGTTTTCTTATTATTTTCTATTTTTTACAAAACTTCCTATATGAGGAAGCCCAAATCTATTTTCTCACAAAGGTGGCTTTGTTAAATGTGGTAAACAATCAGAAAGCAATATGCAAAATTCTACTACGAATTAATTCTATATTATTTCTTGATTATGGAAATTTCTGGTAGACGAACAGAACGTTTTTGGACTTCCGGTTCCAGTGGTTACAACGTTTCGGATGGCAATACGAAAGACAGTGAAAAAATGTCTGTTTTGCATAAAATACAAATTCTCAAAAGTTGTCATAATTTCATAATTATAATATCATTAAAAAGTTCAAACGACTACCAATGCTACCAAGACCCAGTCGATTGACAACATTATCGTCAAAAAGGTCAGGTAATCAATTTAGCGAGGTCACCTCTGAAACTTGTTGTCTTATCCTAAAAAATAAGCCTGGATACCTTATTTTTGCGCATCAAATACGTTTTTTATGCCCTCTTAGGTACATCGTTAACGGAAGCCTCATGCCTTGCGGCGTTTTCCCGGGTAGATTCATGTAGGCAATTAAATTTCCGATAAACGAAGAAAAAAAGAATCAACTTATGAAAACCGGTTTGCCACATACAGGCAGTTAAGTGAGGTAGGAACTCAAAATGGCTTTTGAGCAATAAAAAAGAATGATGTTACTCTGCAAATCGGTATATGCAGATCGATTGTCCATTGAGTAATTCCGAAAGGAATGGCAAAAATAGCTAGGCAAAAGAAAAAATACTTTGGTATAGTTTTCTCACTCCTAAATTCGGGATTTAGTGCGCATTTGAATGACATCAAGTATAGCAAGCGTAACCGCAGTTGAATGGGAATCGCTCATTACAATTGCCGAGTGCGTCCGGCTCGAACTTCCCAATGTCTCATTGTGTCACTACTTACATCTGCTATCCATCCGATTCTCGAGAATCCGTTTTCGCGATGACGACATATAACGTTTGTTGTATTGTTGAACGAACCGTCGAGATTCGAGGAGACATATACATACGTTCTCGTGCGCACCGATTACACGTTTATCCACTCATCGTATACTACATGTACGTTCTAGTGGTGTGCATAACAACAAAGTTTGTCCAACGAGCGGTTCAGGCTCAGACTCATTACAGCTCTATTGCCGTAGAATGGATTTGCGACAATATGTACACGGACGTCTTCAATACTCTCGTCGGTGCAGCAAACCAACATTTAAATGACGTATCATATGTCAGGTTTTAGCCTTGCCGTAACCTCATACCGCTATTAACGATCTCTGGGTTTTTCACGACGATACGAAATTTTATCATGCACCACGTATCAGCCGATCAAGATCTTTAATTGGAATTTGAGATCTCCGCTACAAGAGAAAAAATCTAAAGATGATTATTGAAAATACTCAGAATATTGATTTTTAGTAATAATTATCTATATGTTACTGAAAATAGGGGAAAGTGGGGTAAAGTGAAAAGCAAAAAATGGCTTTATCACGAAACTCAAAGTCTATTTTTGCTGCTTTTCACTCAAAACGTCGATTTCAATAAACGATTTCTTTTTTTTAATTCACCGATATTATTGGTTTAAACACCCAAAATGGCTTCTAAAACATTGTATTTTTAATAATTCGGTTGAATTGTATTGTAGAAATGCGTTTTTCAAAAAATGTCGGAGTGTTTCACGTTGCCCCAAGTAAAACAATTATATATAGTCCGACATATGGAATTGGGCATATATAGTCTGTATATACAGTTTATATATAAGATCATCTCTAAAGTTGGGTTTACGTATAAATTGTACGTAGATTTTATACAAACTATATATGCCCAATTCTATGTTTAAAACTATATATATTTTTTATATATTCTATATATAATTTTTTTACTTGCGGCCCCACATTTTTTGCCACAAACAACGTGTTCCGTTTTGCCCGGCGGTCCACTTTCTATTTGTTCAAGTTATCATTTTGTGAAGTATGTATGTGAACTATATTTTCCTTCTTGAATTGCGATGTAGAAACGCAATTTTTTTAAATTGTCGGAGTGTTCCACTTTATCCCGTTTTCGATTAAAAAGAAGATTTTATTGGTTTAAACACTCAAAATGGTTTTAAAAACATTGTACTTTGAATAATACAGCTCAATTGAATTGTTGAAAGATTTTATTGGTTTAAACACTCAAAATGGTTTTAAAAACATTGTACTTTGAATAATACAGCTCAATTGAATTGTTGAAACGCGTTTTTAATAAAATGTCGAAGTGTTTCACTTTGCCCCACATTTTTTTCCACAATTTACTGTTTCACTTTTCCTCACCTTCCTCTATATAGATTAGATTAATACACTGTTAAAAATGCAAGAGAATTTAATATACAAAACGATATGAGATTTACGAAATGGTTATATGAATTCCATATAATATACTTTTATTGTAAATTTTTAGAAAAGTATGAGAATTCTCCGATACAAGTATTTGAAAATTACAGTACGTGAGTATTGTAATCTTCATTTTAATATACAAATATTGTATTTGTCAATGACGAATGCATCTGAAAATTAATATACGGTATATACATCCGAGCTTTATTTACTGTGTAGTAATTTTCAAAAACAAACGTTTTATACTGTTGAAAATGCAAGTGAATTTAATATACCAAACGATATGAGATTTACGAAACGGGTATATGAATTCCATATTAATATACTTTCATAGTAAATTTAAGAATAGTATTAGCATTTCCCGATACTGGGATTTGAAAATTACAGTACGTGATTATTTTAATATGCAAATATCGTATTTGTCAATGACAAATGCATCTGAAAATGTACATTAATGTATCTGTACATTAATTTTCAAACAAATATTTTTTACAGTGTACACTGTTTGAAATTTTGATATGAAAATTAATATAAAGTATTGGAAGTTTTTTTGCGGATACGCGTATATTAAATTTAATACACAAATGTTAATTAATATACAAAAAAATTGTTGTAAAATTAATGAACAGTATGCTAAATACTTCTTAAAAGTTGTGTTTATAATATAATTATTGGAATTTTACAACATATCTGTATATTAAATGAAATTTAATATACTGTATCTGAAAAAGAACTTCCAATACATATATTAATTTTCAAAATATTTTTAAATATTAAAATTTTTTTTTATTTTTTATTTTTTATTTTTTAATATTAAAAAATATTATTATACCAACCGAGTTAAGTTGGGAGCTGAAATTTGGTACACAAGTGAAGCAGCAGCCCGTCTTTGATTGTTACAATTTTTGTCAAAATGTATGAAAAACTTTAGATGCTGTAAAATATCGTAAAATATATGATATTAACGAAGAAAAATTGATCACTTATTTTGTGAATTACACTAAAGCGCAGTATTTAACAGCTATAAAAATAACCGGATGAACAATATCTATCGAGTTATTTTTATAGTTGGAGAAAATCTATTTATGTCAGATCTCTGAGTCATAGAGTTAGCGTATTATAATAACATGTTTCTATTATGCCATAGGACCGATCCACACATTATTAGATAAACAGCGAGCTGGAATAACAATTACAAGACGTTCGAACAATTAAAAAAAAGAGGTACGGATAGAAGTATGTTGTAATGAAGCGACCAGTGGCCGCCGCGGGCTTCCGATCAAGGACGGAGGGTCTGACTTGTATCGGCAAAGTAAATTTTCAGCGGGAACTCCAAGTCGAACGAACGAGACTGTACACACCGCAATCGCCACGGAGATCGGGGAATCCCCTCTTGCCGATGAACGACTACTGAGCCCCGAAGGCTCTCACGAACATAGGAATTATCCAAGCTCCAACTACCGCAATTAACTATATATCAATTTCATATTGTATGCTATAACTCATTATGGACGAACTCGTCACCGTTTTTTTTTTCTTTCTAAACATATAAACTTGAACTCTGCGGCTTCGTAAGCGTCGGGAAATTTCTAAAATCCCTAGTGCCCCGAGTACAAACGTGAAATCCCAGTTAGAAGAAATTTCCAATCTACAAAAATACGTTCTTACACAGAGTCCCATGAAAAATTTCCATTCCGACCAGGATTCTTAAAAAAATCAACTCACAAAAATGATATCTACCGATTAACCTATACACTGTTAAAAATATTTTGAAAATTAATATATGTATTCGAAGTTCTTTTCCAGATACGGTATATTAAATTTCATTTATTATATTAAATTTCATTTAATATACAGATATATTGTAAAGTTCCAATAATTATATTATAAGCACATCTTTTACGAAGTTTTTAGTATACTGTATATTAATGTTGCAACAATTTTTTTATATATTAATTAATATTTGTATATTAAATTTAATATACGCGTATCCGCAAAAAAATTTCCAATACTTTATATTAATTGTCATGCAAAAATTTCTAACAGTGTACACTGTTAAAAATATGTTGAAAATTAATATTTGTATTGGAAGTTCTTTTTCAGATACAGTATATTAAATCTCATTTAATAATTTTACAACATACCTGTATATTAAATGAAATTTTATATACAGATTGTATATATCAATAAATGAAATTTAATATACAGATATGTTGTAAAATTCCAATAATTATATTATAAACACAACTTTTAAGAAGTATTTAGCATACTGTTCATTAATTTTACAACAATTTTTTTGTATGTTAATTAACATTTTTGTATTAAATTTAATATACGCGTATCCGCAAAAAAACTTCCAATACTTTATATTAATTTTCATATAAAAATTAATATAAAGTATTGGAAGTTTTTTTGCGCTGTACACTGTTAGAAATTTTTCTAACAGTGTACACTGTAAAAAAATGTTGTTTGAAAATTAATGTACAGATACATTAATGTACATTTTCAGATGCATTTGTCATTGACAAATACGATATTTGCATATTAAAATAATCACGTACTGTAATTTTCAAATACCAGTATCGAGAAATGCTTATACTATTCTTAAATTTACTATAAAAGTATATTAATATGGAATTAATATACCCGTTTCGTAAATCTCATATCGTTTGGTATATTAAATTCACTTGCATTTTTAACAGTGTAAAACATTTGTTTTTGAAAATTAATACACTGTATATAAAGCTCGGATGTATATACCATATATTAATTTTCAGATGCATTCGTCATATACAAATACAATATTTGTATAATTTGTGGAAAAAAATGTGGGGCAAAGTGAAACACTCCGACATTTTATTAAAAACGCGTTTCAACAATTCAATTCAGCTGTATTATTCAAAGTACAATGTTTTGAAAACCATTTTGGGTGTTTAAACCAATAAAATATTTTTTTAAAAATCGAAAACGGAACGCCAAGTAAAAAAATTATATATAGAGTATATAAAAAATATTTATAGTTTTAAACATAGAATTGGACATATATAGACTGTATAAAATCTATATACAATTTATACATAAACTTAACTTTACAGGTGATCTTATATAAAAATTGCATATAGATTGTATATAGAATTTATACAGACTATATATGCTCAATTCCATATGTCGGACTATATATAATTTTTTTACTTGGGACCACATACGGGAATTTCGTCTTATTAATTTTTCTCGATGTTTTGGGCCATTTTGAGTGTCCTCACATGAAAATTAAAAACAAAAGAAAAAAATCATGAAAATAAAGCTTCCTTTATAAGCAGGAAAAATGGATTCCCAAGTAAAAAAATTATATATAGAGTATATAAAAAATATATATAGTTTTAAACATAGAATTGGGCATATATAGTCTTAAAATCTATATACAATTTACATACAATTTATACATAAACTCAACTTTACAGGTGATCTTATATATAGATTGTATATAGAGTTTAGACTATATATGCTTAATTCCATATGTCGGACTATACATAATTTCTTTACTTGGGATGACATACGGGAATTTTGTCTAATTAATTTTTCTCAATGTTTTGGCCCATTTTGAGTGTCCTCACATGAAAATTAAAAACAAAAGATAAAAATCATGAAAATAAAGATTCCTTTATAAGCAGGAAAAATGGATTCCCAAGTAAAAAAATTATATATAGATTATATAAAAAATATATATAGTTTTATACATAGAATTCGTCTGTATAAAATCTATATACAATTTATACATAAACCCAACTTTACAGATGATCTTATATATAAATTGCATATAGATTGTATATAGACTTTACACAGTCTATATATGCTCAATTTCATATGTCGTACTATATATAATTTTTTTACTTGGGTTAAAACAATCGTTTCTGAACTCATTCATTGAACCTGATCTTGAAAAACAGAAAAAGCCAGTTTATCAGGATTAGTGTACAGCGAGTATAATACATAGTCGAATGAGGACCTGTAGTGCGTGGACCTGTAGAGTGGAGGAAATTAATTGTAAGACGTTTAGTTCGATGGGCGGATATTTTCGGGCTCGATAATAAGTTGCGCAAGTATAAATTATCCGGGGGTTCACACGTACGCAATAAAATGTCTTCTTCGAACGCAGCCGAGGACTTCTCAAGGAGCTGTCCTCGCGCCAAAAAAATCCACAAAAAACTTTGAAGAGTTTCCGGGAAGCATCGAAACCAAACATTTTTTAATTTAATAAACATAATAAATGCAAATTCGAATGGATTCGTTTTTTAGAGCGTTTACAACGGTAAATAAAGATAATTAAAAGGAAGACAGAATATTTGGTGTCGAATTGTGATTAATGGATGATGACGTTTGATGTCTGGAGAGATTTTGGTAGTTTGAATTGTCGGGACGCTGAGCGTTATTAAAAATATGAACTTGGAGGTCGTTTGGATTCATTGTGGTAACGGTGAGGACAGGAATGGTCCACGTGTCATTTATTACCACCTCGAGAAGCGTCTTCTCGATGAAAGACGTACATCGACGCAAGCAAACAATCAAGACGTGCCTCTTTCGTCTTATAATCTTTACTTATTCGCCCACGGCAACCAATCCTATGAACCTATCGTACAAAACCAGTTTATGCGAATCATTGCGAACAGGTTTCGTATGTTTTTTGCTCGGAAGTCTCAACAATTTTGTTGCTGTATGACTTCATGAGGCAGACGATCCTCACATTCTTACGGGATTTTCCTTTTACTTAACATTGGCCCTAACATACTGAGAGAAAAATATAATTCCCTAAGACAAATCCTTCAAATAAATACATTTTTTTATTTCAATCAATCAATCATATATTTAACTCCTTGTTTGTCAAAAAAAAATGTCTTTTTCGGTCAACAAAATATCTTATATTTTTTACTAAATATTTTGTAGTACCAATGAAACTATCCAATTATATCGCCAAGCCGAAATATTTATTTTACAAATTTCTAGTACACTGATAGAAAAATCGGGTAATTTAAACAAAAATATAGTTAGACCGACGATAATCTAACTATAAACTATATATTACTTTTTGTGCTAGTCCTTATTTTTGCTCGCCTCTCTTTTTCTCTTTTGTATCGCCTCATTTAGGTTAAGATTATTTTTTGTACTTCTTCTTTGCCTGCTTTTGTTTATGTATTCTTTCTTGGCTCAGGTTCTCAGGGGGTTCAAAATCTCAGGATCTTAATAAAAATCTAAATCTAAATTTAAACTATAATTCCCAGGAGGAATTTCTATATTTTATGGTTATAGCAAATATAATTATAGTAGCAATCATCAAAATGATAATAGTTTCAAAAACTATTCTACCCACATGGAAATAGAAATATATGCACGATATATTCGACTTATAGAACTTTTTGGCGCTAAACGTATATGAAATATATTTTACATATATTCCATATATTTTGAATATATTCTTGCACACATATATGCAGAATATATGCAGCATATAGAACTTTTTGGCGCCATATATTTAACGTATATGTTACATAAATATTTTTCTATGTGGGTAATCGCTTCTGTTTGTTTCCAATAATCTTGCAAGTATCGTTTATTGAACCATATTATCATGACTTCAACCATAAAACGTTACAAGTCTTTCTAAATTCGTTTTATCATGTGAAATTGTTAAATCGACGATATGCTTTTCTCTCAGTGTATTTTGTTGACTTTTCTAAAATGAAACAAAATCAACAGGGCCATTTTCAGTAGTGATATTTTCTTGAATATGCCAGAAACATTTCCCTTGATTCTACTTTACATTCTTCTTCTTCTTTGCTCTTCATCACGAACTTATCTTTTCTCATAAATCTCGACAGGTTCGTCCGCTGTTAATACACATATAGATGTATGATACAAGTATTGTAGAAATGCAATTAACATCGATAGAAGCACGTGCAGCAGGATAAGATTTTACGAATGCAAAACAAACGTCCTCCAGCAATACGCACTATTCCAGACGTCGCTGTTTTCCCGCATTTATCTTCATTACGCATCTGCCACGTATCCATCCTCTTCTGGCAACAGGATGATGACTATGGTCAATAGTTTATCACTAATGATGAGCGTGCAGTCTATTGTTTATGATACCTCAAGTCCATCACTAAAATCTTTCCCATTTATAAGTACACCACTATTAAATTCTATTGTAACAACACTTTTAATCAACAACACTAGAATTACCGCATATCCTACATGGATATCTTAACACCTTAACATTTTTGACTACAAATCAAATTAATGTACAATATGTGTTAAGCCCAAAATGCTGTAAGTACACTGTAAAAAGTTTTTTGTAAAAATTAATATACCCTATATGAAGCTCGGATTCATATACCGTATATTAATTTTCAGATGCATTCGTCATTGACAAATACAATATTTGTATATTAAAATGAAGATTATAATATTCACGTACTGTAATTTTTAAATACTAGTATCAGAGAATTTTCATACTATTCTTAAATTTACAATAAAAGTATATTAATATGGAATTCATATACTCGTTTCGTAAATTTCATATCATTTTGTATATTAAATTCACTTGCATTTTTAAGGGATCTTTCCAGTGTGACGGCCCAAAAAATAGCCTATTTTCACGATTTTTTTCGGACAAATACTATACGCCGATCAATCTGAAATTTTTATGACATATTAAGGTAATCATGAATGACAGAAAATGATTTTTTATAAGACGATTTTTATTGTTAACATTTTTTTTTAATTGTTGAAAAGAATGTTGATAAAAAAGATAGCCTCATGGTGGACATCCTAGAGGTCGCAAATTTGATCTGAAAAAAAAAGTCAAAGGATTATTAATTAGTATGCGATTGGCTATCGCGCTATGGAGGCTTTTTTAAAAATCAAAATTGACAAAATGGCGGCGGTTTGAACAAAAAGTACCGAATTTAGCCGTTTTTTTCGATAGTTTTTCTTCACAGAAAATAGGAAGATTTAAAAAAAAAAGCTTCCACAGTACGATAGAGAGTAGCGTGAAGAATGTTCTCCTAAAATTTGAAAACGATCGCTTGAAAACTGTTCCCTGGAGAATGACCACCGTTTTGAAAAATGTCGTTTCGAGAAAAACGCGTTTAAAGTTTCGAGTGTAGAAATTTCATATACCTAAATTGTGTACTTACGACTAATCGGCGATGTCAGGTCCATAAAGTATGCCAGCGAAGTATTTCGAATTTCGGTTTAAAAATTTGAGAGGATGTTTTTGACCGTATATACTAAGGGATAAGACCAAAAAAAAAAAACGATTTTTTTTTCACACTGGAAAGATCCCTTAACCGTGTACACTAAGTTGGCCCAAATTTCAGCTGTATTTTTTAATTTTTGGTGTTTTCGGTGAAAAAACAATTTTCATGAAAAATGGAGATTGCGAAAAATTATTTAGCGATCGCTCAACAATTTTGAAAATTTCCGAAACGTTTTCTTTTTCTCCATTTTTTGTAATCTCTGACCCCTCATATCATCTTGTTATATCATTCCTAGTTTATGGTCGAAATTTTGGAAAAAAATATTAACTTCAAAACGTCGCTCAATGACAAAAAAACATTTTGGAATTTATTTTCAATTTTTATTTTTTTCTCAACTTTCACCCCTGATTTTCAATCATTATCAGACGTCTGGTTCATAGTTTAAAAAATGTTATGAAAATATTAACGTTAGGCTGTCGCTGAAAGAAGTAAGTCGTTTTTTTTTGCTAATCGAGAATCGCGAAAACCGACTTATTTCGTTCAGCGAATCGCCTAACGTTAATGTTTTCATAACATTTTTTAAACTATAAATTAGACGTCTGATAATGAGAGAAAATCAGGGGTAAAAGTTGAGAAAAAAATAAAAATTGAAAATAAATTCCAAAATGTTTTTTGTCGTTCTGAGACGTTTTGAAGTTGATATTTTTTTCTAAAATTTCGAACATAAACTAGGAATTAACTAGGAGTTAACAAGATGATATGAGGGGTGAGAGATCACAAAAAATGAAGAAAAAAAATTTTTTCGAAAATTTTCAAAATTGTTGAGCGACCTCTAAACAATTTTTCACAATCTCCATTTTTCATGAGAATTGTTTTTTCACCGAAAACAACTATGTTATGGGGTGAGACCAAAAATTAAAAAAAACAGATGAAATTTGGGCCACCCTAGTGTACACTCAGAGAAATCGTAGTAGTACAGTCAACTATAAAGTGACAACTATTAAGTTTTAGTCCATCCAATTATTTTCATAATTACGATAGCTGTGAAAATAGTTATGGCAACTATTTTGTAGTTATAGCTACTATTTGATAGTTGTGGTAACTATTAAAAATTGCTTGTATGAACTAAAAATGAATAGTTCCCAAGTGAAAATATTATATGAAGATTATATATAAATATTTATATAGAAGCTATATGCGAAAATGGACATATGGAAGATTCACATATTTTGTATAGTCCATAAGAACGTGTATAATTAATTTTTAAAGAACTATATAGAATCAATATATGATACTATCTAGAATATATTTAATTCTATATAGTTCTTTAAAAATTAATTCTTTAAATTCATATGGACTATACAAAATATATGAAGATTCTATATGTCCATTTTCGCACATAGTTTCTATATAAATATTTATATATAATCTTCATATAATATTTTCACTTGGGTTGTCACTTTATAGTTACAAATACCACAATTTTCTCTCAGTGTACTGTCTTGTTTGATTGTCAGTAGTAATACCACTAGTGCTTCAAAAATATCTGATTAATTTTGAAGCACGAGTGGTTAACGGATTATTTTTTCCTCCCGGATTTCGGTCAATCAGAGTGCAGGAAACAGCATCTGGATATTTTTTAGAAAAACTTCTTCAAAGCGACTCATTTTTCAATCACGTTTAAAGTAACCCACATTTTTTATGTCACATAGAATAGTTAGTGTGAAATGCGCCGAAAATGAGGCGAAACATATGAAAGCTCATCGGAAATTTCTTAAAAATTTCCGATATAAAACTGTTGGGTAGTTTCAAACACTGGGCTCTGATTAGCCGAAAACTGAGTGGAAAAAATAATCTTTTGAAAATCCTTTGGGAAAAAAGGATGTTCGTTGAACTCGAGTTTGTTTCGATTACCAAGAATAGATATTGTAGTTTCTATTCCGCGATGCCTCGACAGCTAGTTTCGCTAATCACCCGCCAATCATTAAGCAGGGATAACCCAAGATCGAAAAATGCAAAGCGCTTCGTCGAAGTGAGCGGACCGTGACCGTGGACTCCTTGCGTCTCGATGGGCTGGAAATTTATTGTCCGTTCGTAGTAAACGATATATCCAAATATATTGATTAAATATCTTGGTAATTGTTATACTTAAAAATGGTTAAATATAATGGTTCGTTCAGTTCCGGTTGTGCGCAGAAAAATTCAAAACCAATTGGTATGTGACGTAGGAAAAAATGATTGGCCAGTTGAGTCTCGGTGGAATGCCGAGGACAATAATTACTCGACGTACCCGCTGATCGACTATCGTATATAAGATGTTGTCTCATCGGAGAGCTTCAGTCTCTCTTGACTCTTCGACGACAAGTGTCGATATATATACAATTGTACGTATACTAAAGAGTGAGCATCGACAAAAGTGTTAATCATGAAAACGTTCAAGTGTACTGTGCTACCATTGGTGGTACTTTTGCTGGTAAACAAATCACTTGCTAGACCAGGTGAGAAAATCGAACAATTCATTTATCAATACATATCGTGTCATTTGTCCAAGTGTACAATAACAACACCCACATCGAAATTTTCATTTTTTATCGACAAAACATTTCGATAATTAATCAATTAGTATTATAACAAATATAACTTTATTGTATTAGTGTTAAAAAAAGTATCACAACTGAATTCATTTCGTGCTTCAATTAGTATTATAACAAATATAACTTTATTGTATTAGTGTTAAAAAAAAGTATCACAACTGAATTCATTTCGTGCTTCAATTAGTATTATAACAAATATAACTTTATTGTATTAGTGTTAAAAAAAGTATCGCAACTGAATTCATTTCGTGCTTTTGGTGTTTTTAATTTACCGAACAAAGTATAACGCGCAGGTTTGTCAACCAATGACAAAAAAAAATTGATTATCACAAGTATTTATATAATCGCAAATCAGCTGGAAATTCATTTTACATTGTATGATTATTAATTACAAATGTTAAACATCATACGTGTTATTAAAGAGAGAAACCCCAACGTCAGTTGATCCAATCGTCAGCGTCACATATGCGTACTAATTGATTTGTGGATACAAAAAATGAACAATAACATTTTGTGCAAAATTTTCATTAATAAATATACAGCTTTTCAATTGTTGGTAAAAAATTCATACATCGCAAGTTTGTCATTGGTTGTCGTTATAATAATAATGCTAATGAAAAAAAAATGATTTTCAGAAGTCATTACTCATTTTTAACATTATACGTGTTACTAAAGAAAATGTATAATGCATTTTTTTACAAAACTGCCATTAATAAATATACAGTTATTTGATTGATGGTAAAAAAATGAATTGCACTTTGAATCATAAAACAACATAGCGCGTAGAAATAACTTCCGACCAATCAATCTAATCACGCAACAAAGTAATATCAACATAATCGTACACGCTATGTATATTTCCACAATTATCAATCATAACTAAATACAGTCATTTTGTGTGTGTTAATCGAAGGTCTTCTCGGAAATTTGGTGCATGGTCACAAAGGTGGTTCATTGTTGGACCCTCTGGGTCTCTTCGGTAATAAAGCTGGAGAAGGGGGTAATCATGCGGAAAGTGACAGTCAGAGCCTTGGTACGAAATTTAACCTTGGCCCGATAGGATTTTCTGGTGCTGTGTCATCGGCTTCAGCATCGGCTACGGCGAACGGTGGTGGACAGGCGTCCGCTAACGCAAACGCTGCCGCCAAGGCCGAAGGTTATGGTTCAGGATCATCATCTGCCTCGGCAAACGCCAATGCCAATGCTAACGCCGCTGGTGGTGGAGGAGGTGGCTACAATGGTGGCTACGACGGCGGTTATGGCGGTGGACATAACGCTGGTTACGACGGAGGTTTCTCGTCCGGAGACGGGGGCTACGGTCACGGTGGATCTCACGGTCACGGTCATGGACATGGAGGATCTCATGGACAAGGAAACGGAGGATCATACGGTAACGGTGGATCTTACGGCCAAGGAAACGGCGGATCTTATGGAAATGGTGGAGGTGCTGCCGGCCAATCATCCGCTCAGGCCTCGGCTCAGGCATCCGCAAACGCTGGTGCTCAAGGTAATTAAAAAACATTACAAACAACAAACGTCAAATGATTTTTTCCTAAAACTTCGGTGTTTACGTCAGTTTTTAGATTCATCGATCATAATCTGATTTTCCACTGAGAAAAGTATGTGAGGGTTAAATATTTTGCTCATTGTAGATAGTTCCGAGTGACTGAATAAGGGTGTAAACATTTTGCACCTTGGATGCAGAATATTTCTGATGTATCAATTAAATATACTCATATTCGGCATAGTAACAATTTTTCTGAAAAATATTTAGTCGCGGTAAAGTATAGATGCATTTTGCATATACTATTTTCTCAGTGGGGAATAATAATTGTTAGGAATTAAGTTACAGAGCATTACGCTCATTTAACGCACACAGGATATGGCGGCCCACAACAAGGTGAGCGATCGCTTCCTGTTATCAACGAACAGGGCCCAACCTCTGAAATTAACGACATCGACCACTCTAACATGAATTCTAACACCAACAACGCCGTCAACTCTGTTAACCCAGGTCTGCTACCTCCGCATTACGGTGTCAAGCCCGGCGGATATGGGGCTTCCAACTCAAACGCCATTTCGCTTGCAGAATCTAACGCAAATCATAACAACGCTAACTCAGAAGCTCCGTCGGAGTATCAAGAGGTCGACGGTGACGACAATGATTCATACGAATTCGATGATTCGCCATCGTCGACGCAAAATGGCGCCGGTACTAATGGGTACGGCGCTGGGGTCCTTTCGACGGCGAATTCGCAGTCTGCTGCCAGTGCTAACACTAATTCTAACGCTAACTTGGGAAATTTTAAGAATTACGATAAAACTCGGGATACTATTGATAGCGGACGCGGTGATTCCTACAATTATAACAACAACCATGAAAATCACGAAAGTTCACAAATCAATCGACATTACGATGATAACTCCGGTGCCCGTTATGACGCATCGCATAACACAAATGGAAATTTCGATAACGATAGGAGAAACGTTGATTCGGGAATTTCGCCTCAACATGACGGTAAATCTGGTGCATTCCAGTCTAGTGCAACGGCAAGTGCTTCAGCGGGTTCTAACGCAAATGCTGCTAATACCTATAACGCTAATTCGGACGGACCTTCCCAACAATATGGCCGTGGACCCGTTGACTATGGTGTTCCCGAAACTAACAAAGATTTTAATAACGAAAAGAAAATAAATCTTCAACCTTCGCGCGAATACGACGGAGTTTTTGACATCCCCCAGTCTGGTGCAGCGGCAAGTGCTTTGGCAAGTTCTAACGCTAATTCTAACAATAACGCTAATTCAGACGGACCTTCCCAACAATATGGCCGAGGACCCGTTGACTATGATGTTCCCCAAACTAACAAGGATTTTAATAACGAAAAGAAAATAAATCTTCAACCTTCGCGCGAATACGACGGAGTTTTTGACATCCCCCAGTCTGGTGCAACGGCAAGTGCTTTGGCAAGTTCTAACGCTAATTCTAACAGTAACGCTAATTTGGCCGGACCTTCCCAACAATATGGCCGAGGACCAGTTGACTATGGTGTGCCCCAAACTAACAAGGATTTTAATAACGAAAAGGAAATAAATCTTCAACCTTCGCGCGAATACGACGGAGTTTTCCCCCAGTCTGGTGCAGCGGCAAGTGCTTTGGCAAGTTCTAACGCTAATTCTAACAATAACGCTAATTTGGGCGGACCTTCCCAGCATTACGGTCCGACTCTAGGCAGTTACAATGAGCCACAAACTAACGGGAATTCCAATAATATAAAGACAATTAATATGGAACCTCCACGCCAATATGGAGGTGCTTCTGGTGCATCCCAGTCGAGTGCACTTGCAAGTTCAACCGCGAGTTCTAAGAGCAATGCCGGTACTTATAATAACGGTAATTTAGACGGCCATCGCGAACAAGTTAACGGAGGATACAATGGTCCCTCATTAAACGCTCCTAGTAGTTTGCCTGCATCTCAGTTGCCCCAAACTTCCGTGGTTCCTTCTAATGTTGGTTCCCAATCAAGTGCTACTGCCAGCGCATCGGCCACGTCAAGCGCAAATGCAAATGAGGCTCATATAGGACTTCCATTACAGCCTACGAGGGTGGATACGGAGCCCCAAACCCCATCCATAGTTTCTAACGAGTATAACAACAACGATAATCACCGCGAAATCTACAATGCAGCTAATTCAGGATCGCACAACTCCCAATATGACGAAGCTCACGCGGACTACAACAAACCCGAAAAAATCGGCACATCATCTAACACGAACGAAGACAATCATTCGGGAGTTCAGCCACATTATGTTCGTGGAACGCCACTTAATTCCGGATATGTTAATTCACAGTCAAGTGCTTTGGCAAGCGCACAATCAGCATCTAACGCTAACTATAACAACCATAAAACGATCAATGCTTACCCCGGAAAACGTCCCCAGTATGACGGACCTTCAGGCCCGGTCGACAACCAGGAAGTTTTTCAATCAGGTACCAACGTCAGGCTTCCCAAGCATCCTTATAATCAACCGAGAACCACGTCATATAAAATCCCATATCAGCCCTCCCAACAACGACCCACTACCGATTATGGATCAGGATCGAGAATAACTATCACTATCGGCCAATCGAATAAAAAACCAGTTGCTTATCAACGAAGACCTTCTTCAGGGTACGGAGGTTCTCAATCAGTGGCGAATGCACAATCTGCAGCATCGGCGAACGCTCTGGGCAGTGGACTGGACGGATATCTCACAGGTCCTTCGGGATCTTCCGGAAGTTATGGGTCATCGCAATCTGCAGCGAATGCTGGCAGTCTCGCAAGCGCGCTGGGAGATGGAGTTATTGCCATTATACCAGTTGATGAGGATTCTTATGGTCAAGGACAAAGTGGATCGTACGGTCAAAGCGGTTCGTACGGTCATCAGAACGGCGGCTATTCGGGCGGAGAGATAGTGCCAATTCTCGTTGTTGAAGATACATCACCTGTACAGCAGCATCCTCCGATGATGCGTCCCCACTACCATCATCATCATCATCATCACCATCGCCCTCCTCCTCCTAGGCCCTACCAACCGTCTGCCAGTGGTCAGCCCATAGAGATCATCGTCATCGAGGAAAGTGCTCCCGTCATGCCCCAAGGTGAGCGTCACGCCTGGGGCTTTTTCAACGGATGGCTTTGTCAAATCCTTTGGAGAGCAAAAAGCTTTTGTGACGCTTCTCCGAAAAACCCGCGCAATAGACGGTTTCATTCGCAATCAGAATGACTGACAAAAACAATTGATAGTCGAGAACTCGATATTTGAATTTTGAGTTGTTTCTTCGATCATTCTGTTTTCGTTCATCACTGCGAATAATTTCGCAAGCTTTGTTATTTCTATCGCATTAATTGTTAGAATGTGCTTGTTGCTCTGTCTTACTTTCTGGATATCTATAATTTATTTCTTATTCAGGTATTCTTGGTTTACCCGTGGAAATTTGGTTTAGCACCTGAACCGACACGCCCACTCTTTCTATTTATACACCACGCCACTTAATCTATTTTTGATTATATATTTTTATACGTGTTGTTTTCGTTATATACCGCCATTATCGTTAAGTAGGCCACAGCGATAAACCGTATCTATTTGTATTGCAGGTGGTGGATACACTGGTTCCCAAGGACACGGAGGATATCAAGGAAATCCATTCCTGGGCGGTGGCGGTTCAACCGGTTCAAGCGGAGGTGCTCACGGAGGCTCTCACGGTGGATCTTTAGGAGGAAGTGGCGCTTATCAAAATGGAGGTCACATTGGCAAAGAGGTACCCACCGGAAGTGGAAATCCCTTCCTTGGTGGTGGCTCCGCCGGCTCATCGGCAACCGCAGGTGCAACTGCATCGGCCAACGCTGGGGCTGTCGGAGGATCGAATCCTTTCTTGACTGGAGGACCGGCAAAGAACACCGGCGGTTATGGTGGTTCAACCGGAGGAACTGGCGGATCTCATGGAGGAAGCAGTACTGGTGGATATGGAGGATCTCAGGGCGGAAGTAATGCTGGAGGATACGGAGGATCTCAGGGAGGAAGTAATGCTGGAGGATACGGTGGATCTCATGGAGGAAGCAATGCTGGAGGATACGGAGGATCTCATGGTGGTAGCAGCGCAGGAGGATATGGTGGTTCCCAGGGAGGAAGCAGTGCTGGAGGATATGGCGGTTCTCAAGGAGGAAGCAGTGCTGGAGGATATGGCGGTTCTCAGGGAGGAAGCAGTGCTGGAGGATATGGCGGTTCTCAGGGAGGAAGTGGTGCTGGAGGATATGGCGGTTCTCAGGGAGGCGTCGGTACCGGAGGATACGGAGGTTCTCAGGGAGGAAGCAGTGCAGGAGGATATGGTGGATCTCATGGAGGAAGCAGCGCTGGAGGATACGGAGGATCTCAAGGAGGAAGCAGTGCCGGAGGATACGGAGGATCTCAGGGTGGAAGCAGTGCCGGTGGATACGGAGGATCTCATGGAGGAAGTAGTGCCGGAGGATACGGAGGATCGCAGGGTGGAAGCAATGCCGGAGGATACGGAGGATCACAAGGAGGAAGCAATGCCGGAGGATACGGTGGCTCGTCTAGTGGAGGAAGTAGCGGCGGCAGCGATTCTGGATTTACCATACTTGGCGGAGGCCCCAAGGGAATTCCTACTCAGGTGCCAACTGGATCGGGTTACGGTGGATCTTCCGGAACTGGTGGAGGTGCAACTGGTGGTGGATACGGAGGTGTTGGAGGATCCAGCCATGGAGGTAACCAAGGTTCCGGATACGGCGGATCCCAATCTGGAGGCTCTGCAGGAAGTAGCGCAAACGCTGCTGCAAATGCAGGAGCAACTGTCCTCGGCGGTGGTGGTGCACCCAGCAAGGGTATTCCTACCTCAGTACCAAGCGGAGGTTATGGTGGTTCTCAGGGAAGCGGATATGGAGGTAGCCAAGGTTCCGGATATGGTGGTAGCCAAGGTTCCGGATATGGTGGTAGCCAGGGTTCCGGATATGGCGGATCGTCATCGGGAGGTACTAAGGGAATTTCAACTTCAATCCCAACAGGCGGGTCATCGGGCGGCTACGGAGGCTCCGGGGGATTCCAGAATTCTGGTAGTGGTGGATCTCAGGCAGGAGGTGGCGCAGGAGCGTCTGCTACTGCTAGTGCTAATGCCAATGCTGGTGCAAACGCCAATGGCGGAGGTTCCGGAAACGGTGGAGGCTATGGAGGACACGGAGGTCATGGAGGTTCTCAGGGAGGTGCAAATGCCAAGGCCGATGCTTCTGCAACCGCTACGGCAAATGCCGGTGCCAATGGACTTTCCAATGCCATTGCCAGTGCTAAATCGACCGCAACCGCTGGAGGTTACGGCGGAGGTTCTGCTTCGGCCAACAGCAATGCTTCGGCATCCGCCGGAGGATCTGGCAATGGTTTTCCATCAAGAGCTGCCGCTTCCAGCCAAGCTAGTGCCAGCGCCAATAACGATATGCTAATATTCACAGATTAATCCAGTTTGTTTGACAATAGAAATATATCCATGACTTGCCAAGCATGAACGACCGGAGAACTTAATAATAATGTTTATAGCCAATCAGAGTTTTTCGTTTTGACAAATCGCCAAAATAGTCAGAGAACAATTACTAAGTAGAAGATCTGGATAAAAAAAACTTACGAAACATTTCACTTGAAGAGAAAATAGTTATAAGGAATATAATTGTTTCATTTGAACTTGGTATTAAAATATATTGATAAAATTCGAATCGACTGAATTTATCAATCTTATAGTATAAAAAATGCAGTTCTTGTTCTCCGATTTTCAAAACGATCGTAGATCTCTACGAGTAGACTATAGATTTTTACCACCAAGAGCAAATCCGGCGTATATAGAATTGAAAAATTCTTACTATACCTAGAAGCGGATTACTCCGGTAACAGCATTACACGAACTCGCGGAACCTGTTTCACGGTAATCATTAGCGTATGCTATACAGCGAAGATGGAGTTTACGAGAGGTGCTTGACGCCATACGTATACTAACTCAAGACGGCCTTGAATACTCGTGTGTGATTATTTTAAATTTTTACTCTACTGTTATGTGCTACTATATGTGCGTTATTAGAAATAGATTCATAATTCGTAATGTAGATATCGTATGTTTACGTTATCACGATTTCACAATGAATGACATTGTAATATTTCCTTCGGGATTTCCGTTCATCTTTGCTCACCGTGACATGCAGCTATGTGCGCATAGCTACTTACTACTGTGTCGTAAAGTAATTGTACATTAAGTTTTTGGGAAAAGTTAAATAGTTTTGCGATAAAATGTACTGCGTATGTATATCAATAATACGATACGAAAGTATTCCTATCGCTTTGCGTGCAAAAGCCTTAGCGTGTAATTACGGTTGTATAAGAGCACTTGCATTTTTTTTAAACGAAATAAATGTTTGCTACGTTTTCGTTAAGTGATTCCACTACTTTTCTTTATTATGATTTACTTACCTTACTTACGATGATTACTGTATCAAAAGTAAAAAATTCTATTATATTCGCACCAATTTGTAGTTTCATTAAAAAAATATTCAGCTTTGTAGCTCAAAATTGACGAAAGCTAGAATACCTACAGACTTCTTTTATATAGTGCACAGTCTGATAAATTTCAACAGTTGTTTCAATTTTTACGGTGTTTCGTACAAACAAAGAAGCACAATCGTCCTGGCGGCATGTTAAATTTTAGCTCGATGGAGGAAGAATTATTTTCTAGAGATTTCACCGTTGAAATAGTATTAGTACTATTTATTAAATGGTTCACTTACCATATGTAGAAAAAAAAATTAACATGTTGTTAACTGATAGATCTATATATTTTTGTATATTATCATTACTAGGAGTAGTAGCATCTTATCTCATTTAGTTTTTTTTTTTTTTCATAAATACAAAGTGAGACTACCAACGAGTTGCCACAAACTTCTGTATACTTGAAAACATTTACAGAATAATACAAATAGTAAAAATCCATGCAAATGTCCTACGGTGTTAACCATATCTTGCATTTAACATTTTTGAGATTTCTTGTTGAAAATTTTAGGTAACAACTCCCATGTTCTTCTTCACGACTTTGAATGCTGACATCATTACACGGTGGGGCGTCTGAAACAGTAAAACGTTTGATGGTTTACTTTTTTTCGCATATTCTAACACATAATACGGGATACAAGCCTTTTTACCATGTTTAAAAAAAAACGAGACTTTTTTCGGTTTCTCATTCCAGAATTCACAGATCTGACTTCTGGTCGGAAAATCTAACCTAAATTATTTTTTCTTTAAGATGTAGAATTTTGGACTTCACTATCGTTCTCAAGTCCGAGAATCCTTGAATATCGTTCTCAAGTCGAATATTCTACACTGAGAGAAATTGAGATGGTCCTAGTAACTATTCAGTGATAATTATATTTTTCTCACCTCCGGGCCGAAAGCGACAACTTTCGTTCTGCTGCGCGGAACGAAGTTCCCGGTTTTCGGCTCCGTCGATGAGAAAAATCGTATACACTCCTCGGGCAGTAAATAAGAAAGCCTCAGATCACATGTTTGTCGACCTCGGCCGACAATTACATGTGATCTGAGACATTTCTTACTTTACTGCCCTAGGTGTGTAATATACTATTTCTCCTGACTGCGCTGAAATAACGTGATTCCGTCCCTGAAAATCGGGAGGAAAGTCGCCGATATCTGACCGCGAGCAGTGCGCATGTGCAGCGGGCAAGATATACGAGTCAAGACTCGCTAGGGCATCGTGGCCCCTATTTTCGCCCACTTCGAGGTTCCCAGCGGGACCGCCGCGTACCGCGGCGCTCGCGCTGCGAACCTCGAAGCGCGCAAAAACAGGGGCCACGATGCCCTAGCGAGTCTTGCCTCGTATATCTTCCCGCTGCCCATGCACACGGCCAGGTATCGGCAACATTCCTCTCGCTTTTCAGCGACCGAAATCACGTCATATTTCAACGCAATCGGAAGAAAAGAATCGTATGCTATGCGGGAGGGAGCGCAATTTTCACCTCGTGCTCGGGCAGCTAACCTCGCACTCGGTGAAAATCGCGCTCTTCCCTCCCTTGTAGCATAATGTACTATTATTAGTCCAGGTGACTATTTTCGTAGTTACTTTAACAGTAATGTAGTTACATTAACAGTTAAGAGAGTTAATGTAACTATGAACATAGTCACCTGGACTAATAAAATGTAATTATCACTGAATAGTTACCAGGACCATCTCAATTTCTCTCAGTGTACCCCAGAAAATACTGGTTACAAGCTTTTTTACTATGATTTTAAAAAAAGTAACTTTTTTTCGTGTCTGATTCCAGAATTCACAAATCCGACTTCCGGTCGGAAAGTCCAACTTTACTTTTTTTTCTTCAAAATATCGAATTTTGGCCTTTACTGTCGTTCTTAAGTCGCGTATTTTACCACAGATAATACCGGTTACAAGCGTTCTTACCATGATTTTAAACAAGGATGCAAAGTAGAAACTTGCACATGGCTTCCTCATTATTTTTCGCTTTTTACAAAGCTACTTCTATGAGGAAGTATGTTAATGAATTTTGGCGTTCTCATAGAGGAAGCTTTGTAAACAGCAAAAAATAATAAGGAAGCAATGTGCAAGTTTCTACTTTTTTTCGTTGCTCAACTTTTGTTTTTTAATAGTCCGGAGTGTAGAGAGGAGAGGCTTGCAACACCAAAATTTCCAATTGTACTAAGAGATTAACATCTAAACTAAGTGTAGCTATTACTATCAATAACATTAGGCAGTGAATCTACATCAATCGGTCTTCATCGACTAGTTTTACTCAAGTTCTTATATAATCTTATTGTTGCATGGCGCGAATACTTGTCACTGTATGAGTTAGATTCACACTGCATGGAAATTCTGAATATGGGTCCAAATGAATGAAAACTTGTTATACGTTTAGTACCTGGAGTACGGAGTCCAGAAACGAGAGATAATTGGCATACAGTGAATAAGGATGTTTGGAATTATCGATTCTTGGAGGTCTTGCTTGCTGAACTCGATTGCTTGGTGAACTCTTAATACTGCCGGTGTTCGAAGGCTGAGGGCTCGACGTACTCCCATTACTGCCGCTGCTCGAAGGTTGATTGGTCGATGAACTCTTATCGCTACCGGTGTTCGAGGGTTGATTGCTCGACGTATTCTGATCGTTGCCGTTATTTGAAGATTTAGGGCTCGACGTACTCCCGTCATTTCCGCTGCTCGAAGGTTGATTCATCGATGAACTCTTACCATTGCTGTCGTTGGAAGATTGATCCGTCGATGAACTCGCACCGCTGCCGCTACTCGAAGGTTGATTGGTCGATGAACTCTTAGCACTACCGGTGTTCGAGGGTTGATTGCTCGACGTACTCTCATTGTTGCCGTTATTCGAAGATTTAGGGCTCGACGTACTCCCGTCACTTCCGCTGCTCGAAGGCTGATTGGTCGATGAACTCTTATCACTACCGGTGTTCGAGGGTTGATTGCTCGACGTACTCTCATTGTTGCCGTTATTCGAAGATTTAGGGCTCGACGTACTCGCGTCACTTCCGCTGCTCGAAGGTTGATTGGTCGATGAACTCTTATCGCTACCGGTGTTCGAGGGTTGATTGCTCGACGTATTCTGATCGTTGCCGTTATTTGAAGATTTAGGGCTCGACGTACTCCCGTCATTTCCGCTGCTCGAAGGTTGATTCATCGATGAACTCTTACCATTGCTGTCGTTGGAAGATTGATCCGTCGATGAACTCGCACCGCTGCCGCTACTCGAAGGTTGATTGGTCGATGAACTCTTATCACTACCGGTGTGCGAGGGTTGACTGCTCGACGTACTCTCATTATTGCCGTTATTCGAAGATTTAGGGCTCGACGTACTCCCGTCACTTCCGCTGCTCGAAGGCTGATTGGTCGATGAACTCTTATCACTACCGGTGTTCGAGGGTTGATTGCTCGACGTACTCTCATTGTTGCCGTTATTCGAAGATTTAGGGCTCGACGTACTCGCGTCACTTCCGCTGCTCGAAGGCTGATTGGTCGATGAACTCTTATCACTACCGGTGTTCGAGGGTTGATTGCTCGACGTACTCTCATTGTTGCCGTTATTTGAAGATTTAGGGCTCGACGTACTCACGTCACTTCCGCTGCTCGAAGGCTGATTCATCGATGAACTCTGACCACTGCCGTTGTTGGAAGATTGATCCGTTGATGAACTCCCAACCCTGCCGCTACTCGAAGGTTGATTGGTCGATGAACTCTTATCACTGCCGCTACTCGAACGTTGATCGGTCGATGAACTCTTATCACTACCGGTGTTCGAGGGTTGATTGCTCGACGTACTCTCATTGTTGCCGTTATTCGAAGATTTAGGGCTCGACGTACTCGCGTCACTTCCGCTGCTCGAAGGCTGATTCATCGATGAACTCTGACCACTGCCGTTGTTGGAAGATTGATCCGTTGATGAACTCTCAACCCTGCCGCTACTCGAAGGTTGATTGGTCGATGAACTCTCATCACTGCCGCTACTCGAACGTTGATTGGTCGATGAACTCTTATCACTACCGGTGTTCGAGGGTTGATTGCTCGACGTACTCTCATTGTTGCCGTTATTCGAAGACTTAGGGCTCGACGTACTCGCGTCACTTCCGCTGCTCGAAGGCTGATTCATCGATGAACTCTGACCACTGTCGTTGTTGGAAGATTGATCCGTTGATGAACTCACAACCCTGCCGCTACTCGAAGGTTGATTGGTCGATGAACTCTCATCACTGCCGCTACTCGAACGTTGATTGGTCGATGAACTCTCATCACTACCGGTGTTCGAGGGTTGATTGCTCGACGTACTCTCATTGTTGCCGTTATTCGAAGATTTAGGGCTCGACGTACTCGCGTCACTTCCGCTGCTCGAAGGCTGATTCATCGATGAACTCTGACCACTGCCGTTGTTGGAAGATTGATCCGTTGATGAACTCTCAACCCTGCCGCTACTCGAAGGTTGATTGGTCGATGAACTCTCATCACTGCCGCTACTCGAACGTTGATTGGTCGATGAACTCTTATCACTACCGGTGTTCGACGGTTGATTGCTCGACGTACTCTCATTGTTGCCGTTATTCGAAGATTTAGGGCTCGACGTACTCGCGTCACTTCCGCTGCTCGAAGGCTGATTCATCGATGAACTCTGACCAGTGCCGTCGTTGGAAGATTGATCCGTTGATGAACTCTCACCACTGCCGCTACTCGAAGGTTGATTGGTCGATGAACTCTCACCACTGCCGCTACTCGAACGTTGATCGGTCGATGAACTCTTATCACTACCGGTGTTCGAGGGTTGATTGCTCGACGTACTCTGATTGTTGCCGTTATTCGAAGATTTAGGGCTCGACGTACTCGCGTCACTTCCGCTGCTCGAAGGCTGATTCATCGATGAACTCTGACCAGTGCCGTCGTTGGAAGATTGATCCGTTGATGAACTCTCACCACTGCCGCTACTTGAAGGTTGACCGGTCGATGAACTCTCAGCACTGCTGACATTCGACGGCTGATCCGTCGATGAACTCTCACCACTGCCGCTACTCGAAGGTTGATCGATCGATGAGCTCTCATCACTGCCGCCACTTGAAGGCTGATCGCTCGATGAACTCTCACCACTGCCGCTACTTGAAGGTTGATCAGTCGATGAACTCTCACCACTGCCGCTACTCGAAGGTTGATCCGTCGATGAACTCTCACCACTGCCGCTACTCGAAGGTTGATCGATCGATGAGCTTCCATCACTGCCGCCACTTGAAGACTGATCGGGCGATGAACGCTCATCACTGCCGCTATTCGAAGGCTGAGCGGTCGATGAACTCACATCGTTGCCGCTACTCGAAGGTTGATCGGTCGATGAACTCTTACCACTGCCGTCGTTGGAAGGCTGATCCGTCAATGGACTCTTATCACTGCCGCTACTCGAAGGTTGATCCGTCGATGAACTCTCACCACTGCCGCTACTTGAAGGTTGATCGATCGATGAGATTCCATCACTGCCGCCACTTGAAGACTGATCGGGTGATGAACGCTGTTCACTGCCGCTACTCGAAGGCTGACCGGTCGATGAACTCACATCATTGCCGCTACTCGAAGGTTGATCGGTTGATGAACTCTCACCACTGCCGTCGTTCGAAGGCTGATTCGTCGATGAACTCTCACCACTGCCGCTACTCGAAGGTTGAGGGCTTGACGCACTCTCATTACCGCCGTCGTTCGAAGGTTGATCGCTCGATGAACTCTTATCACTGCCGTCGTTCGAAGGTTGATTGCTCGGTGAAATCTGACCTCCTTCCGGCGATCCATTTGGTGAGCTTTTATCATTATTGGGGTCTGTTCCTGAAGTATCAGTACCCGTAATACTTTCGTCACTATTGCCATTGTTTGTCTTGTTGTTTAATCCATAAGGAACTACCAAAAGCCCTTTATTATCTTCCGTAGAGGGACCGAATACATTATCTATGAGGCTTGATAAACTTTTATTCGGGTTGACACGAAGAACTTCCTGCAGTCAGAAAAACATATGGTCAGTTCTACTGTGCAAATATTCCCTGAAGAGATAATACTTTTATGGTTATTATAATAATAAATAATATGACTTGACTAAATAAATAATAGCGCAAGTAACTATTTGTATTTTTCAACTGACTACATGCTAATTGACGTCATATTAATTTATTTGAGTGTGCCGTTAAACGGTCAGTTATACCGATGTGATTTAGTATATTGCAAAATAGAAGAATTACCTGTGATGGAGGAGACTGAGGTCTGGCATAACTGCTCGTTACCAGAATTAGGAACGCTATAAATATTTTTAGCTCCATATTTATGGGTTTTGTTGTCGTCGCAGAGATATAAATTCTTTTAGCGCTTATGCGCGACGACTAAGCCTGTTTAAAACAATTCATCGATACATATTGCTTTTCCACCAATAAAATTCAACTCGCGCTGATAGGTTTGGTAAAAGGCTCTGTCATTTTGTCGATAAGCATTTCTCTATTATCGCTCGACATATGGTTGTCACTCATCGTTTTGGACTTGTCGTTACATGAAATAGTACAGTACTTCGTGAGCCATTAGTTACGTGAGCACTGCGTCATTCACTAAGTATTTTATATAGTTTAAATGATTAACTATAATTACCCTATACTATAATTGTGGCACTTATGCGATATAATGACACGTAATGGTGAGGAAAACAGTTGTGCGCGATTGGGGTTGTCTTTACTTCCCCCCTTTTGCCCTTCGTTATATATTTGAAAATAAGTAATTCAGCATATACATTTTTTCTCCACTGGTGCATACGTAAACTATGAAGATATACTCTAAATCGATAAAATGTCTAGTTATGAAGATGATAACTTTACGCGCAGATAAAATATTCGAAAACGAGTACCATTCATTACTTTTAAATACTCAATCTCGAGAAATAAAAGATTTTTAGGAATCGAGTCAATGACTAATTGTAAAAGTACAAATATCATTTCAGCCGTTAACCTTCACAATTATAGAAAAAAAATACGGAAATCGTTTGCGGAAACAAAATTAAAGATGTAAAACTCTCAACGAGCGTCCACATCAGCATACGTCTACATATCCGACTTTGGTCGTTGCGAGTGATTCCAATCGTTTCCGATCGTCCCTGGACCGGGAGGTCATCCACTCGATAGTTGAACGGCCAATGCCATCATCGTATCTGCGAATAATGGCTCTGATCGAACATTCGCTCTCGAAATTATGTATTCGTATATAAGTTAAGTGTGGCAGGGAGTGGTTTCTCGTATAAATAAATTCGCAAATCGAAATAGTCGTGCAGTTGATAGACTTTCTGCGAAACGATCGGTCGTCTTAAGAAAGTTGTGCAAAGACAAATCAACTATGGCGTTGTGGACAACTCTACTTTTTGTAATTGCTATTTACATTCTGAGTCCCACCGAAAAGTCTCTGACAGAAGCGGTGCAAACCTCCGCTTTTGAAGACATCGGTAAACTTCAAAAAGTGGCTGATGTTAGCATCGAAAGTAATCGACGAACCGATGGTAAGTTACGCCTCTAAACAGGTGTATCAGACAGTCTAATAAAATATCTATTACAAGAAGTATGAAAAAAAGTAGTCGATGTTGCTAAAATTACACACGGAGAAAAGGATCTGATATTTTTTACCATATATATATAGTAAAAAGTATCGTAAATACCTGGTACGGGGAGCCATGACGCCACCTATCAAGAAGTACGAGAACTACGAGAATTTTTACCACGAAATATGATAACAAATTCTATGTATATGGTAGAAATTCTCATAGTTCTCGTACTTTTCGTCAGGTGGCGGCTATGGCTTCCCAATATCAGGCGCGTTTGATAATTTTTACCATAGCGTCTGGTAAATTTTATCAGATCCTTCTCTCTCCGTGCATTTAATATTTCTTCCAATTTAAAACATAGGTACAGATTATTGAGTATTTTGTTTCCTCATAGAGATAGATTTGTAAAAAGTTATAAATGATGAGAAAGCAATGTCCAAGATTTTACTTTGCATCTTTTTTATTACCCATTCTGGGAACCGTAATTTTCTGACATATTTTGCATTAAGTATTTTTTGTTAAAGTTTCTGTAAGAAATCAACGCTCGCCATCTTACAATGATTATGAAGATGATTACTATGGTGATTATTCGAATGGTCCGGATGCTCGTCATTTGAAGCATGGCCATAAAAAGAAGAAACAACACAAGCCTCTTCTACTGGAACTTCTCGGCGGTCAAGGTGGCTGCCGAGGTAACGGCTGCAGCGGAAGTCAAGGGTTAGTGTCACTATTCTAGAAATTCTGGTCGATAGATACACGGAAAAAGCGGCTTTAACTAATCTTTTTTGCTTCATCATAGAGAAATATTTGTTTTCGTGAAATTTTTTTTTTTTCGAGATTTTCATGTCAGGACACTCAGAATGGTCTAAAACTTTGAAAAAAGTGGTTTAGAAAAAATGTCTGTATGTATGTATGTGTGTGTGTGTGCGTATGTGCACAATTTTTTGTTAGCACGATAGCTGTCGCAATTTTTAAGAGGTCGGGCTCAAATTTGAACCAAGAGTAAACTGTCGTTAAACAAGGTATGGGATTGAATTTGGAGTTAATCCATCAAGGTGTTCAAAATTTATGGCATTTTTAATTTTTTGGAGAATGTCAGGTCGGGCTCTAACTCCCGCAATTTTTATGATATCCGGCTCAAACTTGGACCAGAAGTGGACTGTTATCAAATAGTTTTTGAGATTAAGTTTGGTGTCAATCGGTTAAGGGGTTCACAATTTATGGCATTTTAAAATTTTTAGACATTTTTTGTTTGTGCTCTGACTTTCGCAATTTTTAAGATATCGGGCTCAAATTTGGTTCACAAGTGGACTATTATTAAATAAAGTTTGGGAGTGAATTTGATGTCAATCCGTTAAGGGGTTTAAAATTTATGGCATTTTGAATTTTTTGTTTGTGCTCTAAATTCCGCAATTTTTTAGATATCGGGCTCAAATTTGGTCCTCAAGTAGAGAGTGGGTAAACTAAGTATAAGTTCGAATCTGGCGAGAATCTGCCCAGGGGTTCAAAACTAATGCCATTAAAATTTTTTTTAAACAAGGCTGCAAAGTAGAACTTTGCAAATTGCTTCCTCATTATTATTGGATTTTTACAAAGATTCCTCTATGAGGAAGCCAAAATAGATTAACATGCTTCCTCACAGAGGTAGATTTGTAAAAATCCAATAATAATGAGGAAGCAATTTGCAAAGTTCTACTTTGCAGCCCTGTTTTTTTTACTGTGACTATTTTTTCAGTCATCGAATAAAATGTAAAACTTGGAGAGTTAAATAGTTTTTTCTTTATTTTAAAAGATGGCAACCACAGTCCGGCGGATACAACCAAGGCTCCCATGGCGGTCAAGGAGGATCATTCGCGAGTGCTTCTGCAGGATCTGTGGGCGGTTCGCCTCATCATGGTGGAGGACAGAGTCAAGCGAATGCACAAAGCGCCAGTTTCACTTTCGGACCTTATTCCGCGACTTTTAGTGTCGCACAGGCTTCTTCTGGCAACAATAATAACGATGGCATTCGAGAGTGAGTCTTTTTTTTGCATTCATTTTTTACACATTTGTTCGGAAGAAATTGAAGGTTTGACGTGTATATCGGACATTTTAACTAAAAATTTCAGTATTATCAATCTCGGTATTATAAAAAAAATTTAACTTCCGACTGAAAAATAATTTTAAGGACGATCGGTGACGACTGTCAAAGTCAAATCAGAGATAAATTTTTGTAATCGATTCTTTAAAGTTTAATGCATTAAATAATAGCTGTGGAAGGTGATTTGTATTGAAGCATGTAGACTTAATCCAGAGAAAGATTAATAGTGACGGATTTGCATAAATATTAACTGATTAACGTTTCTTTTCAATGGGATACATTTTCGTTCAGTTTTTTTCAAGTATAATCTGTAATTCTTGGCCGATTTGAATAAGTGATAGCTCATTCTCTACCTTAAAAGATACTCTACGAATTGACCGCCTAGATATTTCATAGTGTTAATTGTTTAATAATTCTAGACTGTTGTTTAACAGAAATTAAAATACTTTCATAAACAACAGGCTATAATTACAAAACGATGAATACTATGAAATATCTAAGAGGTCAATTCGTAGAGTATCTTTTAAGAAAAACAATGAGCTATCGTTCATAAAAATCGGCAAAGAATTAAAGATAATACTTGGAAAAAACTGAACGAAAATATATCACACTGAAAAGAAACGTTAATCAGTTAATCTTTATGAAAATCCGTGACTATTAATCTTTCTCTGGATTAAGTCTACATGTTTCAATACAAATCACCCTCCACTGTTATTATTTAATGCATTAAACTTTAAAGAATCGATCGCGAAAATTTATCTCTGATTTGACTTTGGGAGTGGCCACCGATCCTCCTTAATGTATCGACAAATTGGGTAAACAAAAAATTGTGAAATAATAATCATTCGCATATTGTACAACCATAATAACGATGGAATTCGAGAGTGAGACTTTTTTGTATAATTTTTTTACACATTATTCATAAGTAATTGAAGGTTTGACGTGTATATCGGAAATTTTAACCAAAAATTTCGGTATCATAAACAAAATTTTAATCTTCTGACTGAAAAAGAATTTTAATGTATCGACAAATTGGGTGAACGAAAAATTGTGAAATAATTATTATTCGCATATTGTAGTCGGAAGATTTTTACACGGTTGAAGAATTAATTTTAGTAGCAATTTTTATGCTGTTAGGGTAAAGTTATCCAAATGGATTACATATGTCCCCCGAAATATTATTTGTGATCTCCTATGTCCGAAAGTTGACTCAAGGACGTGCGATGACTCATAGGTAAAAACTTGCGATAATAGAGTGTCAAGTGACGGACTAAATTCTGATAATTTTGTCATTTATAAATAACAACAGACGGATGTGGAAAAAAGCACTTGCTATTTGATCGGCTTGAGGTATTTGAAACTTTTATAAACGATACACTGAGAGAATAGTAGCAATCATCAAAATGATAATAGTTTCAAATATTCAGTTTTGTTGCATACATTGAGAAAAAAAAATCTTTAAAACCAACAAAACGTGCGCTTGTGGGCAGTGAAAAGAATATTCTTTTGATCGAATGAAATATGTAATTGATCAAAGCAACAGCTGATCAATCGAAAAATTATTCGATTACCATTGCCAAATATTTTGTCCAATCGACAATTCTTTTCGCTGCCCGCAAGCGCACGTTTTGTTGGTTCCAATAATTTTTTTTCTCAGGGTATACGATTTCAACGTTTGTTTCCAATAACCTTGCAAGTATCGTTTATTGAACTGTATTATCATCGCCTCAACCATAAAACATTACAAGCCTTCCTATATTCGTTTTATCATGGGAAATCGTTAAGGAGGTTGAAGCGCTAAATGTTTAAAAGCGTTTCTACAATTTCGGATGGTTTAATAATCTGTTCCAAGGTGTTAATCACATAGCAGCATTAGTTCTTGATATTCAAATACATTCACCGCTGTCATATGAACAGTAAATCGATCAAAATCTCAAAATTTCCGATGTCATGTTTTTTCATCCAGTTTTGTAAAAGGGTAAACCGTAATATCAGTCCGATTATGACGAAACATAGCTCATTTTGATCCGTGGAAGATCCTTAATCGATTGACCGTACGGATTTTCTATAGTATCAGGCGTTCAAAAGTTACAGCCATTTGTATACTTGACGTTAGGTTATGATAGGATAAACAAACGGTTGTATCTTTTGAACTACTAATATGATTTGAAAAAATAGACGGCCAATCGATAGAATATCTTTTAGTAAATAAAATGAGCTATTGGTCGTCATAATCGGACTGATATTACGGTTTACCCTTTCAAAAAACTGGATGAAAAAACATAACATCGGAAATTTTCAGATATTGATCAATTTACTGTTGATATCACAGCTGTGAATGTATTTGAATATCAAGAACTAATGCTGCTCTGTGATTAACACCTTGGAACAGATTACTAAACCATCAGAAATTGTAGAAACGCTTTTAAAAATTTAGCAATGATTTGACTAGTGAGGAGCGCTCCAACCTCCTTAAATCAACGATATGCTTTTCTCTCAGTGTAAAAATGTAACTAGTGGAAGAACAGTCTTAAAGTCCCGTTTGGTAATTATTTTTTCCCCCTATCTTATAGTCTATCTTAGGGAAAGACGAATGCTTCGTTTTGTTTGGTACGCGGTCTAGACAGTTTCGGGCAGTGCAAGAGTGGAGTCGGGAGCAGTGGTAAAGAGTTATTTCGCATCTGTAAACCTGCGCACCTCGTCCAGCCAAGATTCTAGCCGCCGCGAACGCTCTCCTCCCCTCGGTTCTTGCACTACGACTCTTCTCTATGTAAATATTCGCGTTCGTGTTTATTTATGTGTACGAACGGGGCCTCGACTGTGAGTAGCGAGTGAGAGAAAGATAGAGATATGTTGTAATGGTCGTGAGCATTGTCCCGTCCGGGCGGGGTGAATGCTTTCGTCCCAACGTGTGAAAAGGAAGGGACAAAGAGAAAATGAATCTTCTCTCAGGTTCTCAGGCGTTTCGCAGACGGCCAGACAGACCGAACTCGTTTTAAAGGGATGCCAGATTGAACTCAACGCTGCTTGAGACTCGAGCGAGAAAGACCAACAGTGGGGGCTGTAAGAAGACGGCATATTATCGTTTGCGAGACACCGTGCATTTGAGATCCTCTCTAGAAACCGGCCAGACCCCGTACACCACTCATCTAACCATAAATACTACTTGTGGCGGTAGCGATGCTTTTATCATTCGTCTGTTGTTTTTTGCTTTGGATTTCGAACTTGTTGACCGGAAGCCGGCTTCTTTTTTTTCCATTTTATTTATTTTGCCACTTTAGCGAAAATTTCAAAACCATTCTTTTCACTATTACATTTTGTAAATCGTGTATGAGGCGTTGTTAGGTGTTCTCTTTATCCAAACCTCTTTGTTATTTTTTATAATTAGTAAGATTTTACTACCGCTTAAACGATCTTTGCAGTTTGACGGCCCGAAAAATAGCCTATTTTCACGATTTTTTTTTCGGACGGTTACTATATACCGATCAATCTGAAATTTTTATGACATATTAAGATAATCATGAATGACAGAAAATGATTTTTTATAAGACGATTTTTATTGTTTACATTTTTTTTTTTAATTGTTGAAAATAATGGTGATAAAAAAGATAGCCTCATGGTGGAAATCCTAGGGGTCGCAAATTTGATCTGAAAAAAAAAACCGAAGGATTATTAATTACTATACGATTGGCTATCGCGCTATGGAGGCTTTTTTAAAATCAAAATTGACAAAATGGCGGCGGTTTGAACAAAAAGTACCGAATTTAGCCGTTTTTTTCGACAGTTTTTCTTAAAAAAAAATGGGAAGATTAAAAAAAAAGATTCCATAGCACGATAGAGAAGAATACGTGCGTGAAGAATGTTCTCCTAAAATTTGAAAACGATCGCTTGAAAACTGTTCCCTGGAGAATGTCCACCGTTTTGAAAAATGTCGTTTCGAGAAAAACGCGTTTAAAGTTTCGAGTGTAGAAATTTCGTATACCTAAATTGTGTATTTACGACTAATCGGTGATGTCCATAAAGTCTGCCAGCGAAGTATTCCGAATTTCGCTCTAAAAATGTGAGAATATGTTTTTGACCGTATATACTAATGGATCAGACAAAAAAAAATTTCGATTTTTTTTTTCACACTGGAAAGATCCCTTAAGAATACTTGTAGTGAATTTGTTGGTATTTTTTTTCTAAGACGTGTAGGCCGTTGATTTTTCAAAGCTAACTATATATCAAAATGAGAAATTCACATTTTATATTTACACCAATTGCGCGAAAGGATTTTTAAAAAGTATGCAAAGTAGAACCTTGCACATTGCTTCCTCATTATTTTTTGCGTTTTACAAAGCTACCTCTACGAGGAAGTATGTTATTCAATTTTTGGCTTCCTCGTAGAGGAAGCTTTGTAAAACGCGAAAAATAATGAGGAAGCAATGTGCAAGGTTCTACTTTGCATCCTTGTTTTAATTAGATAAATATACATGTTGTGGATTCGCTTTTTCTATTTCGTTATTACGTTATTTCGTGATTATTAGAGCGTTTCCGAAAGTGAATGTGATAATGTATATTTTTTAAAATAATTCAACATCAGATAAAATCAAAAATTTCATACCGTCCGTCACTAAATTATACATATATAATGGCTGAATATTGTTTCATCTATATACAAAATTTGAGCTCGCTATCTTAAGTTTTGCAAAAGTTACAATAGAGTGATAATGTCAATTTTTTGAAAAATTCGAAACATCATAAAATTTTAACGGTTCAACCGATCTTAACCAAATTTAATAGCGATCACCGGCGTATGAAAGCTCACATTCATACCAATTTTAAGATCAATATCTCGAAAATTGAAAGAGTTATCGCGTAAACAGACATTTTTCAAAAAATTAAAAAACGCGTAATAATTTAACGATGAAGTGGATTTTAACAAAAATCTGTATAAACGATGAAGCTTGATCCCTCTATCTATGGTCCAAATTTCAGCTTGATATCTCAAGGCATTCCCGAGTTATAAAGGTTTACATTTTTCGATCGTGTAACATACACACATACACACACACACACACATACATACATTTTTTCTAAACCACTTTTCTCGACGTTTTGGCCCATTCTGAGTGTACTGACATGAAAATCTCGAAAAAAAAAATTTTCATCAAAACAAAGCTTCCTCTATGAGGAAGCAAAAAGATAAAACTTTAAGAGTACCATGTTAAACATTATGGTGACATTTTGTAAACCAATCGATATGCCACAAGGACCTTCAAAATAATCACGAAAATCTTAACAAAAAAAAAAATAATAATAATAAAAAAAATAGAAAATATCCATGCATATATCGACATACTTGATTGAAGAAACAAATGTTAATCAATATTAAAGTGATTTTATATCGAGAACAACGTTTTTTAACCGGTTATAGTAGATCGTTAATTATTTTATAATCATACTTGTACATGTAATTGAATAAATTACATCCGCGTCGCTGTCCATATATAAGTACAATTATTTTCATAAAGAAAATGTTTACGGTTCACGTATAAAAATAGAAATGTCTTATGTGAATAACAAAATGCCAGATTTATATCGTAAGCACTGCATTATGCAGTCAGTAGTTGGTTGAATCGAATATCCGAGTATGTACATGTATGCGTACGTAGTAAACTTCATTCGGGGAAATCATTCACTCGAAGAATAATTCAGAGGCGGCTCGATCGACTTACGGGACATTTGTTCGTATTGTATATCTCTTCACGTTCATGTTTTTATATTGCTTCGAGAAATCATGGATTTG
Source organism: Ephialtes manifestator (assembly GCA_963970395.1). Classification (NCBI taxonomy): domain Eukaryota; kingdom Metazoa; phylum Arthropoda; class Insecta; order Hymenoptera; family Ichneumonidae; genus Ephialtes; species Ephialtes manifestator. Next base: position 20,376,650 of record OZ019978.1, on the reverse strand, counting down.
ATGTTCATCCATCGTCGGTACATATGTATTATTGCCGCAAATCTCACCAAGAATATTATTTTTTTTGTTCCAGCTACTACGACTACTAAGGAGACTCCTGTACAGAGAGACCAAGGCTGATAAAACCCTAACTTATAGCTATTTTATTCCTTGTCGTAAATCACGTCGGATTGTCGATTCATATGTATATAGTAATATAACATTTCGTGTGTAATATTTTATGTGTCCATTCAACCGACCACTTTATATTATCACGTAGAACAAATAAAGCGAGTTTATATACAACAGCATGCAGCCCACACCTGATGCTTTCTCCCTTCCACCAGATTTATCGAACATACGCAACGATCCTGATGGCCTCCATTTTATGTTTTTTTTTTTTTTTAGCGGCTTGTAACATTCAAAACAATCTACGTTTATGAAAAAAATAAAATAAAAATGTTATCACTCGTCAGTTGCATAAACAAAATTATTTGTTTACTCAACAAAAGTAACATGAAAGTAAAAGATCGTTTTTTAAATTAAAAATACACTGCAATCGGTAATTGTTTAAATAAATTTTGGTCAGTGTTATAACCATCGTATTATTTTTATACATACACTAAGAAAAAGTCTTGGTTCGAATTACTAAGATATTGGTTAAAAATTTAACCAAGGAAAATTAGTTAGGTGCAACCAAGTTATTGGTTAGGGGTATTAAATACTTGATTGCCTTACCAAATCTTATATATATACCTATAACAAATTAGTTATAAGTTTGTTGTGCCTATCAATTTTTCTTGGTAACATTTTTAACCAAGATTTTGGTAGTTTTAAACAATTTTTTTAATGAGCGCAGTAAAACTTTATAATGGATATATGTTTGCATAAATGTTTGTTTTTATTTCCAATAAAATATTTATATATTCTTTACAAATATAGTACAATATTCGGCGAAAAGAGATTAATATTGGATTGTTTATGGGATGGACAAACAAATTCTAAATACGAAAGTAATTATATCGTTATAGCACTAAATTTATTTTTAAGGGGTCATAGAGGTACAGTTATTTCACTGTCCCCCTCATACTGGTTTTATGAATTGTGGTGTACCTAACCAGCCGTAGACAGTTTTTCCCCCTCTTATAATCTACTTTTAATATCAAGGTGCACTGAACCCATGACATTGTCCCCCATCGTGAATAGCTTAGTTGTTTACATACCTTTTTTCTTTCTATTTATATTTTACTAGACAGCTAACTTAACTTTACTCGTATAGCTAATTTAAGGAGGTTGGAGTGCTCCACACTAGTCAAATCAATGCTAAATTTTTAAAAGTGTTTCTACAATTTCAGATCGTTTAATAATCTGTTCCAAGGTGTTAATCACATAGCAGCATTAGTTCTTGATATTCAAATACATTCACAGCTGTGATATCAACAGTAAATCGATCAATATCTGTAAACTTCCGATGTTGTGTTTTTTCATCCAGTTTTTTAAAAGGATAAAACGTAATATCAGTCCGATTATGACGACCAATAGCTCATTTTGTTTACTAAAAGATATTCTATCGATTGGCTGTCTATTTTTTAAAATCGTATTAGTAGTTCAAAAGATACAACCGTTTGTTTATCCTATCATAACCTAACATCAAGTATACAAATGGCTGTAACTTTTGAACGCCTGATACTATAGAAAATCCGGACGGTCAATCGATTAAGGATCTTCCACTGATCAAAATGAGCTATATTTCGTCATAATCGGACTGATATTACGGTTTACCCTTTTACAAAACTGGATGAAAAAACATGACATCGGAAATTTGGAGATATTGATCGATTTACTGTACATATGACAGCTGTGATTGTATTTGAATATCAAGAACTAATGCTGCTATGTGATTAACACCTTGGAACAGATTATTAAACCATCTGAAATTGTAGAAACCAGAGTTGTAAATGCTTAATACTTACAGAAATGATGATGATGATACGATCAGCTCTATAATTATGATTTTATAATAACAACATGTAGCGATTGTAATACGATGATTAAACTTTGGAATGCCTGCAAAAATTATTATTTTTCAATAAAAATTCACGGTAATGCTTTTGAAAAAATGGAAAAAAATAAGTAATGCATTACTTATTTCTTCCATTTTTTTCACTATTTCTTGCAATATTAAAGCGAAAATTAGTATTTTTTTCAGCTATTCAAATGTTTACACTCTATTTTATAATCGCTACCTATTATTATTATGAAATCATAATTACAAAACAAATTGTACTGTAAACTATATCTCAAGAATTAAGGGGAGGGAGTCAGGTCAAAAAAATTGATTTTGGAAATTCAATATCATCCAAATCCTATTGCATATAAAAATGCCCAACGCACTATATTGCTGATATTCGATTAAAGGATTTTTTACTGTCGTCTGACATGCATATGCTTTTAAATATTATCTTAAGCAAAGATCTTAGGTTTTCCATTCTGCGCATGATTCAGATCAAACTACTAGGCAGATTGGAATGGTTGACGTCTCATTTTCTTCTTCATGAAAAGATACACCGGCTAAATGGAGCAAATGTTAATAAAATTTAATATTTTTTAAGTAACATAATTATTAACAAATAAATTTTATGCTATTTTCTAAATCAGTGATTAACTTTGCTCTCAGAATGAAAAAAAATAGTTTGCTCCATTTAGCCGATGTATCTTTTCATGAAGAAGAAAATGAGACATCAATCATTCCAATCTGCCTAGTAGTTTGATCTGAATCATGCGCAGAATGAAAAACCTAAGAACTTTGCTTAAGATAATATTTAAAAGCATATGCAAGTCAGACGACAGTAAAAAATTCTTTCATCGAGCACCAACAATATAGTGCATTGGGCATTTTTATATGCAATAGGATTTGAATGATATTGAATTTCCAAAATCAATTTTTTTGACCTGACTCAATCCCCTTAATGGGGATTTACAACTCTGGTAGAAACGCTTTTAAAAATTTAGCACTGATTTGACTAGAGTGGAGCGCACCAACCTCCTTAAGTTGTTCAACACCAGCCACAGTTTTTTAGTAAAAACGAAGACGAAATGTTTCTATTGCCTCCCGAACTTGAGTCTCGTTCATCCTTAGCAAGACGTTCTCTTCAATGCAGTTACCGATATAAACTTGATTTATGATCCTTCTTATTTCTGCTCGTAAATCCCTTCGGAATCACAATTCGTATTCGCACAGTCACACGAATATTCTACCTAAATGTTATGCAGGCAGTCAACCACCCACGATACCATACAAATAAATAAAAAAGACTACTCGTTGCAGCGAATTCGCCTCTTCAATGTCCCTAGCCAATCTCCGACGCTCGATTCTTCCTCTCAGATTTTTTCCACGAGTGCATTGACCTCTCTGTACTGGGACTTGAACGATAGATCCTGATTGGTCCTCCTTAACTGCCAATCACTGTGAGTCATGTTGTATTTATTTATTTATTCTTCAGTGAAACAATAACAAAAAATGGCATATTACAGATATTATATGGCTAAAATATTATATAATATAGTGCAATATAACAAATTACAAATTAAACCTAGAGGAATAATTAAATTATTAAATAAATATACGTAATATTAATACAATATACATTATTATAAAAATATTTGTATACAAAATGTAACATATGGCTTAAAAACATCGTAAAAGTAAGTAAATATGGCATACATTGAAAACAGCATAACGCTCGTGTGTACAGTATGGCAAACCACCCCCTGACGCTCGTTCTTTCCTTCGAGATTTCTCCCGCGAGTGCACCGGCCCTTTGTCCCAAGAATCGGTGGGTTCCTCAGCCTCGCGGCTTCAGCCGCCAGATGTTCTTGAAAATAAGAGCGGCAAAAGTTAGCGAGACGCACGGTTAAGAAAAAGAAAAAAAAAGAAATAAAAAGCAAACACGCGATCTAGGGAAAGGGATGGAGCGAGAGGACCTAAGGGAGGATAACGCGATAGCGTACAGCGCAGGAGTATATGCAAGGGAAACGACGAAAGAGCAAGATGGCGAGATTTAAACGAGCGAGGGAGTCCTGTCGAGGGATTAGCAGCACAAAGGGAAAGCAAAAAGAAACGTCGGTTCTTGGTGGGGGCTAAAGGGAAGGCTAAAAAAAAGAAAAAAAGAAAACAAAAACGAAAAAATAAACAGGATATCGAGATCCGAAAAGAGCGTGCAATGACCGGGCTATCTGGACACGCGATCTCCAAACCAGTAATGTATCAACAAAACGTGGATTCAAAGTCTGGGAAAGATTTGAAAAATTCTGTAAAAAACGTGGTGGGAATATTTGACAGTGATGTAGGAAAGACATTTTATCATAAAATGGCTTTCTATAATACATCATTACAGATTTTCATAGTATGCAAAAAGAAAAAGAAAAAAAATTTCACAAATTTGTTTATATGTCTGTCTATCCGTTCGAAATCACAATATCTTGAAAAACGACTGAACTGCAGTGAAATTTGGTGTGTGTCTTCTATCTATAAAATGTAGTTTAAGATAGTTCTTACGCCGGAGTCGTAAATCTCAGAGTCTATATGACATTAAAAAATAATCATACGCATCACTTTGACTGCCTCAATAATAATATTAAAAAAATCGAGAATCCTTCGAAATTGTCGTAATCAGATTAACACGATTATTTGTAAATAGTTGATATGTGTAGTGCGGATTTGACTTCATTTTTACGATAATTAGGTTAGGAAACGTCATTTAGCCCGGTATCGTGCACTTTGATCTTGATTCAATTAAACATTATTCCGGCGACTTCACCTTTTTTCATGATGCATCAATTCCTGAATGATTTGCGAATCCGTAGTACTATTTATTTTTTCTCTATCTTTGATCTAAGTATGTTAATTTTCGATTTAAAGATCAATTTTTCCAGCCCTCCTATGAGCGCCGTGTAAAAAGATCGATTTTCAAGTTTCAATTGTTCATTCAAATACTCGGTAAAAGCCTTCAAGATTTTGTGCAAGTAAAATTGAATAGCTAAATTACAACATGTCAAAAAATCATGCATATGAGTTTGGATTGCCTTCACGACAGAACTACCTTAAGTATTCAAATTCAATCTCAAATCCTCACGCCTTCACGGAGAGAAATTTCTGACTTGTGATAACGTAAAACGAAGACAAAAATCTTTACGTTAGGCTGGCAAATCTTTTGTTTGGCTGACAAATTTTTTGTTCAGCTGAAAAATCTTTTGTTCAGCTGAAAAATCTTTTGTTCAGCTGACAAATCTTTTGTTCAGCCGACAAATTTTTTTGTTAGCCGAACGTAACGATTTTTGTCGTCCTCGTTTTATGTTGTCACAACACAGAAATTTCTCTCCGTGATACCATATTTCATTCTAAATATTTGGATGTATTTTTTAATGACATCAGCGGATAAACATTTGCGATATCTCGTAAATGGCTTTCAATGATTATGAAAAATACCGTAAATATTCATAGCGAATATCAAAGTTTCAAATTTGCATAGACCAAACAGGTTTGAAGATGAAGTTATAACAACTTATACATTAACAGTTTTTTATCGCTGGTATAGTATTTCATACGAAGTCCAAATTATTCTGTTGCAGCGGAGGCCTAGGGCACTATTAAAGGGAGGCAGTCAGGTCAGATTCGGTAGTTTTCATATAGGAATATCTCATTTTTTTCGCTACAGATGTTATTTAAAAAATATATATTTCCTACCTTTAACCATGAGTAGAATTAACTGCACACAAAATATGTATAGAAGTTTACTATATATAGTGTATATAAAATAATTGTGTAGATCGTAGATACTTTTAATATAATAATCAAGCATGGTCTGAACTTTTCCAGATTGACTTCACTGTAAAAAAAATCTACTTGAAATTTAGTGTACTTTTACTGGAAGTTTTTATTCATAAACTAGTATATTAAATTTAGTATACAAGTGTAATGTAAAATTAATGTATGGTACAGCATATTCAATAATTTACTTAAATTTTACAATAAAAGTACTTGAATTTTAATAATTTGCTTTAATTTTACTGGAAAAATACATGAATTTTATACCACGTTTGTATATTAAATTTCAATGACGAGTTTATGAATAAAAATTTCCAATCTTTTCTAACAGTGTTGCTTATTTTGATCTTGCAGTGATGATGCTGCAGAAGTTAGAAGTAAATCCAGATAAGTGCATTATTTAGATTCAATTGAGGTAGTCCAGAGTATCCAGGTTTACTTTTCGCTATTGCATCAGCAAACAATAAAAATAAAAATAAAATATGTATATATGTAAAACAAAAAAATTACTATGCAGCGTTTTGGTAAAAATGTCTTAAATGAATGATTATCATTTGGGATTTATGTATAAAAGTTTATATATAGTGTATATAAAATAATTGTGTAGATCGTAGATACTTTTAATATAATAATCAAGCATGGACTGAACTTTTCCAGATTGACTTGCTTATTTTGATCTTGCAGTGATGATGCTGCAGAAGTTAGAAGTAAATCCAAATAAGTACATTATTTAGCTTCAATTGAGGTAGTCCAGAGTATCCAGATTTACTTTTCACTATTGCATCAGCAAAAAATAAAAATAAAAATAAAATATGTATATATGTAAAACAAAAAAATGACTATGCAGCGTTTTGGTAAAAATGTCCTGAATGAATGATTATCGTTTGGGATTTATGTATAAAAGTTTATATATAGTGTATATAAAATAATTGTGTAGATCTTTTAATATAATACTCAAGCATGGACTGAACTTTTCCAGATTGACTTGCTTATTTTGATCTTGCAATGATGATAGTACAGAAGTCAGAACTAAATCCAAATAAGTACATTATTAAGATTCAATTGAGGTAGTCCAGAGTATCCAGATTTACTTTTCGTTATTGCATCGCAAAAAATAAAAATAAAAATAAAATATGTATATATGTAAAACAAAAAAATTACTATGCAGGCGTTTTGATAAAAATGTCCTAAATGAATGATTATCGTTTGGGATTTATGTATAAAAGTTTATATATATAGTGTATTTAAAATAATTGTGTAGATCGTAGATACTTTTAATAGAATAATCAAGCATGGACTGATTTTTTCCAGATTGACTTGCTTATTTTGATCTTGCAGTGATGATAGTGCAGAAGTTAGAAGTAAATCCAGATAAGTACATTATTGAAATTCAATTGAGGTAGTCTAGAGTATCCATCCTCACCGATCACAAAATTCGGCCAAAGCATCACTAACACTTATCCAAATTTACTTTTCGCTACTGCATCAGCAAAAAATAAAAATAAAAATAAAAATAAAAATAAAATATGTATATATGTAAAACAAAAAAATGACTATGCAGGCGTTTTGGTAAAAATGTCTTAAATGAATAATTACCGTTTGGGATTTATGTATAAAAGTTTATATATATAGTGTATATAAAATAATTGTGTAGATCGTCGATACTTTTAATACAATATCAAGCATGGACTGATTTTTTCCAAATTGACTTGCTTATTTTGATCTTGCAGTGATCATAGTGCAGAAGTTAGAAGTAAATCCAAATAAGTACATTATTTAGATACAATTGAGGTAGTCCAGAGTATCCAGGTTTACTTTTCGCTATTGCATCAGCAAAAAAAAAAAAAAATATGTATATATGTAAAACAAAAAAATTACAATGCAGCGTTTTGATAAAAATGTCCTAAATGAATAATTATCGTTTGGGATTTATGTAGAAAAGTTTATATATAGTGTATATAAAATAATTGTGTAGATCTTTTAATATAATACTCAAGCATGGACTGAACTTTTCCTAATATAACTTTTAATATAATAATCAAGCATGGTCTAAACTTTTCCAGATTGACTTGCTTATTTTGATCTTGCAGTGATGATAGTGCAGAAGTTAGAAGTACATCCAGATATGTACATTATTTAGATACAATTGAGTATCCACGTTTACTTTTCGCTATTGCATCAGCAAAAAATAAAAATAAAATATGTATATATGTAAAAAAAAATGACTATGCAGACGTTTTGGTAAAAATGTCTTAAATGAATAATTACCGTTTGGGATTTATGTATAAAAGTTTATATATATATATAGTGTATATAAAATAATTGTGTAGATCGTCGATACTTTTAATACCATAATCAAGCACGGACTGAACTTTTCCAGATTGACTTGCTTATTTTGATCTTGCAGTGGTGATAGTGCAGAAGTTATAAGTACATTATTTAGATACAATTGAGGTAGTCCAGAGTATACAGGTTTACTTTTCGTTATTGCATGAGCAAAAAATAAAAATGAAAATAAAAGATGTATGTATGTAAAACAAAAAAATTATTATGCGGCGTTTTGGTAAAAATGTCTTAAATGAATAATTATCGTTTGGGATTTATGTATAAAAGTTTATATACATAGCGCATATAAAATAATTGTGTAGATCATCGATACTTTTAATACAATAATCAAGCACGGACTGAACTTTTCCAGATTGACTTGCTTATTTTGATCTTGCAGTCATGATGCTGCAGAAGTTAGAAGTAAATCCAAATAAGTACATTATTTAGCTTCAATTGAGGTAGTCCAGAGTATCCAAATAAAAATAAAATATGTATATATGTAAAACAAAAAAATGACTATGCAGGCGTTTTGGTAAAAATGTCCTAAATGAATGATTATCGTTTGGGATTTATGTAGAAAAGTGGCTTTGTGAAGGTTGGTTTGTACCTACGTCCTGCGGGATGGACTACGGCCCTGCCAGCCGGCAAACCAGTCCTTCCAAGAGTCCAGGACGAGGAAAAGAGATGGAGATAGAGTGGAGAAAAAAATGAAGTAGAAAGTGGTTCGTCCGGTGCAACAACCTACAGTGTCTGACGACGGCGTTTTAAAGCGCGCACTCCCGGCGCGTCTTGCGGTGTTCCTGTTCTTCTCTCTCCACTCCTGATATATATACATACCTATGTATTATGTATATATATATATTTACTTGAAGATGTGATGGTACAGTGTGTTGGGAGGAAAGAGCTTGCTCTCCCGAAGGCTTAAACTCAATCCTGCCCGCATTTCTCGTGCGGTTGTCGACTCGGAAAGTATCCTCGGGGTATTGTCGGTAAGTGAGCATCGCAAGTAAATCTGTGTCCATCGCGAATTCTCTAAATCGTATTTTTTCCATCGTCGTTTTTCGTCACACTCGTATCCACCTCATTTCATATTATTTTATATTGTTTTGTATTACAATACGAATTTTTTTTTTCGTATTCGTGATTTTATTCCAATGCACTGTGGAAATAAGAGTAAGAATTTCTGTGAAATGCTTATAGGATGACAAGTTTCTTATCACTTACCAATTTGTGTATGTTCGGTAAAACATTGACAGCAATTAAATTGCTTTTATTTTACTTCTTTACAAGTTAAGATTTTTTAAAATATATATATATGCACGTATTTATTTATTTTTTAATTTTAACCAACCATATATTGTAATTTATGTTTTCTTAATCAGTGTAATATTCTAATCTGCGAAAGTGCTCGGCGCGAGAAAATAAATTCTTTAATTCTTGAAAGTAATTTTTTGACGCGTCAACAAAACATATGGGGAAAGAGAAAATTTAAATATTTTGAGTAAAGTATGGAAAAATAATCGTACTGTGGACTCGTTGTGAAATGCGGTAAAGAGAAAAGTATATGTCCATTTGTCTTTTACCGTGACTAACAAACTGGCCTTATTATTTTTTTTTGACGTCGCTTTCTTTAATATTAATTTTTCTTGTAAAATCGTGGTTTTATTTCAATGTGTGAAAATTAAAATAGGAATTTGAAGGGAATTTTTTTTTTTGGTTCTCGCAAGAAAATAACTTTTTCTCTAACAATCGCAAGATTAGATTTTGACTTTGGATTGCGAATAATTTTTTTGTACTCTGGATTTGCTCGAATGCATGCCAAAAATATTTTTCAATTAAATATTCACTTAAGGAAGAGAGAAGATTGGCTTAAATAACATTTTAATAATGTATGCAGAAACTTTCTAAGTGCCGCGTCGTTGTGAAGCGCGGTAAAGAAAGAGATATATGTCTGTATGACCTCGACGATTTGCGGTTTTACGATCTCGCATTCGCTCGTGTGGCAACTGCGCGTATTTACCGTCATTCTGCATATTGGCTATTCGATAGATACACTGTAAAGTATATTCCTCCCGAATCTGCTAATTTATTAACGTTTATTTATTTAGGAAAAAAATTAATAAACTCTTCTCGGCATCGACGACATTTATCCCGCAATGGCGAAACTTTTGGCACTACTGGTGATTGGACTGGTTTGCGTTGCCGTCAACGTTCGAGCTCAGGCGAATAATAATAGGAAACGTGAGTTTTTTCTTTCTTTCAAGATTGAAATGTATTTTTGTATCTGTTAAAAAAAGAAAAAAAAACAAATCGTTGAAAAAGCTACAAGCGATAAATTTTATTGGCCCAATAGAATAGCGATTTATTGGGCCAATCACACTGTTAAAAATATTTTGAAAATTAATATATGTATTGGAAATTCTTTTTCAGATACAGTATATTAAATTTCATTTTTTTTAAATTTTTAGAATATTAAATTTAGTATATTAAATTTTAGTATATTAAATTTTTAGTATATTAAATTTCATTTAATATATTAAATAAATAGAATTATTTTTTATTTATTTTTATTTTTAATTATTATTTTTTGTTTTATTTATTTTTATTAAAATAAAAATAAATAAAATTCATTTAATTTCATTTAATATATTAAATGAAATTTAATTAAATATTAAATTTCATTTAATATCCAGATATGTCGTAAAATTCCAATAATTATATTATAAACACAAGTTTTATGAATTATTTAGTATACTGTATATTAATTTTACAACAATTTCTTTGTTTATTTAAATATAAACAAAATATTAATAAATTAATTAATATACTTTTTGTATATTAATTAAAATTTGTGTATTAAATGTAATACACGCGTATCCGCAAAAAAACTTCCAATACTTTATATTAATTTCTTATAAAAAATTTCTAACAGTGCACGTAGTGGCATAAGAGAGTTTATAAATCGGATGATTGATTTTGCAGCTGTTATTGGTCAGGCATTCGATGAAATTGTTGTATCATCGGATTTGAACGTCAGGCGCAAATCAAAAGAAAATCGCCAGGGTAAAAAATTACTTACGAACGTGCCGTCAGGGACCACCGGCCCTCCTGGTATTCCAACTGAAAATGCATCGAGGCTCGTATCCAACGACGGAAGTAGGATTTCACCGGAACAGAGAGAACGGCGCGATATCGCAAAGGACAGGTGAATAATTATAATAATCATTCGGGTTATATCGCAAAAATATTACGAACCAAAAGGTTATCACCTTCAGTTTTTTTTCATCGCGGCTCGATGAAATAGAATTTTTCGATATAACATATAATTGACCTTTATTATACTGTTAAAAATGCAAGAGAATTTAATATACAAAACGAAATGAGATTTACGAAACGCGTATAAGAATTCCATATTAATATACTTTTGTTGTAAATTTTTAGAATAGTATGAGAATTCTCCGATACAAGTATTTGAAAATTACAGTACGTGAGTATTGTAATCTTCATTTTAATATACAAATATTGTATTTGTCAATGACGAATACATCTAGAAATTAATATACGATATATGCATCCGAGCTTTATATGTAGCATTCTCTGTCAATTTAGCCACTTTTTTTTTCGACCCTCTCCGATTTGCCCTGTAATTGGTTATATGAATGTACCACTAAAAGACACTCTATGTGAATTTTTTCAGATTTTTTAAAATAATTTTATAGAAAATCGCTTTTTTTATTCAAGTGCAAATATCTCAGAATTTTGAAGTTACTGAAAAAAAATGTCAGCGCATAAAAGTTGTCGTTTATTGTTAGCTTTCGAGCGGAATATTCCAAATAATTGTCACGTTCCTGTGAATACGATTTTTTTCCGAAAAATGGAGGAATTATTGTTTAATTAAAAAAAGGATATTTTTTTTTACTGAAAAAATTACAGAGTATTTCTACATGACTGTTGATATCACAAAAAAATCGCCAGAGTGGTACCGATCGATCTTCTGGTATTAAAAAATGTATTTGTGTGAAAGTTCCGAAAAACGGGGACATTATTATTTTTTTGATAAAAAAAAGGTTACTTTCTTTTGGCTAATAAAATTACAGAGTATTCTTGCATGACTGTAGATATTGCAAAAAAATCATCAGAGTGGTACGGATCGAGCTTCCGGTATAAAAAAAATAATTCCCCCGTTTTACGAAACTTCCACACGAATAATTTTTTTTAATACCGTAAGCTCGATCCGTACCACTCTGCTGATTTTTTTGCAATATCTACAGACATGCAAGGATACTTTGTAATTTTATTAGCCAAAAAAGTAACCTTTTTTTATCAAAAAAATAATAATGCCCCCGTTTTTCGGAACTTTCACATAAATGCATTTTTTAATACCAGAAGATCGATCGGTGCCACTCTGGCGATTTTTTTGTGATATCAACAGTCATTTAGCAATACTCTATAATTTTTTTCAGTAAAAAAAATATCCTTTTTTTAATTAAAAAATAATTCCTCCATTTTTCGGAAGAAAATCATACTCACAGAAACGTGACAATTATTTGGAATATTCCGCTCGAAAGCTAACAATAAACGACAACTTTTATGTGCAGACATTTTTTTTCAGTAACTTCAAAATTCTGAGATATTAGCACTTGAATAAAAAAAGTCGTCTTCTGAAAAATTATTTTTAAAAATCTGAAAAAATTCACATAAAGTGTCTTTTAGTGGTACATTCATATAATCAATTACAGGGCAAATCGGAGAGGGTCGAAAAAAAAGTGGCTGAATTGACAGAGAATGCTTCATATACGGTATATTAATTTTCAAAAACAAATGTTTTATACTGTTAAAAATGCAAGTGAATTTAATATACCAAACGATATGAGATTTACGAAACAGGTATATGAATTCCATATTAATATACTTTTATAGTAAATTTAAGAATATTATAAGAATTCTCCAATACTTGTATTTGAAAATTACAGTACGTGATTATTTTAATATACAAATATCGTATTTGTCAATGACGAATGCATCTGAAAATTAATATAACGATATATGCATCCGAGCTTTATATACTGTATATTAATTTTCAAACAAACATTTTTTACAGTGTAGCATTAATGAGAAAAACAAATATGCCAATGACATTGTTCGTCGGCATACGGGCCCACTGTTTTACTTACTGTTTTACCGACAAACATCCTTCATACCAGTCGTGCTGTACTGCAATAATTAAGTGTTAAGACAGTGTGGCACAACTTCATCTCGGCTAATTTCGAGCTTAGTCGGTATTGAAAATTGTAACCGAATGTACGCATAAACGATTTTTATTCAATACGAAAATAAATTTATTTCCACAACAGAATAAGTGGCCGAAGTGAAGCCAAATTTGCATTTCTTTAAAATACTAACTGGATCTAAGTAAATTGAATAACAGTTTCTGCTACCGATTTTCTGCTACCGAGTTTCTGAAAATATTTCACATTAAGTCAAGAGAGTTTGAAATCTGCCTGACAGACGGGCAGACAGAAATGAGTGAATGCTTTTATTGGGACTATTTAGGACTCTTAAAACGTATATTTACAAAATTCTGAGATTTATATATATATTTTTTTTTGGGTTTGCAATATTTTCTCTTATTACATACTGTTTATGTGATAACACAGTGAAAATATAGAGTTTTTTTTAAAACAGTTTTGGAACATTGAAGTTTAAATAAATTTCGCTGAAGATTAAGGATTTTATTATTGATCTGTTTACTCGACAGCGAGTCATGAACCGACGATCGACAATGAAAAATTGATCGTCAGGCGTATTGGTTGCATGGTGATTGATAAATTTCCACTATGTGATTACCGACTCACGTAATTTTCTTTTTTTTTTAGATCGCTGGACCTCGGTGTCGCTGGATACCTGCTGAATTCTCGAAAATAATCAACAAAATTACGTACGTCTTGCAAGGACAACCGCACGACTCTCACCCCTCATCTGTGATCACACGTTTCGGTCGGCTTTTGGACTTCGGCTTGTAATAAAAGAAACAATAAATTTTTTCTGTCTCATAAAAAGAAAAATTGTGTTATACATTTCATTTAATTCATTATGTCATTTCATCCGCCATTTCGAGCAAGAAGAAATAGGGAACTAAGAAAAATTGCTATATACCATATAGCAATATTTTATTTTAGCATTTGGTTATATAATTGTATAGTAATTTTTCTCGCGAAACATCTTCGACTCTGAATTTCTCCGAAGAGAATAAAAACTGAGTATGTCGCTCATTTAATTAAGCGCTCAAAAAAATAACTTTTTTTTAACGACGACGAAGCAACGTGCAAGTTTCTACTTTGCATCGTTTTGCATGAAATCAAAGTTTCCGCTACACGGAAAGAAAAGATTAGTTGCCATAACTAAAAAATGAGTTGACACAATCAATCGATTATTCTATTTCCCTTACAACTCAAATGATCGTGTCCACGATTTGAATGGTCGTCCCAAAAATCGAATAGTAGTCGCAACGACTCGAATGGTAGTCCCAACGATTGGATTGGTTACACTTACTAATTTCGCGGGATCTAATCGTGAATAATTGAGGCTACTATTTGATATGGTTGAGGCAAGTAATTTTTTAGACCTTTTGGGGTGGGGGTCAAAATAGCGAATGGCTAAAATTGCCAATTTCAAAATAATGAACGTCTGAATCTAGAATGGCCATCATTATGAAATTCGCTATTTTAGCCATTCGCTATTTTGATAATTGTCTATTTTTATTGCATTTTAATAGGATGGGAGTCAAAATAGCGAATGATCAAAATAGCGAATGGCTGAAATAGCGATTTTGAATATAACGAACATCTGAATCTAGAATGGGATGGGGGTCAAAATAGTAAATGATCAAAATAGCGAATGGCTAAAATAGCGAATTTCAAAATAATGAACGTTTGAATCGAGAATGGCCATCATTATGAAATTTGCTATTTTAGCCTTTTGCTATTTTGATAACTGTATATTTTTATTGCATTTTAATATGATGGGGGTCAAAATAGCGAATGATCAAAATAGCGAATGGCTGAAATAGCGAATTTCAAAATAATGAACATTTGAATCTAGAATGGCCATCATTATGAAATTCGCTATTTTAGCCATTCGCTATTTGGATAATTGTATATTTTTATTGCATTTTAATAGGATGGGGGTCAAAATAGCGAATGGCTAAAATAGCGAATTTCAAAATAATGAACGTTTGAATCTAGAATGGCCATCATTATGAAATTCGCTATTTTAGCCTTTCGCTTTTTTGATAATTGTCTATTTTTATTGCAGTTTAATAGGATGGGGGTCAAAATAGCGAATGGCTGAAATAGCGATTTTGAATATAATGAACGACTGATTCTAGAATGGCCATCACTATGAAATTCGCTATTTTAGCCTTTCGCTTTTTTGATAATTGTCTATTTTTATTGCATTTTAATAGGATGGGAGTCAAAATAGCGAATGATCAAAATAGCGAATGGCTGAAATAGCGATTTTGAATATAATGAACGTCTGATTCTAGAATGGCTATTATTATGGAATTCGCTATTTTAGCCATTCGGTATTTTGTTCATTCACTATCTCGAATCCCACCCACTATTTGTACAGCAAATAGCAAACGTATTTGTACCAACCAAATATTTTTTTTTCCTTGTATGAGGACGTAAAGTACAAGTCTCCGAGTCATTTAGAGTCATTCGAGTTAGCCTTGCAGAAATCCACAATATCGTAGGAGGGTCACTCAGGGCCGGATAGGTACAACCGTCAATGCAGATGAGGCTTAAGAGAGGAGGACATTAGCAGGGCTATAGCACGAGGATACGATACGAAGAGTAGTAGTAGCGGACAAAGCGACCTTCTCCATCACGTGGCAAACTGGTCTCCAGCCACTAAAGCCAAAAGACACCTACACAATATGTATATTCGACAACTATGAGTGCATCAGCTGAATGCAGATCGTCGCGATGCATCGATGGTGAAGAGCAGCGGTAACGAGTCGATTGACTGGAGGCTCGAGTGCCTCAATCGAACGGATGCACCAGACTTTCTGTCCAGACTGATGACGACAGCAAAAGCAACAGGAAAAGTCCGGGCATTGGTAAGAATACATACAACGAGACAAGGACAACAAAACAAAAAAAAAGGAAGAAAAAAAGCCGACGAAGACGATAGATCGATGGATCAACGGTCCGCACTACGGTTTCTGAATTGATCGTTATCGATTCAGTAACCGTAGCTTTGGTACGCGAGCGTTTATGTCGTCCCGATACACCTGTGCCTATTTTACGTCTTCCCATGGGAATGTTGGCACTAAATCTGTGACTCGCTCGATCGACATGTTGACTACTGATCAGCGATTAACCAGTGGCTATCCACTTTGAAATAAAACGTGCCATATGCGTATATGTATTTGCGCAGGTAACAATGTGCTTGCTGTATGTCGACGTGCACGTCTCTCTGCACAATCCATGTCTTATTTGCCACCCTTGTCCCTCCTATCAACTGGCAAATCGACGTGGTACATTGTAACGTCTGTATGCCACTTTGAAAGCTAATAAAATTTATTTGGTAAACAGGTGGGCGTTGGGTTATAAAACCTTTAATGACAAATTTCCATTCATCAATGGCAATCGTTGTATTCGTGGAAGAGACTTCTGTTATTATTTGTGCGATACTACATCCCAAATTTTCTACTTTTTTAGATGTATCTTTTGCACGTTCAAAATAAGGAAAAAAAATCATTTCCTTTTTCTAATAAAATCCTATAAAAATCCATTTTCCAAAATTCCTAATTAGCGTGAAAATAAAAATTTATCAACCTTGCAAGATTATTTTACACCGCAAATAATGCAAAGACAAATTATACAACACGGACTCAATGGGAGAAAAATATACGAGGTTTGATAGTCGATTAAGTAGATAAGGTTGAATTGGGTCAGACTCTGTCTGCCAAATGGTATTCCGTATGTACAGACACTTTTGTCTCTTCCAATGTAATCCTTTGATATGTGTCGTTATCCCAAAGTTGTTAAAAAAATAAAAGGATGCGAAGTGGAACTTTGCACATTGTTTCCTCATTAATTTTTATCTTTCGCAACGCCGCCTCAATGAGGAAGTTTCTTTACTTTATTTTTGGCTTCCTCATAGAGGAAGCTTTGCGAAAGATGAAAATTATTAACGAATCAATGTGCAAAGTTTTACTTTGCATCCTTATTTTAAATACAAATTAAAATAAGAACGAAAACAAAAATTTTCAGAAATTGAAAATTCTATAAAATCTAAAACGCTTTATGTATTTCGCTTAAATTCAATACCGATCGTCATTTTGCATTAGTTTATTCGTCAAAAACTGTTTAAGCTTATTATTTAAAAAATTGTGGCAGCTAGAGAACAAACAGAGATTTTTTGAAAAATTCAATGTCTTATAAAATCTGAACCACTTTACCAATCTTCACCAAATTCGATATCTACTACAATTGGATGTTAATTTTCCCTAGCAAAAGATTTGAGCAGGTTTGGTCGAACTTAACTTGAATAAGAACGAAAATAATTTTTTTTCCGAAAATGCGAAATTTTGAGAAATCTAAACGGCTTTATAGATTTCGCTCAAATTCAATATCGACCTTCATTTTTCACTTCTCTATTTGTCCAGAACTATTTAGCTCATTAGCTGAAAAATTGCAGAAGCTAGAGAACATAGACATTTTTCGAAAAATTGAAAGGCTCATAAAATCTGAATTTAAAAAACAAAAATTTCTAAAATATTTGCATAGGAAGGGGCGTTGCTCCTCTACCGGCGTACCAAATTTCAGCTTGATTGTTAAAGCCGTTTTCGAGATACAGCGGTTTGAATTTTGCAAGCGTGTCACACACACATACATCCGGAAATTTTTTCTAAACCACTTTTCTCGATGTTTTAAACTATTTTAAGTGTCCTTACACGAAAATCTCGTGAAATGAGATTTTATTTGATATTTTAAGTGTCCTGACATGAAAACTCATGAAATGAGATTTTATTTGATATTTTAAGTGTCATGACATGAAAATCTCGTGAAATGAGATTTTATTTGATATTTTAAGTGTCATGACATGAAAATCTCATGAAATGAGATTTTATTTGATATTTTAATTGTCATGACATGAAAATCTCATGAAATGAGATTTTATTTGATATTTTAAGTGTCATGACATGCAAAATCTCATGAAATGAGATTTTATTTGATATTTTAATTATCATGACATGAAAATCTCATGAAATGAGATTTTATTTGATATTTTAAGTGTCATGACATGAAAATCTCATGAAATGAGATTTTATTTGATATTTTAAGTGTCATGGCATGAAAATCACGAAAAAAAAAATTTTCACGAAAACAAAGTTTCCTCTATGAGGAAGGAAAAAGTTACATCAATCTTTTTAACAGGGAGGGAGTCAGGCAAAAAAAACTCGATCTCTATAATATTTTCTGTAATCCACCATGAAAAACTTGTGAATAAGGATGACCGAAAAATTCGAGATTTTTTCCGGCACTTTTCTTCGCGGTTTCAGTATTCCGACGGTAGCACATATTGCACGCGTCAACAAGTCTGGCAGGTGTGTGCGCGTAGAGTGTGCGATCGCGTGTCTCGCATAAATACGGAATTGTCGAGTGGAACGAAACCGAAATAGAAGCAAAACCGCGTGTACTTTTACTGTACGTACGAATAATTTAAAAAAGGTGTACATATACATATATATATATATACATATGTGTAAGAGAGGCACACAAGGAGATGGTCGAGATGTTAAGGGGTCATTGGCCCGTTGTTGCTTTGCCTACCTGCTGGATGGAACGTAGTCCGATCCCTTCACGTGATTCGCTTCCGAATCGTGAATAACTTTGATGCTGCTCGCTAAGCCTGTCGACCCGTGCTTCTGTTCTATTGTCCACAGGGATCATAATACCTGTGCTAGCGCACCTATGGGGTGACTAATCGTCGTGTCAACTATGCAGCACTTTAACCAAACGCGTATATAGCTGCTGAACCGAGGGACGTATACATTTCCTACCCTTTATGCCAGACATAGGGTAGAAAAGGGCTTGTTTCCGTTTTCGACATCACTACACTGAGTGAAAAGCATATCGTTGATTTAACGATTTCATATGATAAAACGAATATAGGAAGGATTGCAATGTTTTATGGTTGAAACGATGATAATATAGTTCAATAAACGATACTTGCAAAGTTATTGGAAACAAACGTTGAAATCGTATATGCAACAAAACGGCATATTTGAAACTATTATCATTTTGATGATTGCTACTACAATTTTTTTAGCTATAACCATAAAATAGAGACGTTCCTCCTGGGAATTATATTTATGGTTCATCCAATTATTTTCTTATATTTGCTATAACCATAAAATAGAGACGTTCCTCTTGGAAATTATAGTTTATAATTAGATTATCGTTGGACTAACTATATTTTTTATTAAACTACTATATTTTTCTCTCAGTGTTTAAGAGGATACGATCCAAGTTAACTTTGAATTTTATAAGAGCGTAATCAGGACTTTTAAGAGGACTGATCACTAGGGCTGTTCAAAAAAACATAATTTCGTCATAATTGGTTGCTCCTGAAATGCTGTATTGATTATCACAAAAAAAAATGTTTTCGCGAAAGCTGGGAGTTGTGCGATGATATTAAGTACCGCCGAATCAAGGTCAAAATTCATGAAAAACGGCGATTTCTTGAATTTTTTTTTGTCGTGTTAAAGCGCTCATGGAGATTGTGGTTGCTTTCGATAGACTATCAAATTGTGTAAAGCCAGAAACATGTTCGATAATGTTTAGGACTGCCGCATCGACATTGAAGGTAACAAAATAAAAAATAAAATCCTTTAAAACATTGAAATATTCATCTGCTCATCGACTATTTCGCGCGTTTTCAAATGACAAAATGGCTCTTGAAACAGGAGACCTGTATGATCAAATTTAGTACTGCCGCATCGATATCGCAGTTTCCCAAAATTCGAAAATCGCTTATCATCATCATGATTATGATCATACATGACTCCCGTTTCAAGAGCCATTTTTTCATTCGAAAACGCACGAAATAGTCGATGAGCAAATGAATATTTCAATGTTTTAAAGGATTTCATTTTTTCATTTTGTTAACTTCAATGTCGATGCGGCAGTACTAAACATTATCGAACATGTTTCTGGCTTTACACAATTTCATAGTCCATCGAAAGCAACCACAATCTCCATGAGCGCTTCATCACGCAAAAAAATAAATTTCTAAAAATCGCCGCTTTTCATGAATTTTGGCCTTGATGCGGCAGTACTTAATATCATCGCACAACTCCCAGCTTTCGCGAAAACATTTTTTTTGTGATAATAAATACAGCATTTCACGAGCAACCGATTATAAGATAATGATGTTTTTTTGAATAGCCCTACTGATCACTCGTAAAGATCAATTTTTCTTTGCAATTACTTTTTTCTTCTTCTTTAAAAACAAGATACTCGAGTTCAAAAAAATTTATTTGGTGTTTTTAATTATATTTTTCTCTCAGTATGAAATTACTGAGCATACAGCAAGAATGAAGCAAAATACGGAAACGTTGTGTATACGATGAAACAAAGAGATTCTTCGAGATGTACGGACAAACGGACTGACCCGGAGGACGAATCATCGGACGAGCTCAGAATTTCATTATTATGGGAATTCTAGGGTCTTCTTCCCCTCTTAGATCGTTTTGGAAAGACAAATTTGTGTTTTTTAAACTCTTCTTAATGAGACATCATTTACTTTTACTTTGACACAATAGTATAGTAGAAAATCATCCATGTCGAATAAATATAATTTAAATACGCCTCTTAAAAAAAAATTTGCATTGACATAAATTACATGTCAAATAAACCACAAAGAACAAGCAATTTGACTTTGTTTTTGAGACTTCTCTTAATGAAACATCAATTACTTTTATTTTAACACAATAGTACAGTAAAAAATCATCCATGTAGAACAAGTATAATTTAAATACGCCACTTAAAAAAAAATTTACATTGACATAAATCACACGTCAAATAAACCACAAAGAACAAGCAATTCGACTTTGTTTTTGAGATTTCTCTTAATGAGACATTATTTACTTTTACTTTGACGCAATAGTACAGTAGAAAATCATCCATGTAGAATAAGTATAATTTAAATACGCCTCTTAAAAAAAAATTAGCATGGACATAAATTACACGTTAAATAAACCACAAAGAACAAGCAATTTGACTTTGTTTTTGAGACTTCTCTTAATGAGACATAATTTACTTTTACTTTAACACAATAGAACAGTAAAAAATCATCCATATAGAACAAGTATAATTTAAATACGCCACTTAAAAAAAATTTACATTAACATAAATTACACGTCAAGTAAACCACAAAGAACAGCAATTTGACTTTGTTTTTGAGACTTCTTTTAATGAAACATCATTTACTTTTACTTTGACACAATAGTACAGTAAAAAATTATCCATGTAGAAAAGTACAATTTAAATACGCCACTTAAAAAAAAATTACATTGACATAAATTAAACGTAAAACAAACGACAAAAAACAGCAATTTGACTTTACAGCTTTAAAATAATGTTTTTCAAATTTGGCCATAACCGGTACGTCACGGTTAAAAAAGTGCCATATGTTTTATCAGATTGCTCGTCGAGATTCAAGTAATTTGACTTAAAACAGAAGTTGACGCGAAAGGAACGACCTGTCAAAATGATCGGAGTAAATGACACCCTAGTGATTTATTGATTAATCTTTGTTTTGATCGGTGTATGTTGATATTAGTGAGTACTACACCTTTGCCTTGACCTTGATTATCGATTGAAATCGAAATTCCTAATTCTCGGTAGGTAGTGACGAGACATCCGGCACGATCACTGAAATCCAACATGGCACGTGGGTCTTCTTGATTCGTTCTGTTATCGTTGAGGCGATCGGAAATCACACTGAATAACGAATCGTGTCGCATGTTGTAGACAGTCGTTAAAAGTATCTAAACACATTGGTTTGCTACTCTATGAATAAATGCACAGATTGCCGTGAAAGATTATTTTTTGCATAAAAGACCTGATGTGATTTCCGATGTAACATCGATTTTCTAGTCATCCAATGCAGTCACGTACTATGGAAATAATCGCCAAAAGTAAAAAATAGTCAGAATATGTGTGAAATTAAAAAAAAACAAATCTTTGGACTTTTGAAAAGAATTTTCGAATTATGCATAAATTTTGATGTCGAGAAGATTGTGTTATTGTGAACTAAATAAAAATTTGTCTGAAGATCATTTTAATTGGAGCTCTTTCGAATCCGGACTAAAAATAGTATTATTATTCGTGGACATTATTCGTATTGCCAATTTTCCGCATTGGATATTTATAAATAATATATGAGAGATTTTTTTGAGGAGGCATATAAAGTATTTGTGATGCGTCTTTCATCCATATTACAATATTATATGCAAGTATACAGCGGTGATACAAAAAGTTTGCCGTTAACGGATACAACAGGGGGCCAATGACGTTCACTTGACGTAACATCCTACGAAAGGGATACCTCTTAATATATTAATATTATGTCAGTTATCCGGCGAGTGCGTCTGATGTGTACGACGTGGTCAGAGGCGACGATAATTCTCGGTGCCCGATCAAAAGTCCGCGAGAGTCCAATCGCGGTGGCCGTCCTCATCGTGTCTCGAATTTTCAATAAGCCCGCTCACAGATCCGCCTTCTTTGCCTGTCATTCTTACCCTCTTCGTCCGATCTTTATGCTTTTAAAAAATTCACATCCGTCATCCTAGAACTGACATCAGCATTATTTATCTTTTAAGATTTTTTGTTTTATTATTCACCGATTCGTCGTTTTGATATCCGATAACGCATTGGGATCGACAATACGTTCAATTATATGAGCGTATCTCACAAACCTTCGACTTTCACGGCTTCAAAGAATTAAAATCTAGTTATAGGAGCACAAGATCCCCAATTTGTTGTTAAGACCTTTAGAAAGCAATATTCGTTCATGAACAAGGCATCATATATAGGGTGCTCGCATAACAAACCATATTATCATTTTAATTAAAAATCATTTATCTGGTGCTAATTCATTGTAGGAACTATTTGTTATTGTGTTTTACAAGTGTTTAACTTATTTTCAATTTAATTTTGCTTCCTCATAGAGGAAGCTTTGTTTTTATGAAAAAAGAAAATTTCGAGATTTTTTTGTCAGGACACTTGGAATTGTCCAAAACGTTCAGAAAAGTGATCTAGAAAAAAATGTCCGCATGTATGTATGTATGTATGTGTATGTGTGTGTGTATGTGTGTGTATGTATTAGGGCTGTTCAAAAAAACATAATTTTCTTATAATCGGTTGCTCCTGAAATGGTGTATTGATTATCACAAAAAAAAATGTTTTCGCGAAAGCTGGGAGTTGTGCGATGATATTAAGTACTGCCGCATCAAGGCCAAAATTAATTAAAAACGGCGATTTTTAGAAAATTTTTTTTTACTTGGTGAAGCGCTCATGGAAATTGTGGTTGCTTTCGATAGACTATGAAATTGTGTACAGGCAGAAATATGTTCGATAATGTTTAGTACTGCCGCATCGACATTGAAGTTAACAAAATAAAAAATGAAATCCTTTAAAACATTGAAATATTCATCTGCTCATCGACTATTTCGCGCGTTTTCAAATGAAAAAATGGCTCATGAAACGGGAGTCCTGTATGATCAAATTTAGTACTGCCGCATCGATATCGCAGTTTTCCAAAATTTGGAAATCGCTTATCATCATCATGATTATGATCATACATGACTCCCGTTTCAAGAGCCATTTTTTAATTTGAAATCGCACGAAATAGTCGATGAGCAGACGAATATTTCAATGTTTTAAAGGATTTCATTTTTTGATTTTGGTAACTTCAATGTCGATGCGGCAGTACTAAACATTATCGAACATGTTTCTGCCTTTACACAATTTCATAGTCTATCGAAAGCAACCACAATCTCCAGGAGCGCTTCACCACGTAAAAAAAAATATTTATAAAAATCGCCGCTTTTAATGAATTTTGGCCTTGATGCGGCAGTACTTAATATCATCGCACAACTGCCAGCTTTCGCGAAAACATTTTTTTTGTGATAATCAATACAGCATTTCAGGAGCAACCGATTATAAGAAAATTATGTTTTTTTGAACAGCCCTAGTATATATACAACTCCGAAAATTCGAACACCGATAACTCAAAAACCGTTCTGTACATCGAGCTCAAATTTGGCACACACGTGTAGCAGCAGACCCTCTTCAACTGTAGTAATTTTCGACAAAATGTGTGCGAAAATTTCGATTTTATGCCATTTTGAATTTTTCGAAAAAAGGAGGTACGCGCTCCAACTTTCGTAAAATTTGGTTTATTGTGTTAAATAGTTGGTTATAAGAGTAGGTGCACTCAATGTTGTTTGGTATTGAATTTGGCTCGAATCGGTAAAATGATTCAAATTTTATGGAATTTTCGAATTTTTCAAAAAATGGACATTATCACCCTAATGTAACTCTTGCAAAACTTGAGATAATGAGCTCAAATTTTGTATATAAATGAAATAATATTTAGCCTTTATATATGTATAATTTAGTGACGAACGGTATGAAATTTTTGATTTTATAGAATGTTGAATTATTTTTAAAAATATACGTTATCACATTCACTTTCGGAAGCGCTCTAATAATAACTAAATAACGGAATAACGAAATCGAAAAGGCGAATTCACAACATGTTTATTTATCTAATTAAAACAAGGATGCAAAGTAGAACCTTGCACATTGCTTCCTCATTATTTTTCGCGATTTATTGTATTAATTGTATAACATACTTCCTTATAGAGGTAGTTTTGTAAATCGCGAAAAATAATGAGGAAGCAATGTGCAAGGTTCTACTTTGCGTCCTTTTTTAAATGACCCATTGGAAGGCATAGTTTTATCCCTTCCCAATAGGTCATTTTTCTAATCCAATTTTACTCAATTCGTATGCAGAAAATGAAAAGTGTGACTGGTAATGACTCTACTAACTCAAAATACAATTTAGATAATTTAGGCACAACAATAGTTTCAATTTATCATGCGAATTTATGAACCTGACATTCTCGAACCTGACAATTGAATACATTTTGACCCAGAAAAAAATTGTTTCTCGTCGAGAGGTCGAGCATATCTGCGCACATCTAATTCGTGATAAGAATAACGTACTCACATGGAATTTAATTATCTTACTTGACTAGTTTGGCCGGATAACGATGCGAAAAACCTGACATTTATACTCCACGCAGGAACAAGAGTCCATGTCGCAGAACGTTGCGAGCAAAATAATTGACTCTCCGACATAAATTTCACTTCATTCAATCCGTGATAATCCTACCTTCATGTGCATCCAATTCATTTGGCTCAATTAGCTTGTGCTGATATTCCTGAACCATATAACGGTGGATATCAGGTTCACCATCGAAACCGAGTGACAGACGTTCACAGGATCACCGCTTAATTTTCCGACATATTTGGCGATTACAATTAGGTATATTATGTTCATTGCACCTTACCAAAAGTTCATGATTTTTTTCTTATTTTTCTGAAATGCATATCAATGCTACACCCGTACGAAGCGACGCAAAAAATCAGAGTTAGACGCGAAAACATTGATAATTTCCGCATTTCAACTAGGATAAAACAGTCTATTGGTGCATTATAAAATAAAATTATTTTTTTTCAGATAGATTATGATTCGTACATCTTAGTAACAGTTATACTCGCGTAATTCATTCTGTGTAAATTACTATCGCATATACCGCAGTCGAGTTACACGAAAGTCAAAGGTTTATGAGATATGTCTATTTTGGAGTAACAAACGAAAAATGATTAAAAAAGAAAAAGAATAATGAGCTGATTCGCCCACGGTTATCTGAATCACTCTTCTCGTCATTAGGGTCCAATTATTATACCGAACGATAAATAAGATGAATCAACGAGACGGATTGGACGATTGATATTCTTCGGAAAAGACAATCGTTTTTCTCAAAACGACCGAGCGAATTATCGGGTGCCGGAATCGCGCGGGCTTTTGCGCAATGACGTACAGTACTGACGACTGTATTGCGCTATAGCTATATTTATAGAGGGTTTGTAAAATTTATGAACCTTCCCAGCGCTGGATAGGTTTATGAGTCAGTGGCTATACCTTTGGTCTTGCATACCACCAGCAGCGAGACAGGGAAAACGATGAGTGCGACTCGGACCGATCGCGCATCAGCACAAACGCATCAACATTCGTGCCGTCTCGTCGGCGAGGGAGACCCTGCTGTTGGCGCGAGCGCGCGCGCCCCAAGGGTTCCACCGTCATCGCTGCTGTCCATGCACAATCTTGCCAACGCTGCTATCCAACTTTTTTCAATTTCATCAAAGTCCATAGATCCCATGAGTCACTGTTTTTAGCTACGTTCAGCTGCATGTTTCATTACACGCTACTTGGCAGGATGGCGGTACGTTCCGATCGTTGAACTTCCGATGCGATGACCTCCGGTATTTGTACAAGCGAAAATCTCATAGGCCATGGAGTTTTTCAATTTTCCAAAATATACATTTTTGTTTTCTTCACATATATCAATATTATAATCCTTCGAGAACACCCTGGTAAACACATAATTGAACAGCAATGTAACTTGGAAGTTACATGTGATTGTAATAATGTAACGTTTGCGTTATGTTGCGGCTACACTGAGAAAAAAAAGTAGTTGGCCAAACCAATAAATGGGTTCCGACAACCATTCGAAAGAGTTGAAATAGCGTCATTACTCAGTGGTTTATGACAACTACTCAGTGGGTTATGACAACTACTTAGTGGGTTATGACAACTACTTAGTGGGTTATGAAAACTACTCAGTGGGTTATGACAACTACTCAGTGGGTTATGACAACTACTTAGTGGGTTATGACAACTATTGTATTGGTGAAAACAGCACTGCGATTGGTTACAGGAGCGAGTTAGTTGCAGCAACTATTCAGCGGTACAGCATATGCTGGAGATGGTTCTTCCAACTACTTTTTTCTTTCAATGTATGTAACGTAGGCGTAATATGTGATGTTTCATTTCTTATATGCAGGTAATGTTGCTGTTATGTGACATATTTTCGTTGCAGTTGCATAGCAAAAGCTATGAAACCGCAACGCAACGTGCGGTTGGTAACAACAATTGGGACGTCACTTTTGTGACAGGAATGCAATGTTACAGTTATGTAATCTAGCAACATTGCAAGAACGTTACATGCGGACATGACATTCTGTATGAATACAGAATGTCATGTCCACTAGGTGGCTAGCGACTCAACGTTACATAGCCGCAACATAACGTTTGCGTTATGTTGCGGCTATGTAACGTAGGAGTAACATGTGTTGTTTCATTTGTTATATGCAGGTAATGTTACTGTTATGTGACATATTTTCGTTGCAGTTGTATAGCAAAAGCTATGAAACCGCAACGCAACGTGCGGTTGGTAACAACAATTGGGACGTCACTTTTGTGTCAGGAATGCAATGTTACAGTTATGTAACCTAGCAACATTGCAAGAACGTTACATGCGTTTAGACGTTACATTAATAATTAATTAATAAGTGTAACGTTACATTAGCCACTAGGTGGCTAACGACTCAAAAGTTTCTCGCAAGCGATTCGCGACCCTAGCGTGTATAAGACTGAGCGACTTTGCAGCTCAAAATAAACAGTGGAAGATACCCTTCGGAGGTGCCCTAACTGGTTGGTATTATTCGCCAATAGCTTGTTCTACTTTTAATTGTAGCAGCTATTTTTTTGACCTTCTAAGGGTAGCGATTTTGCAAACCGTGATACGTTTTTGTGGACTTTCAGTCTATAAAAGAACCTCACGTGAAGTTACCTTTCGAAGTTGCGGTTTCGTAACTTTAACGTTACTTGTTTCTCATCAGTAATATTACGCAACATGTTTGTAACTTTTTGTTACATTACTGTTACGTTGCGGTTACATTGTGCAACACACTAGCAACATTATGCAAACGTAAAGGTTATGTTATGCAAGTGATGTAACATAGGTTACTTGTTACTTAGCAGTTACATTACGCAACGTGCGGGTAACATAAATGAAATGTAACGGTTATGTAACAGATGTTACATAACATGGTAACATTGTTGAGAGGGAAATAATAACTCATCTAAGTTACATGTAAATTACAGGTAATGTTACATGTTACATTGGGTTACATTACTGTAACATTACCGTATTTACTGGGAATATGCCGCCCCGAGTTAAAATTTAAACCCTTCCAACACCCTTTTTTTAATTAAAATGGGTAAAATATGCCATTTTTGGAGGTTTATACAAGAATCTAAGAACCTCATCTCACTTTATACAACCTAATTGGAGGTCCAAATATAAGAATTTCAGTCTACATTAGACTCCGTTTACTCCATTTGGGTAATATCTGCCATTTTCGGAGGTTTTGACGAGTGTTAAAGGAATGGTGGAACCTCCGTTTACCCCGCGTGACTGCTACATTTAGGTTCTGAAGAGGGACTAAATTTCAACTCGGGGTCGAGTATAGAGTGAAATGCTGAAAATTACGGACGGCAGAGCAAAAAAGGTAGCGCGGTGCACGTCTGGGAGAAGACGGTATTCGATTAGAAAATGTAAATAAAAGAGAGCTCGTCACCAAAGAGGCCCGTTCGACCAATAACGAATCAGTAATCTACGACTCGTACTACTACTGCTGTTGATGGTAGATACATAATTACGTGGAGATCGGTACACGGAAAGAAAAAAGTATTTCTGCCTACCAATTCCAGCATATGCTGTGCCGCGTGTTTGTTACTGAAACTAAATCGGAATCGTAGTTTCAACTTTTTTCGATTGGTAGCAAAAATAGTACGTATGACCAACAACTTGGTTCCTTTAACTATCACGGCTGCTATCCAATCCCAATGACTCGTTACGCCAACCAACCGTTGAGTTGAGGTTATGATCTCAGCTGGTCATTTTTTTTTAAGCCTAAGATTGGCTCGTCCCGGGGGGACCTGTAGTTGGTTAACAGTTAACAAATCTTGGTTAAATATGGCGAAATGAACCATTTAGTTATTCTTATTGAATCTCACTTGAACCAAATAAGATTTGTTAACTATTAACAAATGTCAGCGAGCTTCATTTGCGACAAGCAAATTTTATTTAGCTCAAGTGAGATTCAATAAGAATAACTAAATGGGTCATTTCGCCATATTTAACCAAGATTTTTTAACTGTTAACAAACTCTTCTCTCAGTGTGGTCATTGTTACTATCGATACTCTACCAACGAGGTTATTGTTTTTTCAACCGACCGAGTAGTTGGCGCTGTTCTAACTATTTTGGTTGATTGTCGGGACCGATATATGAGATTTTTTCAACTACTTTTGTTTCTTTCCGTGTAGAAGAGTTTGCGTTATATAGCAATTTGAATCTTTTCGTTATCGCTCGATGGCATAAATTTTCCTAAAATTGAATTTTTCAAATTTATTTGAAACAAGAATGCAAAGTAGAATCTTCCATATTACCCTAACAATCACGATATCTTTCATTTTTTCGCAAAAACAACTGTCAAAATAACCAAAAAAATAATGCTGAGTAGAAGTTGTTTTTTGCACGGAAAAAACTTTCCGAAATTGTCAAAATGACTTTCGAAACAACCAAACAAAAATAAATCTGAAAGTTGTTTCTCCGTCGCCGGAACCAAAGAGTCACCGTCAAAACATCCTTCCTGCTAACTCCGGGAAAGTTATTTTGACTCGGTGGTCACTGTCAAATTAACCCATGTAAATGTCGAAAAAAAAATCGTTTTTGCATTTAATTTAACGGGTTATCTTGCTCTTTTAATTATATACATTATTTATATGGATTATTAATTTTCGACCCGGGGGCATTTTTATGTAGTTTTAGACATAATTACACAATTGTAAAAACTCATAACATGATTAGACTTTTTTTGTATTACAAATAGACAATCGAAACATATATTCCTAAAGGTGTGAATAGCCGAGTGGTCTAAGGTGCATGGCAACAATCACAAGGTCCCAGGTTCGAAACCTATCAGTGACAAAAAATTTACATTCTTTGTTCATGTTCAACCACGTATCAAATTGTTGAACAAAGTCGAATATGCAGTAAAAGAGCAAAATAACCGGTTAAATGAAAATCAATTTTTTTTTGTTTTTTCAAAATCTTCATTGGTTGTTTTTACGGTGACCATAAAGTCGAAACAACTTTCCCGGAGTTAGCGGGAAGGTTGTTTTGACGGTCATTTGACGGTTTCGAGCAACCCGAAAAGCAACCTTCCCGATGTCTACGCGAAGGTTGTTTTGACGGTCACTCTTTGGTTCCAGCGACGGAAAAACAACTTTCAGATTTTTTCGTTTGGTTGTTTCAAAAGTCATTTTGACCATTAGCGAAAGTTTTTTCTGTGCAGAAAACAACTTCTACCAACGTTATTTTTTCGGTCACTTTGACAGGTGTCGTGATTGCTATGGTACCTCCTCATTATTTGGAACTTTTTGCGAAGCAGCTTCCTCTACGAGAAAGCCGTAATTGGCAGTTGCGTGATAAATTAATAAAAATACGGGATATTAATCAGGTCTTTTGGTCAGTTCATCGACATCATTTTGGCTCATAAGCTCATTCGCAGTCTCGTCCTGTCGAGAAAAGACGTTGACGGTAGCCGTGTCGTCGTCATCGTCGTGTCCTGTACGCAAATCGCGAACGCGAATTGCAACTGTTCTAACTATTTCGATTGGTTGTCGGGGGACCGATAGATCAGCTTTTACAACTACTTTTTTTTTCTTTCCGTGTAGAAGCGTTTGCGTTATATAGCAATTTGAATCTTTTCGTTATTATTACTCGATGGCATAAATTTTCTTAAACTTGAGTTTATCAAATTTATTTGAAACAAGAATGCAAAGTAGAATCTTCCATATTACTTACTCATTATTTGGAACTTTTTGCGAAGCAGCTTCCTCTATGAGAAAGCCATAATTGGCAGTTCCCAAGTAAAAAAAATTATATATAGATTATAAAAAAATATATATATAGTTTTAAACATAGAATTGAGTATATATAGTCTTTATAAAATCTATATACAATTTATCTTTTTGTTATTATTCCTCGATGGCATAAATTTTCCTAAACTTGAGTTTATCAAATTTATTTGAAACAAGAATGCAAAGTAGAATCTTCCACATTACTTACTCATTATTTGGAACTTTTTGCGAAGCAGCTTCCTCTATGAGAAAGCCATAATTGGCAGTTTCCAAGTAAAAAAAATGATATATAGAATATATTAAAAAAATATATAGTTTTAAACATAGAATTGGGCATATATAGTTTGTATAAAATCTATATACAATTTATACGTAAACCCAACTTTACAGGTGATCTTATATATAAATTGTATATAGATTGTATATAGAGTTCATACAGACTATATATGCCCAATTCCATATCTCGGACTATATATAATTTTTGTACTTGGGTTACGTGATAAATGAATAAAAATACAGGATATTAATCGGGTCTTTTGGTCAGTTCATCGACATCGACTCGCCTCGCAGTCTCGTCCTGTCGAGAAAAGACATTGACGGTAGTCGTGTCGTCGTCGTCGTGTCCTGTACGCAAATCGCGAACGCGAATTGCAATTAATTCGTTAAATTCCGACTGTTGTAGTGCTCCGCGTCTATCCGCCATTGTCAACCCCAATCACGTAGTCGTGACCAATGCCTCCTCGGGAGCGCGCACTCGGCCCTCCGCCGTGAACAAGTACCGAATACAGCGAACTTGTTGGGTTACGGCTTTCTGCGCTACGTGCGCTTCTTCCTTCTGACTTCTCTGGCTAATGAAAAGGGGTGGGGACTGGAGAGACGGGGCAGATCCTATACCACCCTACTGGAACCCGTGTCTCCGGTATGGGGCACCCCGTTTCCTCCAATCGCACATGGTTCGCGCATCAACCGCTCGCGGTATAAAAGCAATTGCGACATCGTCGGGCGTCATCGAGAAAACGTTCTTCGCGATACCAGGTAGTGCTTGGATGTACAATCTTTCGTGTACAACGATTACTAAAAGTTTTCAACAACGACGACAATCATAATAACAACCGACTTGACGTTCGAAAAATATTTACAAGTGCATTTATTTTTTGGGTTGTTTCTTTTTCTATTCTTATAATTTTCAACAATGGCTTCGTGGTTGAGTTTGGCACTTTTCGCGGCTGCCGCTATTGTCGCCGTTACCGAAGCTCGAGCGATTCCTGCGGAACCCGGTAAGTTGATAATTGCCCCCGAATAAAATCTTTATCTTTTTTTAAGCCTCAGTTAATTTTCATATCCTCCTGAGTTTTCAAAATTGAAGTTTAGCCAAATTTTATGTCGTCAAGAAATAATAAAGAAAAAAAATTACATTCCTATAAAATTATGGATTTAGTGTCTCTGAATCTTATATATTGTTTATATAAAAAAATTGGGCTCGCTGTCTTAGGTTTTGCAAAAAAATCAATGCAATAATGGGAAAAAATTCTAATCTCCATAAAATCGGAACCGCTTTACCAATTTCGTGCAAATTTAATGAAAAATCTGGAAAAAAAAATGTTCGCGAAAACAATTATTTATAATTTATTTATTTTGCACTCTAGTTTCCCTAATGATGGATTCTTACGGTAACCCAGTCCTCTTTCTGCGTGAAAAGAGGACCCCGGTAAATCCGTACCCTCATCGAGCAATGATGTTCACTGGCTACTACCGTCCAGTTCGCCGAACCGAAGAAGGTCAAGCAACTGGTGTATTTGCTCAGGGCAACGCCGTCAGCGGTGGCGCTTATCTGGGTGACGGTCAGCCGAATTATCTTCAAAAAGGACCGGAACCGGATGAGGAACCCGATGTATCCAGTGCCGAAGCTGAGGCTGCACCAAATCCCTTGGAGCATCATGTGGATGAGGAAGAACAAAATTATCCGGCTCTTGAAGAACATCACGAACAGCAAGATACTCAAGTAGCTCAGGTACCACAAATTGGCAATATTCGAACGAAAATGTATTCGAAATACTTTTCGACTGACTGTATTTAATTATAGGAGACCACTAAAATTATTAATTTCTTCATTAATTATGAAAACTATTATTTTGAGTTAATCAATCATTAAAAATCGTATTATTTAGAATTATTGACATTTATTTAACCTTAAAAATATTTCGAATATATGAGGCATTCCATATGAAACGGGTTTTTCCTGCTTTTCAATGTTCTTAGAGTGGGTTCATCATTTTTTTTCAGAGTATTTAGAGTTCCCCAAAAACATACGAGTTATTTCAGATTTTTGATTCTCATAGATTTTCCATAATAAAATACGCTTTTTTATTTTTATTTTTTTTTTCCTTTCGCTGCCAATTTAAAAATATCTATGACACAACAAAATTGTACGGGATAAAATGTAGGGTTTCGCGTATACTTTTTGATAAAAATGTTTCCAAATTAACCTAGATAAATTTTCAGGCAATTTTTGGCAAAATAATGCCATATCATTTTTTTTTCGTTCATAGGGACCATTTTTATTTTACTCAAAATTTCACAGAATTTTTGTCATGATGTTAAAAAATGACGAAAAAATCAACACGGTGGCAAATTGATATCTTCACAATGTAAGGCTCGGTTATTTGCTGAATCAAAGACAATTCACATGTTCACATTATGAAGTTATGAATTGATCATCGCGCAGATTTTGGTGTAGATAGTGGACATAATAACGCAAATTCTGTCAAATTTTGAGCAAAATCAAAATGGTTCTTCCCAACGAAAAAAAAGGTATGACTTTGTATTGTCAAAAAGTGATTGAAAATGTATCTAGGCTAATTTGGAAAATTTTTTATCAAAAATTATACGTGAAATCCTAAATTTTATCCCTGAACCATTTTGTTATGTCATGGATAGTTTAAAATAAATCCTCAGCGAAATGAAAAAAATGAAAATGAAAATAGAGTATTTTATTGTGGAAAAACTATGGGGATAAAAAATATGAAATAATTTATTTTCGGGGAACTCTAAATACTCTGGAAAAAAATTATGAACCCACTCTACGAACGTTGAAAATCAGGGTGGTACACTTCATATGGAATGCCTTATATATATTTTTTTAATATTATCTTATCCATACTTAAAACAAGGCTAACGAGCTTGATTATTAGATTTTGAATACGGCGTATTTGTTACATTTTTTGAATTGTCAATTTTACCAGGAAGAAGATCAAGAACCGACAGCTTATGCGACGGAGGCTCCAGTGGCTGAAGAACCAGTGCAGAATGCCCAGAGACCTCAACGGCCTTCGAAGAAACAAGGACCAAAAAAAAGTA
Organism: Ephialtes manifestator; assembly: GCA_963970395.1. Classification (NCBI taxonomy): domain Eukaryota; kingdom Metazoa; phylum Arthropoda; class Insecta; order Hymenoptera; family Ichneumonidae; genus Ephialtes; species Ephialtes manifestator. The sequence continues at coordinate 20,342,019 of OZ019978.1, read as the reverse complement.
AAAAGACTCCAATCCAGTTCGAATCCGAAGAGAACGATGATGACGAATCCGAAGACAGCGAGGAAGACGACGACGACGAACCTGCCGTGCCCTTCATTCCCTTCAAGAGTAACAACCGACGTGCGCAAGGCAACGTTCCTAACTTGAACAACTTTTTCCCCATGGTCTTTAGCTTCCCACGAGGTTCCAGTCGTCGTGGCTCGTCGTCTTCCGGTTCGCCCCCTGGAATGATCACCGCTATCGCTAATAGCTATTCTACCGCTAAGGGTGGTATTGCTAGCTCCGTAGCTACGGCATACGGTGGTTCACCCCAATCGTAAGCTAAACTATTTTTTTAACTTATTTCCATTGAAGTCAAAGTTTAAGTCATATCGTTATTATTTTGGAAATCGATCCATCTGGATATTTATATCATAAATAATTCTCTTCGGTCGTAAATGAATCTATTTCCAAAAAAAATTTCACGTTTTTTGGAGTATGAATTTGTAAGTAATAAATCGGTTGCAAATCATACACGGAGAAAAAGATTTAGTTAGATCAACCAAGGCGTTTGCTATGCGCCAACTAAGTTATTGGTTAGACCAACTAAGTTATTGGTTAGACCAACCAAGTTATTGGTTAGATCAACCAAGTTATTTGGTTAGACCAACCAAGTTATTGGTTAGACCAACCAAGTTATTGGTTAGATCAACCAAGTTATTTGGGTAGACCAACCAAGTTATTGGTTAGACCAACCAAGTTATTGGTTAGACCAACCAAGTTATTGGTTAGACCAACCAAGTTATTGGTTAGACTAATCAAGTTATTGGTTAGACCAACCAAGTTATTGGTTAGACCAACCAAGTTATTGGTTAGACCAACCAAGTTATCGGTTAGACCAACCAAGCTATTGGTTAGACCAACCAAGTTATTGGTTAGACCAACCAAGTTATTGGTTAGACTAATCAAGTTATTGGTTAGATCAACCAAGTTATTGGTTAGACCAACCAATTTATTGGTTAGACCAACCAAGTTATTGGTTAGACCAACCAAGTTATTGGTTAGACCAACCAAGTTATTGGTTAGACCAACCAAGCTATTGGTTAGACCAACCAAGTTATTGGTTAGACCAACCAAGTTATTGGTTAGACCAACCAAGTTATTGGTTAGACCAACCAAGTTATTGGTTAGACGAACCAAGTTATTGGTTAGACCAACCAAGTTATTGGTTAGACCAACCAAGCTATTGGTTAGACCAACCAAGTTATTGGTTAGACCAACCAAGTTATTGGTTAGACCAATCAAGCTATTGGTTAGACCAACCAAGTTATTGGTTACACCAACTAAATCATCTTGGTTAGTCAATCAATAACTTGGTTAGTTAACAAATAACTTGATTGTGATCCAACCAACAACTTAGTTGGCGCATATGTAACTAAGAGCTTAGTTGTTCTAATCAAGCCTTTTTTTTGCATGTATTGGCATGATTATATTACATCATCAGAAATTGTAAACTCACGCAGAGGTTTGTTAATTCCAGGAAAAAACAAAGACGCGCCCAACCAACACAGGAATAACTGAGGCCCTACAATGGATTAGGTACACTTGTGCCAAAAGAGCCAATTTAGGAGAGATATTCGTTTCAAGGTTCAAAGGGTTGTGAATGAAGACGCACAACGTACTTATCGCGAACCTCGTTTCAGCCCTTCGGACGCAAAAACCTCATCGTATTCATTCGCTGTTCTGTCATCGCCGGAAGTAGATCAGCAAACGGATTAATGATAATAAAAATAATGAATAATTAAGATCACGTGCGTCGCTACTGGGACGTGCGGACTAGCTTTATAAGTCAACAACGTACAGCACAGCGTGTGCGAAATAAAAGATCAGATAGGACCCATAAAACCTCTGATACTTTTATTATTAAACCTTGATTCCCTGACACGATCCAGGAAGCACGTGCACAATGTAAAAAAATGAAAATAAAAAAGAAAGACGGAAAGAGTTCTACGAGTTCTTTTGAGAATCCTAAAAGTTCGAAATGCTGCCGAGTATTGCTGGTTGCCAACGTCTAGGCGACGGGAGCGGAGCTCACGATCAAGAGTTCATCGACGTTCGGCCTGTACAGTCTTGCGCAATAAATATTAAAAAGAAACGAGTCCTAATCTATGCCCTCAACTGCTTATCAATTCCGAAAACAAACATCTGTATTATTTAATACTCCTCCATCAGCCAATGTTTATGGTATACAATATTTGTGGTAAATCATCAGTTACGACACCAATGAAAATTTATTTTTACGGTGTTTTAATTGACAGAATTTAATCATATTTATTTGATAGAGATGGCAAAAAAAAATCTGTTGGTGATCCTCGTTGTTTTTTAACTGACTCGATCCCGTTAATGGCGTAATTTCTTCTCGTGCTCCTAGATAAACATTGATTAAACTTTTGGTATTTTAATCGATAGCTTTGACTTTATAAAAAAAATCCCTTATGCGATATAGAATGTTGTTACATAGAAAATAAGATGTCATCGAGTGCGAACTATCGACAAGCTTATTCTGAACCATAAGCCTGAGCGAAAAAGCCCTAGACTAGCGTATGAGGGAATCAGTTGTCCAATTTGGTTCTACCACGGGAGGAAAATTCTACATTCGAGTCCTCGAACATCTGTTGGTGATCCTCATTGTTTTTTAACAGACTCGATCCCGTTAAAGGCGTAATTTTTTCTCGTGCTCCTAGAACAACATTGATTAAACTTTTGGTACTTTAATCGATAGCTTTGACTTTATGAAAAAAAAAATCGCTTATGCGATATAGAATGTTGTTACAAAGAAAATAAGATGTCTTCGAGTGCGAACCATCGACAAGCTTATTCTGAACCATAAGCCTGAGCGAAAAAGCCCTATACTAGCGTATGAGGGAATCAGTTGTCCAATTTGGTTCTACCACGGGAGGAAAATTGTACATTCGAGTCCTCGAACATCTGTTGGTGATCCTCATTGTTTTTTAACAGACTCGATCCCGTTAATGGCGTAATTTTTTCTCGTCCTCCTAGATCAACATTGATTAAACTTTTGATACTTTAATCGATAGCTTTGACTTTAAGAAAAAAAAATCGCTTATGCGATATAGAATGTTGTTAGAAAGAAAATAAGATGTCTTCGAGTGCGAACCATCCACAAGCTTATTCTGAACCATAAGCCTGAGCGAAAAAGCCCTACACTAGCGTATGAGGGAATCAGTTGTCCAATTTGGTTCTAGCTTTGACTTTAAGAAAAAAAAATCGCTTATGCGATATAGAATGTTGTTAGAAAGAAAATAAGATGTCTTCGAGTGCGAACCATCCACAAGCTTATTCTGAACCATAAGCCTGAGCGAAAAAGCCCTACAGTAGCGTATGGGGGAATCAGTTGTCCAATTTGGTTTTACCACGGGAGGAAAATTCTACATTCGAGTCCACGAACATCTGTTGGCGATCCTCGTTGTTTTTTAACTGACTCGATCCCGTTAATGGCGTAATTTTTTCTGGTGCTCCTAGATCAAGATTGATTAAACTTTTGGCACTTTAATCGATAGCTTTGACTTTATAAAAAAAAATCCCTTATGCGATATAGAATGTTGTTACAAAGAAAATAAGATGTCATCGAGTGCGAACTATCCACAAGCTTATTCTGAACCATAAGTCTGAACGAAAAAGCCCTACAGTAGCGTATGAGGGAATCAGTTGTCCAATTTGGTTCTACCACGGGAGGAAAATTCTACATTCGAGTCCACGAAACGCTAATCATAAACAGATTTTTAATATAACTGTTCTGTCCTTTTTTCGTGTAAGAAATAGATTGATCAAACTTCTACGTGCGATGCGTCACCTGGAGGCTTAGGGACCTCCCACCCTTTACTCAACTAACAAAGGTATAACGCATGTAATCTTACGTCACTCATGGACGTTAAGTGATTTTGATTATGCTGCTGCACAAATTGCTTGATTGTTTGTGAGAATAGGGGGATTCCTGCTGTACCGCGAGCAATCTGTTAATCGCGGTAACCCGTGACGACGCCGACTCATACTCTTTCCTTCAGCACGAACTCTGGCGGTGCTTAAGACTGCGCCATGCATTAGATAACGTACATCATAAAAAGCGCAAAGAAAGCAGCGGCGATAAAGAGGGTATTGTCCCGAACTTTATGATAATTTTTTATGATAATTTGTAAAGTTAGGTTATTCCCCGAGAAGCTCATGGAAGCCATTGAATGTTCTGTTCTTTGAGTATAAAAGCTTTGATTCGTCGAAGACGCGGTACATTGATTCGACAAGTACCAACGGTGCATTACCAAACGAGAAGGTGAACTATAGATTCTGGACTTACACTCTGTATAAAAAATTACGACAGTGAATTCATTTATAATTTATCTAATTTTTCGACAGGTGAAACGAGTAACGAGCGCGAAGGAGATACAAAATGCGGGCCCTGCTAGTACTGATGTTTTGCCTTGCGGCAGTAGTGATCGTTTCTGCGGATCCTGACCCTCAAGGATCTATCGTCTTCCAAGGATCGCAGCCTCTGAGTGGTCCTGAACGTCGGCCAACAATTAATCTAGATTACCAGCACAGGATATGGGAAGGAAAGAACGGACACTTTAGTGCAAGCGGCGGAGGTCAGCAATTGCCTGGTGGAAGGTTCGAACCTCACGTAGGAGTTCAAGGAACCTGGCGTTTCCGACGTTCAGCCGATCCGGAACCTCAGGGTTCCATCGTCTTCCAAGGATCCCAGCCTCTGAGTGGTCCTGAACGTCGGCCAACGATCAACCTCGACTACCAACATAAAATTTGGGAAGGAAAGAACGGACACTTTAGCGCAAGCGGCGGAGGTCAGCAATTGCCTGGTGGAAGGTTCGAACCTCACGTAGGAGTTCAAGGAACCTGGCGTTTCCGACGTTCAGCCGATCCGGAACCTCAGGGATCCATCGTTTTCCAAGGATCCCAGCCTCTGAGTGGTCCTGAACGTCGGCCAACGATTAACCTCGACTACCAACATAAAATTTGGGAAGGAAAGAACGGACACTTTAGTGCAAGCGGCGGAGGTCAGCAATTGCCTGGTGGAAGGTTCGAACCTCACGTAGGAGTTCAAGGAACCTGGCGTTTCCGACGTTCAGCCGATCCGGAACCTCAGGGTTCCATCGTCTTCCAAGGATCCCAGCCTCTGAGTGGTCCTGAACGTCGGCCAACGATTAACCTCGACTACCAACATAAAATTTGGGAAGGAAAGAACGGACACTTTAGTGCAAGCGGCGGAGGTCAGAAATTGCCTGGTGGAAGATTCGAACCTCATGTAGGAGTTCAAGGAACCTGGCGTTTCCGACGTTCAGCCGATCCGGAACCTCAGGGTTCCATCGTCTTCCAAGGATCCCAGCCTCTGAGTGGTCCTGAGCGTCGGCCAACGATTAACCTCGACTACCAACATAAAATTTGGGAAGGAAAGAACGGACACTTTAGTGCAAGCGGCGGAGGTCAGAAATTGCCTGGTGGAAGATTCGAACCTCATGTAGGAGTTCAAGGAACCTGGCGTTTCCGACGTTCAGCCGATCCGGAACCTCAGGGTTCCATCGTCTTCCAAGGATCCCAGCCTCTGAGTGGTCCTGAGCGTCGGCCAACGATTAACCTCGACTACCAACATAAAATTTGGGAAGGAAAGAACGGAGACTTTAGCGCAAGCGGCGGAGGTCAGCAATTGCCTGGTGGAAGGTTCGAACCTCACGTAGGAGTTCAAGGAACCTGGCGTTTCCGACGTTCAGCCGATCCGGAACCTCAGGGTTCCATCGTCTTCCAAGGATCCCAGCCTCTGAGTGGTCCTGAACGTCGGCCAACGATCAACCTCGACTACCAACATAAAATTTGGGAAGGAAAGAACGGACACTTTAGTGCAAGCGGCGGAGGTCAGCAATTGCCTGGTGGAAGGTTCGAACCTCACGTAGGAGTTCAAGGAACCTGGCGTTTCCGACGTTCAGCCGATCCGGAACCTCAGGGATCCATCGTTTTCCAAGGATCCCAGCCTTTGAGTGGTCCTGAACGTCGGCCAACGATTAACCTCGACTACCAACATAAAATTTGGGAAGGAAAGAACGGACACTTAAGCGCAAGCGGCGGAGGTCAGCAATTGCCTGGTGGAAGGTTCGAACCTCACGTAGGAGTTCAAGGAACCTGGCGTTTCCGACGTTCAGCCGATCTAGAAGCTCAAGGAACAACCGTCTCGCCCTTCAGAAGCTCCACTACATTTAGCCCAGACACTAACCGTAAAATCCTTGAGTACCAGCATAAGACACGGTTAAACAATATTAATAAGGTGCTTATAAATTACTAAGCCGTGAAACGCGCTCGGCCATGCGGCGGGAGGGCCTCTGTTCTGCTATGCTCTTTTATTCCCGCAGACAATAGACACAATTGCATTTCGAGATTTTCGATGCAATGCAACTGCATCTGCGAATTTAACACTTGTGTCAGCCATAACTTTGTAACCCTGCGGTCAATTCGATTATTTAAAAGGCAGATTTGTTCATTTCTTGATTGTTTCAAGTGCATTTTTTAAAGTTTTTTTTACCATGATTCAGCGAAAGTAGCACGCATTGTAGTCACTTTTTTGCTTAATGTCAGCTGTACCTTTTCATCGGGTCGTCTAATAAATTTATTTTTAAGGCAGATTTGTTCATTTATTCATTATCTCCAGGCCATTTTTTTCGATGATTCTGCAAAAATAGCACTCTATTTTGTTATTTTTTTTTTATTGTCTTCTGTACCTTTTCACCAGTTCGTTCAATACATTTATCTGAAATGAACACATCTGTCTTAAAAAAAAAACTAAAAAAATGCCCTTGAGACAATCAAGAAATGAACAAATCTGCCTTTGAAATAAATGAATTAACCGCAGGGTTACAAAGTTATGGCTGACAAAAGTATTAAATTTGCAGATGGAGATATCTTCAGGGTCATCACGAATTAAAGAATTAGAGGCCTTTTGGTTTAGAATACTATTTATTATTATTTATTACTTTTTATTACAGTTTCGAAGTACGAAAAATAAATGTATACAGAAAAGAAATTGTTTTTCGATTATATATTATATTAAAAATGAAATATTATAATTTTATACATGCACTGAGAGAGATAAGATATATATATACAATTTCAAGATAGGTGGCGAAAATTTAATGAGAATCAATTGAGTGTTTTTCGATAATTGGATTTTAATAAAAACAAGGCTGTAATACCAAACCCTGCAAATTACTTCCTCACTATTTTACAACGTTTGAAAATTTAACACCGTTCATTTATTATACGAGCAACGGACACCATGTTTTAAACCATAAATACTTAAACACTTCGGCTTTTTGTTGATGATGGATTGTTATCAGTCCAATTAAAATCCATCTTGTTTTTTGTAAAACGATTTAATGCATAAGACAGAGCGGAATTATGCATAAACAAGATATGAGATTTAAAAAAAGCGTGTGAACTTGACTCGGGATCACAAGAACTTGACGATCTTACATAAAATATTAATAATAATAATAATGATGCAGCAGTTGTCGGCGGCGGTTCAAGTATAACAATGGTGATGTGGTATCTACTATACCACCACATCAACATAGAATATTATCTACCGAATATTTAATATTTGTTTATCCATAACCCGAACTAACCTTGAATGTCCCCCAGGGTTATTACACGCTCCTAATCGATGAAAAATAATTCTGAAAATTGGTTTTTTAAAAAATGTGGACAAACTTGTTGGTGCAGCTGATTATTGGAATTCACGCCGCTTAGCTCTGTTTTTATAAATATTTATCACGTTGGGTTTCTTTATTGACAACAAATAATTTACATTAATCCGAGACATATTTGTACCACAAACATCAAGAATCCCGCAAGATAAGAAAATTAAAAATACACTTATAATGATGCGAGAGATCACATGCCAGAACGTCGCGAAGGAAAATCTCCAAAGAAATAAGGGTTATTTTTATTCCCACCAAACGATAAGGATTATGTTTATGTTTGTAATTTAATTTTATTCTGGGATAAAGTCTCGAGGAGCATCAGTATTTCAGAAGAATAGAATAAAATAAATACAGAGCCATACAGAAATTTCCCTCCGAGCAGCGAGAGAAGAGTACAAAGACGGATTAAAATCGAGATGAGGTGATTAAAAAGGGTTATCGTTGATTCACTGAAATAAAGATCTGAATGACACTGTTCTCATCAAGGTTATCGTCTGGATGAACTTTAATGCACATTCTTATCAACATAGTGACGTCTTAAGATTCCACTGAGAGGTCCGCGTTTTCAGAATGGATTACCGAGTAGTTACGCGAAAAACCGTCTATTATGATTAAACTCAATTGGGAGGAAGTGAAGACAAGTTAGACTATAAGAGGAGAATGCTGACCACGATACTCTAGTCATTCCTTTACAATGGCTTGCGGGATTAACGTAATCGCCGGTAAGTTTATTCGTAATTCCTTCGTTGGATAACGACTTTATCCACAGCTTCAGTGAAAATAGAATTACTTCGATTGTATATGCAGTAATCGATATGCAGTAATTATGATCTTCTCATATATTTAATCCGCTTATTATAGTTATCGTCGCCTGTGCCACTGCCGCATCGGCCGTGCTCGGTAAGTCTCGAAAACATTTAAAAAAATATATAACACGTTATTTATTATTATTATTATTTCATATATTGTAGAAAGTTGTTTGTTTAATTGTCCCAGATCGATGTCAGATTTTTTCTATCTAATTGATTTCTGAAGATTTTTTCTTACATTCTAATGGAATCATTTGGAATTATTATAGAATATGATTATGTTTTTAGCACCTTTCCCACATGGAAAAACAACCGTATACAATTATCGTACTGAGGTGAAAACCACGACAAGCAATGAAAGTCTCTACGCTTCGCAATTCGTGCTGCAAGGCACACTTGATGTAACACACGATACTAGGGATCCTGAGCAGACAAATGCCTACAATGTCGTCCTCTCGAATGTCGTTACTGACATGCACAACGGGGAGACTATGGATTACGACGGAAAACCTGTGCCTCAGTCGATTGATGGTGATGCTGAAATCATTCAGGCGCCATTTCTCATAATTTACAATACAAATGGCACAGTAAGTTTTCAAGCAAACCAACGGCATGCAAAGTCTGTTTGAATGTTAAATGGCTTCCCGTCCAATTTTTTTTTTTTTAGTTCCAAGCCCTCAAGTTTGGAGGAGACGAACCCCGATGGTCAAAAAATATGAAAATGGCTATGGCCGCGATGCTTCAGCTGGACTTGCCAAACGAAAATCTGGCAAATGAGCCTCATAGCTTTGTTGCACAGGAAGTAAGTGATCCTTGATGGAATATATTTCTTTCCAATAGTCTATGATATTTTTCAAATCGTTGTGCCAGTCTGTGTCATGGTTTGAATTGTTTTAATCAGAAAACGATCTATGGCGATTGTGCGGTCACCTACAACGTTCATCCCATAGAACGAGCTAACTCGAACGCTCCTGAAGAATTCAGAGTCAATAAAACTTTTTCGCCCATCGACTGTGACGGTTTTTCTGTCCAAGAATTCAATAATGTTGACAACGACCATTGCAAGGCCAAGAAACCAGTAAGTCTTCTTATATTCATATTTACTTTCTGGAACAAAACAATCTCTTGAAGAGATGTTGGCTTTACTCGTAATTTCAATTGTCACTATTAGGAACACATGTTCACCGAAAGTACCAGGGATGTTGAAATCGAGAAGCAAGGCGATGGAATTCTCATCAAAAAGCTCAATGCTTATGGTGTTGTTCGTGTACTCTCGGCAAATGGAGCATCCTACCCTCATTTCGTTGTTACCAAGTTAGTTTCCACGTTTTTTTACATTTAGCGACATTTTTTTACATACTTAATCAATATGCTTTGAATATTTTTTAGTACAATGTTCGAGTTCCTTCGAGTCAAAGAGAAATCGGAGAACGATGCGCAACTTGGGAATTTTGTTACTTCACCCAAAATTGACCATTTGACGTACCGGAAACCTAATGCAAATTACGCGCCCAACGCAGCAGTCGATGTTACCCAAGGAAGACATGTTCTCAATGTCTCCCGACTTTCTTCTCACCTGGAAGAATTGCTCGTCCAAGCTTTCAATTATATCGAAGGGGATCATTTTAACCCGAAAGAAATGAATTGGAATCATGTACAGACTATTAACAAAATTTTGCACACAATGAGGTACATGGATGTCGATGCATTGCAAGCTACGTTCGATCAATTTGAAAACTCGGATCTTCGTAGAAACATCCAAATCAAGTGAGTATACGGAGGTTATCAAAACTCTGGTTACCCGCGTGAAATTAATTGTGTCAAATTGAAATCACAAATTTCAAAACGATTGTGAGATCAATTACAAATTACAATTTGATATCAGTAAACGTGATTATGTAAAATTGATTTTGATCTTTCAAATGTACAAATGAATTTCAGCGCAATAATTGCGGCTAAATTAGTAAAAAAAAGCTTAGTATTAAATCGATCTCAAAATCGCTTTGAACTTTTCTAAGATTGTTCGTCTTAACGCGTCTCAAAAATGGCACTTTTTGAGATATGTAAATTTATGGTCGCAATTTGAAATTAAAAATCGCAAATTATTCTTACGTGGGTACCTACGATAATTAAGTAGTTGCAAATGGAAAACCAAAAAATTGACATTTTTTTAGGAATATTTTTCTCGGAGTTGTTGCACAAGTGGGCACCCCAGGATCGTGTCATTTTACGCGAAACATAATCCTCAAAAACAAAATTTCGGCTTTGTCCGCCGTAGACATGTTGACCAAATTACCCCTAAGTGTGAAAGTTCCAACAACGGAACTGCTGGCTGAGATGGAAGATCTGGCTAAATTTGGTGCTGCTATACCAGCCGAAGTGAGAAAAGCTGGCATTCTCAGTTTCGCCTCATTAATATACAGAACATTCAAGAATTTACCTCATCCAGAAACAAGCGCCGTTCTCAACAAATACCTTCACGACTTTTTCGACCACGTCAAGAGTAAGTATTATTTTTTTCGAATATTATTATTAACGACTAGGAGATCATTATGGATTTCGGGTTCGACGTACGCGCATTGTTACATCTTGATTATGTTGTAAAAGATCCTCTCCGATAGCCACGTTAATTAACTTGAAAGAAATAAAGCCAGACTGGTAGACAGACAGACAAAAGTTTTTGGATCCACATTGAGAGAAAAGCATATTGTTGATTTACTTAACGATTTCACATGATAAAACGAATATAGGAAGGCTTGCAATGTTTTATGGTTGAAGCGATGATAATATAGTTCAATAAACGATACTTGCAAAGTTATTGGAAACAAACGTTGAAATCGTACATGCAACAAAACGGCATATTTGAAACTATTATCATTTTGGTGATTGCTATTATAATTGTTTTTGCTATAACCATAAAATAGAGACGTTCCTCCTGGGAATTATATTTATGGTTCATCCAATTATTTTCTTATATTTGCTGTAACCATAAAATGGAGAAGTTCCTCTTGGGAATTATAGTTTACAATTAGATTATCGTCCGACTAACTATATTTTTTATTAAAGTACTATATTTTGCTCTCAGTGCATCGGATATTGTTCATAGAGAATTCAGTGTATCAACTTAAATTTATGTTTGCATTTTCTTCCTGGTGTACAGACGAACCAACTTACGAAATGAAGGTCGCTTATCTGATGGGTATGAAGAACATACAAGTTGGAAAAATCTACGATCTTCTTGAACCGATAATACAAGGCACTCAGGTCATAACTGAGGATCCAGAGCGTTTTCTGCTTTTGACAATTTGGGCTATTGACAAAGCTGTAGAAGAAGATTATACTGTGGCCACCCGAATTTTGTGGCCCTTAATGGTAAACAATACACTATCAACAAAAGTGAGGATTGCCGCTTACGATATATTGATGCACCAAGTACCGGACGAAAAGACCGCACGTAAGGTGCACGAATATGTGAGCACCGAGGGCAACGCACATTTTTACAATTATCATTACACGACGCTTGATAGCATAGCAAGATCGACGGATCAATGCAAAAATAATCTTCGTACAATTGTGAAATCTATTTTGGAAGAAACACAATATCCCCGGGATGCTGATGCAAATATTTATTATCCCTTATCTGGTATACACTCGACCAGTTTCGCGAGCTCGGCGTTTATCTATGCCGAAAAGACTGACATCGGTGTAGTCGTTAATGAGTTTACCGGAGATCCCGAAGTTCTAAAGCTCGAGCACGAGTCCGTGGATAACGATGGTTCCGTTAGTGACCTTTCGGTGAGTACAAAGAATAAATTCGATGTCGCATCGTATTAATCCTTATTTTCGATCCAACTTACTTTTTCAACATTAATATTAATTCTTTCATCGACTCTTATCAATCAGTTTTTTTAATGATGAAATTTTGCGAAGCACATCTCGGGTCTGAAGGCACCCGCGCAAAAATGGAAGTATGAAAACAGTATTTCCTAAATATTAAAAGTGTCTTCAATAATAGTATGCCAAGGCTGGCGTAGTGGAATAAGCCATACGGAATAATATTTCGCCCAAATAAAGAAGGTATTAAAACAGTATTGAAAATCTTTCCAAAAGTAAAAAGTCTTAAGTGTGATCTATTGGACTGAATAATAGTAAAGAATATTGCACCATTTTATTAGTTTTTATGGTCCAGGTCGATATCTCCATGGCTTTCAGTGCCCAGGTCGATATCTTGATGGCTTGCAGAATCAAGGTAGATATCTGCATGGTTTCTTGTATCCAGGTCGATATCTCCACGGATTCCAGTGATCAGTTCGATATCTCCATAGTTTCCGATGTCTAGGTATATTTTTCAACAGTTCTGACAGCTGGACACAGCAAGCTATGGAGATATCGAACTGGACACTTAAAGCCATGGGGAAATTAACCTGGACACCGAAAGCCATGGAGATATCGACTTGAACACCGAAAGCCATGCAGATATCGACCTGGACACCGAAAGCCATGGAAATATCGATCTGGACACCGGAAGCCATGCAGATATCGACCTGGACCATAAAAACTAATAAAACGGTGCAATATTCTTCACTATTATTCAGTCCAATAGATCACACTTAAGACTTTTTCCTTTTGGAAAGATGCACAATACCGTTTTAATACCTTCTTTATTTGGGGGAAATATTATTCCGTATGTTTTATTCCACTATGCCAGCCTTGGTATACTATTATTCAAGACACTTTTATTATTTGGGAAATACTGTTTTCATACTTCCATTTTTGCGCGGGCAGTGATTGCTGCCTATAACATACTACAGTTAAGGTAGGACTATAAATTAACGATTGTGAATCAATTCTGCCATCGCCACGATGGCGCAAGTGGTAATGAACCAGGCTAGAATTCTGGATGTTCACGGTTCGAACCCGGATCGTGGCGTAATTTTTTCACAATTTGTTTGAGATTAAAATTCGTCGATTGTGGCCGCTTGATGAATTTACTTAATTCATTAAACAGCTACAGTCGATATTTGTAATAATACGGATTAATGAAATTTCAATTAGGCTTCGGTTTCGCACGCTTTGAATCTAGCGATCACTGTCTCAGACCCGAGATGTGTTTCGCAAAATTGCATCATTCAAAAAATTGATCGATAAGAATCGATGAAAGAATTAATAATAACAGTACACGATCACTGTCTATAACATACTACGGTTACTTTTTCAATGTCCTCTTCTTGCTAGATTCTGGTGCACGTCGAAGGACACGATGATTTCATGAGTCTGGTGCTACCGCGCTATAGGCCTCGTTTGCAAACCCCTGAGGTTCTCGAAGTATTGCAAAAAGCTAATAATTCGGTACCAGCAGTGAAGGAAGCGATGATTGATATTGTCCTTATGCGCAAGGGCCGCGTTGTTATTGCCAATCATTACAACTTTGAAACCCTTGAGGAGATTAGCGACACCATAATGGAATATTACTTCCGAATGACTGGCATTGCTGCTTACAATTATCAGCATGTTGTCTTCGATCGGTTATACGAAAAACAACTGACCAGTGACATCGGTGTTCCCATCATTATTGAGACTCGCGTTCCCTCAGTAACATCGATGCAGATTAATCATACGAATATAGTCCAGAAGTCATCAGATTTTGACGTGGACATTGAATTCATGAAGTGGATGCATGGAGACTATTCCATGTCGGTATACAATCCCATGAAGGACGTTTGGCATGCGGTTCGTTCTGTCACGGCGACTGAAGTCAAATTACCATTTCATTCGCACATATCACTCGGACGATACCCGAACATCCTAAAGTTCAGTTTTCGAGACCGAGTTGAATCGAAACCGGAGGTTGCTGGAATTCTTTTACGTGCACGGCACATGGTTACCGTCGATGAGGAAGGTACTCGGAAATTGATGGAATCCTGTCATACCTGCCTTAACCAGGAATACGTCCACGATGGCAGTCAACGAATAAATGAAACTGGCGAACATAGTGAGAACAATTTTGATTTGAAGATGCTTGGTCTCACGGGTTCATTGTATACCTACCATAGTGAATATGGGCTCTACTCCGAAATGGATTTGGGTTACGTGAAGACGTTGAACACGTTCTTCATGTCAAATATTTCGAAGAGTTGGTCAGTAAACTTTCTTATCTTATCAGTTTTTATAAAGTTGTAAAAGTTATGGTTCTTACTTTCTCATTATATAAAAAAAATGTTTAACGAGAAATTCTTTACATGACTTTTCTAGTTTTAGTGGAGAAGAAAATGTTTCTATTTTAGTGAGATTATGTGGTATATGAAATAAATTTCGGCTATTTTACAGGACTGATGTTATTTTGGAAGGTGCGTGGGAAGCACGTCGGATGGTGGCATTCGTTGCTTTCGATGTGCAACAGACACTTGGTGGTTGCATCTTTAGGCTCGAGCCCAGTTCTAAATACTCGATCTCTGAGGTGAGTAAAACAGACATCGATTGAGGTAAAAAATGGATAAAACTGATTCAATCTATGATGTATATGTTGGCTTTTAGTTGAATTTCAATGTACGTGGAAAGATGGAAGATAACGATAAAAACGAAACGACTAGCGAATTACGACATTCTCAAACGTTTAGAAACAGTATTAGCTTTAACACCATCTCGAGTCTTACTAACGCGACGGCTGGATCGTTGAACATTGACGTTGACGTTGACCTGAGTCGAGGGCATCTGACAAACAAAGCTTCAGTTCAGATCACCAAAAAAATTCCAGAAGAGCAGAATCTTAAGGTGATAATCACAAAATCATTCTTTGGTTTTCAACTATTCACTATTGTGTTGTCAATATTACAAAATCCATTCTTGTCACAGATCTGCGTGGATTTTAGCGAGAATTACCCGACTCCACCGGCAGATTTCCTTAAGCTTCATAGCATGAACGAAGAAATTAACCGCAAAATGACGCTATCTTATGGATACACCGATGGTGAAGAATGCGTCCAAAACGAGACGATGGTATCGCTGGTCGTGAGGGCTCATTTATCGGATGAACAGGCGATGCGGTTCAAAAACGGTTTGGAGAATAGTGTCTGTGGCAAGCAAATGAAAAGTCCTTTGTATGCGAGCCCGAAGAACTTAGTTCCCAGAACATTTGATTGTTTGAACGAGGCTATTCGCTATACAACACCCAGGAAGTACGAGGTCGGCGTGTCGCACAAAAAGGTTGGGGAAAACCTTTTTTTATCTATATAAGATTTACTGATAATCACTAACTTCGAAGATAATAATCATTGAATCCTACAAATCAACGTTAGTTGCATGCAAAAGTAATGAAAGAGTACCACATTTTTTCCTGTTCGATATGCATTAGTAGAGGGAATGTAAAGCTATCAATATCTTGAATGTAAATATCAAGCGCATAAAAAACAAGAATGCAAAGTAAAATCTTGCACATTGCATTTCCTTTATTTTTCACTTTTTACAAAGCTTCCTCAATAAACCAACTGATAAATGAAAATAAAATACGATAACTTCATTGATATTTAATCGTTACTTTTTTCTTTTTTCAGATACCGCCCAAAATTGCATCTATGTTCTACGATTCTCTAACTGACGGGATCAAACCTTCTGAAACAGGAAAGATTCTATTCCGCGCAGAATTTCCGATGACAAAGAACGCTGTTCATTTTCAATTCATGACAAATACCAGTGGTGTTTCAAACTCAATTCTTCCTTTGAGAAAACTACGAGACAATGGTCAGGGACCAGTATTAAAGCCTTTGTGGGACTTCCCTATGAGTAATAGTCGATTCGGCTTGAAATTATTATACGATTACAACGAGGACAACGTCAGTGAGTACAATGAATAATTAAACAATATGGCCGCTGTTCTCTCCTTCTATATTACAATATCGTAAAATAATCATTCTTCTTTTACCTAGGATTCTGTTATGTGTACCCTGAAATTGTTCATCGAGGTGATGGTGACAAACTGCCATTTACAATTCCCAGTGACGAATGGGTCCTAATTTCCGGAGATCATTTTGACAATAAATTCGCAATTTTTGCAAAACAGCCCAGGCCGAATTTCTTGTCGTTCCAAGTATTTATAAAAGATCATCGCGTTCACATTTTTACTCGTGAAAGCGATAATGCGCTTGTGGCGATAGCCGATGGGTTGGAGCCGGCAACAGAGGAGGGTTTCCGTTTACCGGTAGATCCCAATTTTCACTGGGATTTGAAGTGAGTAATAATAATTTATGTACAATATTAAACAATTTATCTACTCTTATTACATTTTTGCTAATTCCTTTTCATTTTCATTATGATTGCAGAGTTACGAAGGACGACGATCACTTCGTTGTTCGCACGTTGAATGTGCCAATGACTCTTCTCATCGGTTCCAATTATGTGGCCGCCGGGTTCGAATCTGAACTTCAAGGTCACGTCAGTGGCTTATGCGGCCATTTTAACGGAAAAACGTTCTCCAGCAAATCTGATGTTTATTCCACAAAGAACATCGATTCGATAAAGTAGAGTTACGTGAACTCCATTGATTAATATTGTAATGTACAATGTGAATGTATATACAGAAATATAGAAATGAAAATATATTGATTCAGTGTATTTGTATAAATTTTCATAATTTTTTCCTACACATTTTATAAAAAGGAGACTCATGAATATGCTGTATGCAATAATGAAAATTAAATAAAGTAATGAAGTTCACATGGACGTGGCGCTCCGTACGCTAAGGGAAATTTGTGTTAAGCTCTTCGTCGACGCTTCCTTCTTTTTTTTGCTTCCTCATAGAGGAAGCTTTCTTTTCATGAAATTTTTTTTCGAGATTTTTATGTGAAAATGTTTAACATGCTCTGAAACGTCGAGAAAAGTAGTTTAGAAAAATTGTCCAGATGTATGTATGTGTGTATGTGTATGATAAAAGGCCAAAAATTCGTATAATTGCAACTTATAAAGTATTCGATCGAATCAGCTAAAATTTAACCAACATGTACATTAGTGGCTAATCTTCAATTGGTATAAATTTTACAAAAATCGCTTAACGCATTTCATTTTTGCTTCCTCATAGAGGAAGCTTTGTTTTCATCAAAAAATTTTTTTTCAAGATTTTCATGTCAGTACATTCAGAATGCGTCAAAACGTCGAGAAAAGTGATTTAGAAAAAATGTCTGTATCTGTGGTGTGTGTGTATGTGTGTATGTTACACAATCGAAAAATGTAAACCTTTATAACTCGGGAATGTCTTGAGATATCAAGCTGAAATTTGGACCATAGATAGAGGGATCAAGCCTCATCGTTCATACAGATTTTTGTTAAAATCCACTTCATCATTAAATTATTACGCGTTTTTTAATTTTTTGAAAAATGTCTGTTTACGCGATAACTCTTTCAATTTTCGAGATATTGATCTTAAAATTGGTATGAATTTGAGCTTTCATACGCCGGTGATCGCTATTGAATTTGGTTAAGATCGGTTGAACCGTTAAAATTTTATGATGTTTTGAATTTTTCAAAAATTGACATTATCGCTCTTTTGTAACATTTGCAAAACTTAAGATAGCGAGCTCGAATTTTGTATATAAATGAAACAATATTTAGCCATTATATATGTATAATTTAGTGACGAACGGTATGAAATTTTTGATTTTGTGGAATGTTAAATTATTTAAAAAAATATACATTATCACATTCACTTTCGGAAACGCTCTAATAATCACGAAATAACGTAATAACGAAATAGAAAAGGCGAATCCACAACATGTATATTTATCTAATTCAAACAAGGATGCAAAGTAGAACCTTGTACATTGCTTCCTCATCATTTTTCGCGTTTTACAAAGCTTCCTCTATGAGGAAGCCAAAAATTGAATAACATACTCCCTCATAGGTAGCTTTGTAAGAAGCGAAAAATTATGAGGAAGCAATGTTCAAGGTTCTACTTTGCATCCTTGTTATAAGAATTTTTTAATTTTGAAAAAGTACGTAAATGCTCTAGCTCGAACGTATATTAAGCTATCGGGGTGAAACTTCGTATTAAAATTGAAAAAAGTGCTACGACTTTTGGTATTGAATTTGGGCCAAATCGGTAAAGCGGTTCGGTTTTTATGAGATTTTGAATTTTTCAAAAAATTTTCGTTTTGCTCTAATTCAGGTAAAATGTCAACTAATCGACTGAAATTTTCTACACATGAAAAATAACATTCAGTCCTGATACGTACCAACTTTGGTGATGGTCGGTAAAGCGATTCGGATTTTACGTGATTTTGAATTTTTTTAAAATTTATTGGTGTCGCTTTGGATTCCGTAAAATGTCAGAAATCATCAATTTCGTCAATAAATTTCATCTTTCATAAATCTTCCTCTATGATGAAGCCAAAAATAAAATAAAGAAACTTCCTCATAGTGGCGACGTTGTAAAAAGCCAAAAAGAATGAGGAAGCAATGTGCAAGGTTCTACTTTGCATCCTTTTTTAATTGTCAGCTGTACCTTTTCACCAGTTTGTTTAATAAATTTATCGGAAATGAACACAGCTGTCTTGAAAAAACTAAAAAAATGCCCTCGAGACAATTAAGAAATGAACAAATCTGCCTTTGAAATCAATGAATTGACCGCAGGGTTACAAAGTTATGGCTGACACAAGTATTAAATTTGCAGATGCAGATATCTTCAGAGTCATCGCGAGTTAAAGAATTAGGGGCCTTGGTTTAGAATACTATTTATTATTATTTGATTTGAAATGAAATTGTTTTTCGATTATTTATTATATAAAAAATGAAATATTATAATTTTATACATGCACCGAGAGAGATGCATATATATATATATTGAAACGTTTTTAGGATTCTTGTAAAATAATCTATTAAAAATAAGACCAAAAATACGGAAAATTTAGGTGAAATTAATTGAGGAGGAAGGTCGTGTGCTGGACCGGAGAGGATAATTCACTTGGGAGAGGGAATAAACCTCAGATATCCGTTTTTAAGCAACATGGCAGGATAGTTTTGTTCATCATCGGTTTGTTGGTGTTGGGATGATGAATAATGAATCGCTTAACGTGCGAATGAATCTCAAACGGTAAACCAAATAAATTCAGCGAAAAAGATGAGTGGGTTTTTATGCGGGAGGATCCTGAGTATATTGAACAGAAGGACTCGACAGTTCACGTGAGAGGACTAAAGTCTTCGCGTAGAGCGTTTACGCTCATGAAACAAGGAATTTAATAATCACGTGAAATAATCCACGCTGAACTTGAATTTCATTATGCCTCAGAAGAGTTTCGCAACAATCAGGGGATAACAAAGTATTATAAAATTCCGATCATAGGGAAGAGTGAAGGAGTTTAATGCATCGAATAAACAGGAGCTGGGCTGGCTCAAGAAGGACAACACGACTCGAATTATTATAGTCCTAGCTCTATCTACTAGGAAATCAGACTCAAATTGATTTTATGAATGTCCACAATGATATTATTAAGCGTCAGGAGTTGGGCTACCTCCAGGAGTTCTATTATATAAGAAGCAACGGGAAATAACGTAATTGTTTGTGATTATATCGGCAAGAGTTCAATATTTCGAAAAGACTAATTAAATAAGCCCCCTAGCAATCCCTGCGACTTCGAAAATGACCGAAGAAACGACCGGTCATTAAATGAAAAAAAAAACCATTGAAAAGAGCGAAATGACCAAGAAAACGACCATTGAAATTATTCTTGATTAGTCGTTTCTTGGTCACGAAAAATCGGAAAATGATCGTCAAAATGACCCCTTTTTTATCAAATTTCGAAAAAAAAAAAATGGTCACAGCCAGGTGACCATTTTTCCGCCCTGTCCCCCATATTTCCTTGGAGCTTGGAAAATCAGACCCATGTGCGCACGAACTAAGAACAGCTGATAATCTTGTTGTGCACTCAGCGGCCGCTCGAGCGCTAGCGGCGGAGATACGCCTGAGGCCTATAGCCAGGGGTAAAGGAGGAGAAGAAGAAGAAGAAGAAGAATCTGTTGCGAAAGCTTAGAATGCTCAGTGGTGGCACATGCCGTCCGACAGATGGCGATAGCCAGGAGTAAAGGAGAAGAAGAAGAAGAATGCTCAGCGTATTGAAGTTTATCCGGACGATAACCTAGATGAAAAGCGTGTCGTTCGGATGTTTATTTCAATGAATGTACGATAACCTTTACTTATTTCAAGATTTTCATGTGCGGTGTACTAGCATGTTTCATGATCTTTCATCATTACGATTTCTTTTTTCTTCCTCATATATGAAGAAAGAAAATGAAGGGAAAAAATCACAAAGCTTTATCTATTGAAAAGCTTTGTTTTCGTAAAATTTTGTTTATTTCGAGATTTTCATGTCAGGACACTGAGAATGAACCTAAACTTTTTTATTATTACATTTTTTTTGCATGTAAACATCTTTAGTCGTACGTTTTCAATGATGGACTATCGACAAAATGGGTAGCGGCACTTCTAGAAAAAAAAAGCTTGACATAAATTTCCCTTAGCGTACTGAGCGCCACGTCTATGTTGAAATTCATTACTTTATTTAATTTTCATTGTTGCATACAGCATATTTATGAGTCTTCTTTTTATAAAATGTGTAGGAAAAAATTATGAAAATTGATACAATTACCCAGAATCAATATATTTTCGTTTCTATATTTCTGTATATACATTCACATTGTACATTACAATATTAAACAATGGAGTTCACGTAACTCTATTTTATCGAATCGATGTCCTTTGTGGAATAAACATCAGATTTGCTGGAGAACGTATTTCCGTTAAAATGGCCGCATAAGCCACTGACGTGACCTTGAAGATCAGATTCGAACGCGACAGCTATATAATTGGAACCGATATGAAGAGTCATTGGCACCTTCAACGTACGAACAACGAAGTGATCGTCGTCCTTCGTAACTCTGCAATCATAATGAAAATGAACGAGAATTAGCAAAAGTTTAATAAGAATAGGTAAATTGTGGAATATTGTATATAAATTATTATTACTCACTTCAAACGCCAGATAAAATCGGTATCTGTCGGTAAACGGAAACTCTCCTCTGTTGCCGGCTCCAAACCATCGCCTATCGCCACAAGCGCATTATCGCTTTCACGAGTAAAAATGTGAACTCGATGGTCTCTTATGAATACTTGGAACGACAAGAAATTCGGCCTGGGCTGTTTTGCAAAGATAGCGAATTGATTGTCAAAATGGTCTCCGGAAATTAGGACCCACTCGTCACTGGGAATTGTAAACGGCAATTTATCACCGTCACCTCGATGAACAATTTCAGGGTACACAGAACAGAATCCTAGGTAAAAGAAAAATGATTATTTTACGATATTGTAATATAGAAGGAGCGAACAGCGGCCATATTGTTTAATTATTCATTGTACTCACTGATGTTGTCCTCGTTGTAATCGTGTAAGAATTTTAAGTCGAATCGACTATTACCCATAGGGAAGTCCCACAAAGGCTTTAATACTGGTCCCTCATCATTGTCTCGTAGTTTTCTCAAAGGAAAAATTAAGTTTCTAAAACCACTCGTATTTGTCATAAATTGAAAATCAATGTTGTTCTTCGTCATCGGAAATTCCGCGCGGAATTGAAAATTTCCTGTTTCAGAAGGTACCACCCCGTCAGTTAGAGAATCGTAGACAACAGATGCAAATCTTGGCGATAACTGGAAAAAAGAAAAAGCAACGGTTAAATATCGTTGAAGTTATCGGATTTTATGTTGAGGAAGCTTTGTAAGAAGTTAAAAAGGATGCAAAGTAGAACCTTGCACATTGCTTCCTCATTATTTTTCGCGTTTTACAAAGCTACCTCTATGAGGAAGTATGTTATTCAATTTTTGGCTTCCGCATAGAGGAAGCTTTGTAAAACGCGAAAAATAATGAGGAAGCAATGTGCAAGGTTCTACTTTGCATCCTTGTTTTAATTAGATAAATATACATGTTGTGGATTCGCTTTTTCTATTTCGTTATTGCGTTATTTCGTGATTATTAGAGCGTTTCCGAAGTGAATGTGATAATGTATATTTTTAAAAATAATTCAACATTCCATAAAATCAAAAATGTCATACCGTTCGTCATTAAATTATACATATATAATGGCTGAATATTGTTTCATTTATATACAAAATTTGAGCTTGCTATCTTAAGTTTTGCAAAAGTTACAATAGAGCGATAATGTCAATTTTTTGAAAAATTCAAAATATCATAAAATTTTAACGGCTCAACCGATCTTAACCAAATTCAATAGCGATCACCGGCATATGAAAACTCAAATTCATACCATTTTTTAGATCAATATCTCGAAAATTGAAAGAGTTATCGCGTAAACAGACATTTTTCAAAAAATTAAAAAACGCGTAATAATTTAACGATGAAGTGGATTTTAACAAAAATTTGTATGAACGATGAGGCTTGATCTCTCTATCTATGGTCCAAATTTCAGCTTGATATCTCAAGGCCTTCTCGAGTTATAAAGGTTTACATTTTTCGATTGTGTAACATACACACACACATACACACACACACACATACAGACATTTTTTCTAAATCACTTTTCTCGATGTTTTGGACCATTCTGAGTGTACTGACATGAAAATCTCGAAAAAGAAAATTTTCACGAAAACAAAGCTTCCTCTATGAGGAAGCAAAAATAAAGGAAATGCAACGTGCAAGATTCTACTTTGCATTTTTGCTTTTTATGCGCTTGATATTCACATTCAAAATATTGATAGCTTTACATTTCTTCTACTAATGGATATCGAACGGGGAAAGATGTGGTACTCGTTCATTACTTTCCCATACAACTAACATTGATTTGAAGTATTCAATGATTATTATCTTCGAAGTTGGTGATTATCAGTAAATTTTATATAGATAAAAAAAAGTTTTCCCCTACCATTTTGTGCGATACATCGACTGTGTACTTCCTAGGTGTTGTATAGAGAATAGCCTCGTTCAAACAATCAACTGTTCTGGGAACTACGTTCTTCGGGTTCGCGTACAAAGGACTTTTCGTTTGCTTGTTACAGACACTATTCTCCAAATCGTTTTTGAACCGCATCTTCTGTTCATCCGATAGTTGAGCCTTTGCTGTCAGCGATATCACCGTCTCGTTTTGGACGCACTCTTCACCATCGGTATATCCATAAGATACCGTTATTTTGCTGTCGATTTCTTCTTTTGTACTACCAAGCTTAAGGATATCTGCCGGTGGGGCTGGGTAATTCTTGCTGAAATCCACGCAGATCTGT
Organism: Ephialtes manifestator; assembly: GCA_963970395.1. NCBI lineage: Eukaryota > Metazoa > Arthropoda > Insecta > Hymenoptera > Ichneumonidae > Ephialtes > Ephialtes manifestator. The sequence continues at coordinate 20,318,186 of OZ019978.1, read as the reverse complement.
GACAAGAATGGATTTTGTAATATTTACAACAGAATAGTGAATAGTTGAAAGCCAAAGAATGATTTAGTGCTTATCACCTTGAGATTCTGCTCTTCTGGAGTTTTTTTGGTGATCTGAACAGAAGCTTTGTTCGTCAGATGTCCTCGACTCAGGTCAACGTCAACGTCAATGTTCAACGATCCAGCCGTCGTGTTAGTAAGACTCGAGATGGTGTTAAAGCTAATACTGTTTCTAAACGTTTGAGAATGTAGTAATTCGCCTGTCGTTTCGTTTTTATCGTTATCTTCCATCTTTCCACGTACATTGAAATTGAACTAAAAGCCAACATATACATCATAGAATGAATCAGTTTTATGCATTTTTTCCTCAATCAATGTTTGTTTTACTCACTTCGGAGATTGGGTATTGAGAACTGGGCTCGAGCCTGAAGATGCAACCACCGAGTGATTCTTGAGCATCGAAAGTAATTAATGTCATGAGCCGACGTGCATCCATCGCAGTTTCCGAAATTACATCCATCCTGCAAAATAGCCGAAATTTATTTCTAATACCACATAATCTCACTAAAATAGAAACATTATTTACTTCTCTACTAAAAGCACAAATGTAATTTAAAGAATTTCTCATTCAATATTTTTTTATGTAATGAGAAAGTACACTCTAAAAACTAAGCGTGTTGTAAGTGCGTTGTTTCCTATCTTTTACATTGTGACGAGTTTTTACACACTTACAGGCGTGTTCTTTTTAGATATCATTTATCATGTGAATGCTAACACCCTTGAAAGTGTATAAAAACGCGTCACAATGTAACATATAGGAAACAACACACTTGCAACACGCTTGGTTTTTAGAGTGTAAGAACCATAACTTTTACAACTTTATAAAAACTGATAAGATAAGAAAGTTTACTGACCAACTATTCGAAATATTTGACTTGAAGAGCGTCTTCAACACCTTCACGTAACCCAAATCCCTTTCCGACAAGAATCCATATTCACTGCGGTAGGTATACGATGAACCCGTGAGACCAAGCGACTTCAAATCAAAATTGTTTTCACGGTGTTTGCCAGTTTCATTTACTAGTCGACTGCCATCATAGACGTATTCCTGGTTAAGGCAGGTATGACAGGATTCCATCAATTTCTGAGTACCTTCCTCATCGACGGTAACCAAGCGCTTTGCAAGGATAACAAATCCAGCAACCTCCGGTTTCGATTCAACTTGGTCCCGAAAATTGAACTGTAGGACGTTCGGGTATCGTCCGAATGTTATGTGCGAATGAAATGGTAATTTGACTTCAGTCGCCGTGACAGAACGAACCGCATGCCAAACGTCCTTCATGGGATTGTATACCGACATGGAATAGTCTCCATGCATCCACTTCATGAATTTAATGTCCACGTCAAAATTTGGTAACCTCTGAATTAAATTCGTATGATTAATCTGCATCGATGTTACTGAGGGAACGCGAGTCTCAATAATGATGGGAACACCGATGTCACTGGTCAGTTGTTTTTCGTATAACCGATCGAAGACAACATGCTGATAATTGTAAGTAGCAATGCCAGTCATTCGGAAGTAGTATGCCAATACGTTGTCGCTAATCTCCTCAAGGGTTTCAAAGTTGTAATGATTGGCAATAACAACGCGGCCCTTGCGCATAAGGACAATATCCATCATCGGTTGCTTCATTGCCGGCACCGAACTATTCGCTTTTTGCAATACTTCGAGAACCTCAGGGGTTTCCAAACGAGGGTAAAAACGCGGTAGCACTAATCTCAGGAAATCATCGGGTCCTTCGATGTGCACCAGAATCTAACAAAAAGAGGACATTGAAAAAGTAACCGTAGTATGTTACAGTGCAGTTGCAGTGATCGTGTGTTGTTAATATTAATTCTTTCATCGACTCTTTCCGATCAATTTTTTTAATGATGGAATTTTGCACATCTCGGGTCTGAGACTGTGATCGCTAGATTCAAAGCCTAATTCAAATTTCATTAATCCGAATCATTACAAATATCGACTGCAGCTGCTTAATAAATTAAGTAAATTCATCAAGCAGCGACAATCGACGAATTTGGATCTCAAACAAATTGTGAAGAAATTTCGCTACGACCCGGGCACAAAACGGAATTCTAGCCTGGTGCATTACCACTTACGCCACCGTGGCCCTGGCAGAACCCCCCACCCAGGGTTGCCCCCCCCCCCCCAAGGGCCCCCCACCCTTGTGGGACCTATGTTTTTGAAAAAGGACTTAGAAAAATACGGGCTTGGTGTCTCACAGAACCGCCGAATTTTTCTAAGTCCGTCGATTCTTGACACGCCGGCGGTTCTTTAGGTTCTTTAGGTTCTTTAAATTCTTGACGGCCCGAATTTTTCTAAGTCCCTCGATTCTTGACACGGCGGCGGCGGCGAGATCTTTTTATAATACGGAGATATCTTAAACGTACGCGGAAAGACAAAAGTAGTTGGGAGAATCATCTCCAGAATATACTGTACAGCAAAATAATTGCAGCAACTAATTCGCTCCTGTAACCAATCACAGTGCTGTTTTCACCAATAGCCTTTAGCTAACGAGTAGTTTCTATAACCAACGAATAGTTGTCATAACCCACTGAGCCATGGGCAATGGGTTGCCTAACCCACTGTCGGAACCCATTTATTGCTTAACTACTTTTTTTCTCCTTGTAGTATGTTACAGGCAGCGATCACTGTCTCAGGCCCGAGATTTGCTTCGCAAAAAGCCATCATGCAAAAAATTGATTGATAAGATTCGACGAAAGAATTAATATTAATATTGAAAATGTAAGTCGAATCGAAAATAAGGATTAATACGATGTGACACCAAATTTATTCTTTGTACTCACCGAAAGGTCACTAATGGAGCCATCGTTATCCACGGTCTCGTGTTCGAGCTTTATTACTTCGGAATCTCCGGTAAACTCGTTGACGACTATACCGATATCAGTCTTTTCGGCATAAGTATACCCGGAGCTCGCGTAGCTGATCGAGTGTATACCAGATAAAGGATAATGAATATTTGCATCAGCATCCCGGGGATATTGTGTTTCTTCCAAAATAGATTTCACAATTGTACGAAAATCATTTTTGCATTGATCCACAGATCTTGCTATACTGTCGAGTGTCGTGTAATGGTAATTGTAAAAATGTTCGTTGCCCTCGGTGCTCACATATTCGTGCACCTTACGTGCGGTCTTTTCGTCCGGTGCTTGGTTCATCAATATATCGTAAGCGGCAATCCTCACTTTTGTTGATAGTGTATTGTTTACCATTAAGGGCCACAAAATTCGGTTGGCCACAGTATAATCTTCCTCTACAGCTTTGTCGATCGCCCAAATTGTCAAAAGCAGAAAACGCTCTGGATCCTCAGTTATGACCTGAGTACCTTTTATTATCGGTTCAAGAAGATCGTAGATTTTTCCAATTTGTATGTTCTTGATACCCATCAGATAAACGACCTTCATTTCGTTAGTTGGTTCGTCTGTACACCAAGTAGAAAATGCAAACATAAATTTAAGTTGATACACTGAATTCTGTATGAACAATATCCGATGCACTGAGAGAAAAATATAGTACTTTAATAAAAAAATATAGTTAGACCGACGATAATCTAATTATAAACTATAATTCTCAGGAGGAACTTTTCTAGTTTATGGTTACAGCAAATATAAGAAAATAATTGGATGAACCATAAATATAATTCCCATGAGGAACGTCTCTATTTTATGGTTATATCAAAAATAATTATAGTAGGAATCATCAAAATGATAATAGTTTCAAATATGCCGTTTTTTAGCATATACGATTTCAACGTTTGTTTCCAATAACTTTGCAAGTATCGTTTATTGAACTATATTATCATCGGTTCAACCATAAAATATTGCAAGCCTTCCTATATTCGTTTTATCATGTGATCATTAAATCAACGATATGTTTTTCTGTCAGTGTAGATCCAAAAACTTTTGTCCGTCTGTCTACCAGTCTGGATTTATTTCTTTCAAGTTAATTAATGTGGCTATCGGAAAGGGTATTTTACAACATAATCAAGGTTTACAACATAAGCACGAAATCCATAATGATCTCCTAGTCGTTAATAATAATATTTGAAAAATAAAATACTCACTCTTGACGTGGTCGAAAAAGTCGTGAAGGTATTTGTTGAGAACGGCGTTTGTTTCTGGATGAGGTAAATTCTTGAAAGTTCTGTATATTAATGAGGCGAAACTGAGAATGCCAGCTTTTCTCACTTCGGCTGGTATAGCAGCACCAAATTTAGCCAGATCTTCCATCTGAGCTAGCAGTTCCGTTGTTGGAACTTTCACACTTAGGGGTAATTTGGTCAACATGTCTACGGCGGACAAAGCCGAAATTTTGTTTTTGAGGATTATGTTTCGCGTAAAATGACACGATGCTGGGGTGCCCACTTGTGCAACAACTCCGAGAAAAATATTCCTAAAAAAATGTCAATATTTTGGTTATCCATTTGCAGGTACTTAATTTTCGTTGGTACCCGTGTGAGAATAATTATTTCAAATTGCGATCATAAATTTACATATCTCAAAAAGTGCCATTTTTGAGACGCGTTAAGACGAAAAATCTGAGAAAAGTTCAAAGCGATTCTGAGATCGATTTGATACTAAGCTTTTTTTTTTACTAGTTTGAGCGCAATTATTGCGCTGAAATTCATTTGTACATTTGAAAGATCAAAATCAATTTTACATAATCACGTTTACTGATATCACATTGTAATTTGTAATCGATCTCACAATCGTTTTGAAATTTGTGATTTCAATTTGACACAATTATTTTGACGCGGGTAACCAGAGTTTTGATAACCTCCGTATACTCACTTGATTTGGATATTTCTACGAAGATCCGAGTTTTCAAATCGATCGAACGTAGCTTGCAATGCATCGACATCCATGTACCTCATTGTGTGCAAAATTTTGTTAATAGTCTGTACATGATTCCAATTCATTTCTTTCGGGTTAAAATGATCCCCGTCGATATAATTGAAAGCTTGGACGAGCAATTCTTCCAGGTGAGAAGAAAGTCGGGAGACATTGAGAACATGTCTTCCTTGGGTAACATCGACTGCTGCGTTGGGCGCGTAATTTGCATTAGGTTTCCGGTACGTCAAATGGTCAATTTTGGGTGAAGTAACAAAATTCCCAAGTTGCGCATCGTTCTCCGATTTCTCTTTGACTCGAATGAACTCGAACATTGTACTAAAAAATATTCAAAGCATATTGATTAAGTATGTAAAAAAATGTCGTTAAATGTAAAAAACGTGGAAACTAACTTGGTAACAACGAAATGAGGGTAGGATGCTCCACTTGCCGAGAGTACACGAACAACACCGTAAGCATTGAGCTTTTTGATGAGAATTCCATCGCCTTGCTTCTCGATTTCAACATCCCGGGTACTTTCGGTGAACATGTCTTCCTAATAGTAACAATTGACATTATGAGTAAAGCCAACATCTCTTCAAGAGATTTTTTTTTCCAGAAAGTAAATATGAATATAAGAAGACTTACTGGTTTCTTGGCCTTGCAATAGTCGTTGTCAACATTATTGAATTCTTGGACAGCAAAACCGTCACAGTCGATGGGCGAAAAAGTTTTATTGACTCTGAATTCTTCAGGAGCGTTCGAGTTAGCTCGTTCTATGGGATGAACGTTGTAGGTGACCGAACAATCGCCATAGATCGTTTTCTGATGAAAACAATTCAAACCATGACACAGACTGGCACAACGATTTGAAACATATCATAGACTATTGGAAAGAAATATATTCTATCAAGGATCACTTACTTCCTGTGCAACAAAGCTATGAGGCTCATTTGCCAGATTTTCGTTTGGCAAGTCCAGCTGAAGCATCGCGGCCATAGCCATTTTCATATTTTTTGACCATCGCGATTCGTTTCCTCCAAACTTGAGGGCTTGGAACTAAAAAAAAAATTGAACAGAAAGCCATATAACATTGAAACAGACTTTGTATGTCGTTGGTTTGCTTGAAAACTTACTGTGCCATTTGTATTGTAAATTATGAGAAATGGCGCCTGAATGACTTCAGCATCACCGTCAATCGACTGAAGCACGGGTTTTCCGTCGTAATCCATAATCTCCCCGTTGTGCATGTCAGTAACGACATTCGAGAGGACGACGTTGTAGGCATTTGTCTGCTCAGGATCTCTAGTATCGTGTGTTACATCAAGTGTGCCTTGCAGCACGAATTGCGAAGCATAGATACTTTCATTGCTTGTCGTGGTTCTCACCTCGGTGCGATAATTGTATACGGTTGTTTTTCCATGTGGGAAAGGTGCTAAAAACATAATCATATTCTATAATAATTCTAAATGATTCCATTAGAATGTGAGAAAAACTCTTCGGAAATCAATTAGATAAAAACAAATCTGACATCCATCTGGGACAATTAAATAAACAACTTTCTACAATATATGAAATAATTATAATAATAAATAACGTGTTATATATTTTTCAAAATATTTTCGAGACTTACCGAGCACGGCCGATGCGGCAGTGGCACAGGCGACGATAACTATAATAAGCGGATTAAATATATGAGAAAATCATAATTACTGCATATCGATTACTGCATATACAATCGAAGTAATTCTATTTTCACTGAAGCTGTGGATAAAGTCGTTATCCAGCGACTACGAATTACGAATAGACTTACCGACGATTACGTTAATCCCGCAAGCCATTGTAAAGGACTGACTAGAGTATCGTGGTCTGCATTCTCCTCTTATAGTCTGACTTGTCTCCACTTCCTTCCAATTGAGTTTAATCATAATAGACGGTTTTTCGCGTAACTACTTGTAAGCCATTCTGAAAACGCGGACCTCTCAGTGGAATCTTAAGACGTCACTATGTTGATAAGAATGTGCATTAAAGTTCATCCAGACGATAACCTTGATGAGAACTGTGTCATTCAGATCTTCATTTCAGTGAATCAACGATAACCCTTTTTGATCATCTCATCTCGATTTTAATCCGTCTTTGTACTCTTCTCTCGCTGCACGGAGAGAAATTTCTGTGTCATGACAACAAAAAACGGTGACAACAATAATAGTTTTATTAGGCTAACAAAAAAAATTGGTCAACCCAGCAAAAAGATTTGGCAGCCGAACAAAAGATTTATCAGCATAGCAAAACTGATTTGTCAGTCTACCCAAGTAAAAAAATTATATATAGTCTGACATATGGAATTGGGCATATATAGTCTGTATAAACTCCATATGCAATCTATATGGAATTTATATATAGCATCACCTGAGAAGTTGGGTTTATGTATAATTTGTATATAGATTATATATAGAGTTTACGCAAACTATATATGCCCAATTCTATGTTTAAAAGTATACATATTTTTTATATACTCTATATATAATTTTTTTACTTGGATAACGTAACGATTTTTTTTGTCACCGTTTTATGTTGTCATGACACATAAATTTCTCTCTCCGTGGGTCTGTATTTATTTTATTCTATTCTTCTGAAACACTGCTCCTCGAGAATTTATCCCAGCTGGGATTTCATCCTAGGATGAAATTAAATTACAAAAATAAACATAATCCTTATCGATTGATAGAGATACAAATAACCCTTATTTCTTTGGGGATTTTCCTTCGCGACGTTCTGGCACGTGATCTTTCGCATCATTATAAGTGTATTTTTAATTACTTATCTTGCGGGTTTCTTGATGTTTGTGGTACAAATATGTCTCGGATTAATGTGAATTATTTGTTGTCGATAAAGAAACCCAACATGATAAATATTTATGAAAAGAGAGCTAAGAGGCGTGAATTCCAATAATCAGCTGCACCAACAAGTTTGTCCACATTTTTTAAAAAACCTATTTTCATAATTATTTTTCATCGATTTGCAGTGTGTAATAACCTTGGGGGAAATTCAAGGTTAGTTCGGGTTATGGATAAAATAATATTAAATATTCGGTAGATTATATGTTTTTGTGGTGGTATAGTAGATACTACATCACCGTTGTTATACTCGAACAGTTACTAACACTACTGCATCATTATTATTAATATTTTATGTAAGATCGTCAAGTTCTTTTGATCCCGAGTCAAGTTCACACGCTTTTTTAAAATTTCATATCTTGTTTATGCATAATTCCGCTCTGTCTTATGTATTATATTGTGTTACAAACAACGTGATAAATTTTAATTGGACTGATAACAATCCATCATCAACAAAAAGCCGAAGTGTTTAAGTATTCATGGTTTAAAAAATGGTCTCGTGTTGCCCGTATAATAAATGAACGGTGTTAAATTTTTAAACGTTGTCAAATAATGAGGAAGTAATTTGCAGAGTTTGACATTACAGCCTTGTTTTTATTAAAATCCGATTATCAAAAGAGACTCTATCGATTCTCATTAAATTTTAGCCCCCTATCTCGAAATTGTATATATGGGGCATTCCACCCCGTTCCGACCTGGATTTGACCTCGACCTTTCCGATTTGGATCATTATTTTTTACTGGCTTAGTTGGACCCTCAACTGCACAATTTTTTTTTTAAGGCCATTTTTTTAAAATATATTTTTAAAGTGACATAGAAAACCCCATAATTTAAAACTCTGATAAAATTCTGAAAAATACTTAGTTCAATAACAAAATTATCTAGCTTATAGTCAGAGTGGGGAAGATTTTCGTTCTTACAGTTTTTAACCTTTTTTTATTTAAAAAAATTATTAAAAAATACAAAAAATAATTAATTTACTACAGGCAATTGGTCAAATGTTTATTTATGTAAAACCGAATTTTTCAGAATTTTTTCAGATTTTTAGGAAATTGTTCAGATTTTACCGAGCTATGCAAATTTTTTTTAAATATTTTTTTAAAGTAACATAAAACCCCATAATTTAAAAATCTGAATAAATTCTGAAAAATACTTTATTCAATAACAAAATTATTTAGCTTATAGTCAAAGTGGGGAAGATTTTTCTTCTTATAGTTTTTAAACTATAAGAAAAAAAACTTACCCACTTTTCTTCTTATAGTTTTTAAACTATTTTAGTTTAAATAGCGAATTCAACGATCGGACGGATGGCAGGTCCCACACAGAACATATCGCCCATGGTACGTCTTTTGAACATCCATGGTGGATGAGTCGATCGTCCCGGGGACATCAATGGACAGCCAGCACATAACCACAAAAAGTATCAATCGGCACCAATTCTAGGTAACGTAGTCGGTCTTTGAACGTACCAGTAGGTATACAATAAACGTATGTCAAATATCTTATGGATGTCATCGATTACGTGAAAATAGCTATCCATAGGACGTTCAACGAACATATATTTTATGACATATCGACGTTCATATTATACGTTCAACGGACGTGAAATGTCCAATAAATATTTACGAGTATGTTCAAGGAACAACCATTTTACATAGAATTGGTGCTGATTACTACTTACTGTGGATGTTTAGTGAATGCATATAGATTTCCCCTGTATGTTTAGCTTTTTATCCAGGTTAGACGTGTAATGTAGAGACAATGACAAGCCATACTACGATCTGACTTACGTATATACTATGTCATGTATACATATTTTGTGATGTTCATTCGAAATGGAACTGATGTTCTATGGATATGGAGGACAACGTCCATTATGCACATGTCCAGCACCAAACGCCACTGTCATGCTCTAAACTGGCTGCTATTCAATGTGGTTTTTCGGATGTCTGGTGTATGTCCACTCAAGGATCTTGCGGGACATTCATTCAGAGTCCTGCCGCGGCCATCCGACAGACATTCCATTTACGTCCATTAGGTACGTTTTCGCGAAGACAAAATTTGAACATACATTAGATGTCCAGTTGATGTATTGACGGTGCAGCCATACAATGTGGTCCTCCGGACGTTTAGTGTATGTCCGCCTTATGGCCCTGAATGACGTTCATTTTTCATCATGCAGAAATAATGCAATGAACGTTCTCATTTCATCTATCAAATATATCTGCTTGTAGATGAATTTTGAACGTCTATTGGATGTCGCGTTAAAGTACTACAGATTCATCTAATCGAGGTATTCTACTTAATGTTCCATGGACATCCATTTTATATCCATTCCGACCGATCAAGGTGGTACATATTATGTATGTCCAATGCATGTCCCGTTTTTATCCACTGTGATATGTCCAACTACAAGACTGCTGTAGACGTTAAATAGAGATCCATATATCGTCCACCGTGAATGTGGACGTTTTACGGATCAATGGACCATTCATGGACGTCCAATGGACAGTATGTTCTGTGTGGGGTGCCAGCCTCTCTGGTAATAGGGTAAACAGTATAAAAGCCCGCCACTCGTTACGATCCTCTCTCATTCCATCACCAATATCGAATAGTAACCTCAACTATTCACGATTAGTTCTCGCAAGATTAGTTAGGTTAACTAATCCAATCGTTGGGACTACCACTCGAATAGTTGGAACTACCATTCGAATTGCTCGTATTACCGTTTGAGTTGTAAGGGAAATAGAATAATCGATTGGTTGTGTCAACTCATTTCTTGGTTATGGCTACTAATCTCTTTTTTCCGTGTAAACACGCTCTAACACCCGTATATGCGCGCAGGCCGTGGTATCGTACCAACCCCTACGCGCGTTTCGTAACTTTCAGCTGTGAAGACCTAATTGCCACCACGCTCACTGATGATAATAGTATATTACACACCTAGGGCAGTAAAGTAAGAAATGTCTCAGATCACATGTAATTGTTGGCCGAGGCGAAGCCGAGGTCGACAAACATGATGACCCGCGAGGAATTGAGGATTTGACTGTAGACTCGGGCAATACAATGCGCATTTCTTGAAACTGCGAAACTATTTCGAATCATAATAGAATATACTCGGTAATATTAGAAAATAATGTATCGAGAAATGTACGTGACTTTGACCCAAAACCCCTCCCCTCCGCCATGTGATCATTCATGATGATTTTCAGTACCCCCCTCGATTCCAGATTCTCACGTGATTAATGGACGCCCCCTTTTCTAAGAGCATATAGTGGGGGATATCGATATAGTCATTAGGGCTGTTCAAAAAAATATAATTTCTTTATTATCGGTTTCTCCTGAAATGCAGTATTGATTATTACAAAAAAATGTTTTCGCGAAAGCTGGGAGTTGTAAGATGATATTAAGTACTGCCGCATCAAGGCCAAAATTCATGAAAAACGGCGATTTTTGGAATTTTTTTTTTTTTGTCATCGTAAAGCGCTCATGGAGATTGTTGTTGCTTTCGATAGACTATCAAATTGTGTAAAGCCAGAAACATGTTCGATAATGTTTAGTACTACTGCATCGATATTCAAGTTAACAGAATAAAAAGTGAAATCCTTTAAAACATTGAAATATTCACCGGTGTGATGGTCTAGTGGTCAGTGTACTGGCCTCTAGTCCAGAGCATCGGTACACAGAAAAAAAGGCTTGGTTGGAACTACCAAGTGCTATGGTTGTATATGCGCCAGACAATTAATTGGTTAGACCAACCAAGTAATTTGTTAGGCTACCAATTTCTTGGTTGGTCTAACCAAGTCACTTGGTTAGCTTACCAAGTCACTTCGTTAGTCTAACCAAGAAATTGGTAGCCTAACCAAGAAATTGGTAGCCTAACCAAGAAATTGGTAGCCTAACCAAGAAATTGGTAGCCTAACCAAGAAATTGGTAGCCTAACCAAGAAATTGGTAGCCTAACCAAGAAATTGGTCGGTCTAACCAATTAATTGTCTGGCGCATATATAACCATAGTACTTGGTTGTTTCAACCAAGCCTTTCTTTCCGGCTAGGTCGCGGGTTCGATAACCGGTACCGTCGATTTTCGTCGAAAATATAAATACGGGCGCGATGAAACTCCAGATCTATACATGAGACCCACACAGGTATTTCTACCTGTGGGGGTCACATGTATACAGCTGTAGTCCGTGTTTACGTTCTCGACGAAACGTGACGTAGCTCCGGTGCCTGGAGGCGAACTCGAGACCGGCTATATCGGCATAGGTTTTCCGCAGTTTCCTTATGCCCATAGCAGAAATGCTATGGCAAATGCGATATAGAGAGGGACGTCGGATGCGGCCGCATGGGGGCCTGGTTACTGATTCGGACCAGACCCCCAGGGGGGACTGGCTACTGATCCGGGCCGACCCTGTAATAGGCGTAATGCCTGCAGACGGGGGGAAATGCAAAATAAAAAAAAATCAACATTGAAATATTCATCTGCTCATCGACTATTTCGCGCATTTTCAAATGACAAAATGGCTCATGAAACGGGAGTCCTGTGTGACCAAATTTAGTACTGCTGCATCGATATCGCAGTTTCCCCGTTTCAAGAGTTATTTTTCCATCTGAAAACGCACGAAATAGTCGATGAGCAGACGAATATTTCAATGTTTTAAAGGATTTCATCTTTTGATTTTGTTAACTTCAATGTCGATACGGCAGTACTAAACATTATCGAACATATTTCAGGCTTTACACAATTTGATAGTCTATCGAAAGCAACCACAATCTCCATCAGCCCTTTAAGATGACAAAAAAAACAATTTCAAAAATCGCCGTTTTTCATTAATTTAGGCCTTGATGCGGCAGTACTTAATATCATCGCACAATTCCACAATTTTTTGTGATAATCAATACAGCATTTCAGGAGCAACCGATTATAAAGAAATTATGTTGTTTTTTAACAGTCCTAATAGTCATACGTCGTATGCCGTTCATAGGCGCTGGTGGGGAATTAGCGACGGAGGAGAATCCCCCACTCTATGCTCTTAAAAAACGACAACACGAGGACCACCGACATCCCTCTCTCTCTTGTTTTGTACGGATCCCCACCACCGTAACGCTCAGTCCAGGTTCTAAGCCTACGGCAAGACCGTGATGTTTCCCCACCAAGACTACGATTCTCTACCGAGCCCGGCTGACTCAGCCGATTGCGCCGGAGTTCATAGAATCTCTACGGAAGTAACTCGCGAATTGCTCGTTTTTACCCCTAACCGGCGAGCACTTAGCGGGAAGTTGTATTATGATTAAACTCAACTGAATGGAAGTGGTGGAAAATCGGACTGTAATAGAATAATGCAGACCACAATAAACTATCAGTGCTTCGCAATGACTCGCGGGATTAACATAATCGCCAGTAAGTCTATTCGTAATTTCGTTGTTGATGAATGATGTTCATCGACTGTTTTAGTGAAAGCCGAATTACTTCTATTCGTACATTAATTATTATATTATTTTGTATTTTATCTACTTTTTTTAGTTCTCGTCGCGTGTACCACTGCGGCATCGGCTGTGCTCGGTAAGTCTCAAAAGAAACTTCAAAAAATGCATAACACGTTATTAATTACCATAATTGTTTCATATCCGCCCCTAATAAGTTCATGAGTAACGATATTTTATCGGATCCATTGTTGTCGTTTTATTCGTCCTGTGGTGGGATGCTGAGTTAACGTTACGCTTAAGTTACGGTAACCGATACGGTAAAACGTCCCGATACGATAGCGTGACGATTCGGCTGCGCGACCGTCGTAGAAGCGCCGAGTCGTCTGCTCGGTCGTCGTGCTGTCAGAGCCTGTCAGAATATCCAGGTTATGGAAACCTGTCAGAGTATCCAGGTTATGGAAACCTTTCAGAGTATCCAGGTTATGAAAACCTGTCAGAGTATCCAGTTTATGGAAACCTGTCAGAGTATCCAGGTTATGGAAACCTGTCAGAGTATCCAGGTTATGGAAACCTGTCAGAGTATCCAGGTTATGGAAACCTGTCAGAGTATCCAGGTTATGGAAACCTGTCAGAGTATCCAGGTTATGGAAACCTATCAGAGTATCCAGGTTATGGAAACCTGTCAGAGTATCCAGTTTATGGAAACCTGTTAGAGTATCCAGGTTATGGAAACCTGTCAGAGTATCCACGTTATGGAAACCTGTCAGAGTATCCAGGTTATGGAAACCTGTCAGAGTATCCAGGTTATGGAAACCTGTCAGAGTATCCAGGTTATGGAAACCTATTAGAGTATCCAAGTTATGGAAACCTGTCAGAGTATCCAGGTTATGGAAACCTGTCAGAGTATCCAGATTATGGAAACCTGTCAGAGTATCCAGGTTATGGAAACCTGTCAGAGTATCCAGGTTATGGAAACCTGTCAGAGTATCCAGGTTATGGAAACCTGTCAGAGTATCCAGGTTATGGATACCTATCAGAGTATCCAGGTTATGGAAACCTGTCAGAGTATCCAGTTTATGGAAACCTGTTAGAGTATCCAGGTTATGGAAACCTGTCAGAGTATCCACGTTATGGAAACCTGTCAGAGTATCCAGGTTATGGAAACCTGTCAGAGTATCCAGGTTATGGAAACCTGTCAGAGTATCCAGGTTATGGAAACCTATTAGAGTATCCAAGTTATGGAAACCTGTCAGAGTATCCAGGTTATGGAAACCTGTCAGAGTATCCAGGTTATGGAAACCTGTCAGAGTATCCAGGTTATGGAAACCTGTCAGAGTATCCAGGTTATGGAAACCTGTCAGAGTATCCAGGTTATGGAAACCTATTAGAGTATCCAGGTTATGGAAACCTGTCAGAGTATCCAGGTTATGGAAACCTGTCAGAATATCCAGGTTATGGAAACCTGTCAGAGTATCCAGGTTATGGAAACCTATCAGAGTATCCAGGTTATGGAAACCTGTCAGAGTATCCAGGTTATGGAAACCTGTCAGAGTATCCAGATTATGGAAACCTGTCAGAGTATCCAGGTTATGGAAACCTGTCAGAGTATCCAGGTTATGGAAACCTGTCAGAGTATCCAGGTTATGGAAACCTATCAGAGTATCCAGGTTATGGAAACCTGTCAGAGTATCCAGTTTATGGAAACCTGTCAGAGTATCCAGGTTATGGAAACCTATCAGAGTATCCAGGTTATGGAAACCTGTCAGAGTATCCAGTTTATGGAAACCTGTCAGAGTATCCAGGTTATGGAAACCTGTCAGAGTATCCACGTTATGGAAACCTGTCAGAGTATCCAGGTTATGGAAACCTGTCAGAGTATCCAGGTTATGGAAACCTGTCAGAGTATCCAGGTTATGGAAACCTATTAGAGTATCCAGGTTATGGAAACCTGTCAGAGTATCCAGGTTATGGAAACCTGTCAGAGTATCCAGGTTATGGAAACCTATCAGAGTATCCAGGTTATGGAAACCTATCAGAGTATCCAGGTTATGGAAATCTATCAGAGTATCCAGGTTATGGAAACCTGTCAGAGTATCCAGGTTATGAAAACCTATCAGAGTATCCAGGTTATGGAAACCTGTCAAAGTATCCAGGTTATGGAAACCTGTCAGAGTGTCTAGGTTATGGAAACCTCGATACTCTGACAGGCTCTGACAGCACGACGACCGAGCAGACGACTCGGCGCTTCTACGACGGTCACGCAGCCGAATCGTCTGTAGTAACGCTCGTTTCGCTATCCTATCGGGACGTTTTACCGTATCGGTTACTGTAACTTTAGCGTAACGTTAACTCAGGATCCCACCACTGTGATTGGTTGCTAGGAAAGTCTGTGGTAAACAAGTTCAGTTTAACGCTGCAGCTTTTAAAGCTTTGTAAGAGCACAGCAGCGCAAAAGTTTTTCAGGCATGCGCGCCAGCACAGGTGACTAGCGTAGTCCCTCTTAAAAAAAATCTCCTTCTCTAAAAAGTATGTTGTGAGATTATATCGAAGTGCGAGTTGGTCCATTGTCATCGTGTTATTCGCGTTGTGATTGGTCCAAATTGGCGCGAGATCAGATCGAGACCGAGACCGAGTTCGTGTTTAACACGCTTGATAGTTGCAATTCTGACAGTTTTGTCCAGCATATCGGGCGCGCGAGGTTTGAAATCCCAAGTTGGTTGACTTTACAATATTTCGGGGTTTCCGGATTATGTGTTAATTGCGAATATTAAAACTAGGCTTAAGATGTTAAACGACAAAGTGCGACGTAGTCTCTATGGCAACAACAACACCAGGCATACGCGGAGTCACTACATGCGGATCAACAGAACAATCGTGAATAAGATGATAAGCGAAGAGATCGGGGAGAATTGAAATTCTGCAGTCAAGTAAATCCGACCTCTTTGTTCACTGTTACTTTTAGCAAAATCCATGCCAGGTTTCCAGAAGTGGAAATCCTGTATTTATTTCTTTGAGCAAAGAGGTCGTACTGCTTTACTAAAAATGTAAAGCCCCGTATAATGATGGGACTTTACATACCCTAATACATTTTTTAAATATTTTCATAAAAAATTGTTTTAGGCTTGATTGATGGTTAGCGCGCGAAGCGCACATCCGCTGCTAGTATTTTATAAAGTCGTTCATCTATTTATGTCAGTGAAATAAAAGTAGTTTGATAAACTTTTAGAGGACTTTATTTTATTTTATTCATATGATGAAACGTTTTCGCTATTGCTTTCTCATACACGGAGCTTCGCTTTCGCGAAAAGAAAAAGAATTCCGGATCATCATGTCATGTCTTGCATACTATAAAAAAAACTGTCGAATGTAGGTCCTTCCTTAAAAACAACATACTTGGAGTAACAAAAACCGAATAATAATTATTTTGGAATATTATAATGTTTTTAGCACCATTTCCACATGGAAAAACAACCGTATATAATTATCGCACGACGGTAAAATCCACGACAAGCGATGATAGCCTCTACGCTTCGCAATTCGTCCTACAAGGCACACTTGATATAACACATGATACTAGGGACCCAGAGCTGGCAAATGCCTACAGCGTTGTCTTCTCGAATGTCGTAACTGATATGCACAACGGAAAGGCGATAGATTATGATGGGAAAGAAGTGCTTCGGTCGATCGACGGTAATGCTAATGTCATTCAGGCGCCATTCCTCATCATTTACAATCCAAATGGCACGGTAAGTTTTTAGGCAAACCAACGACATACAATGTCTGTTTCAATGTTTCATGGTTTTTCATTGAATTTTTCAGTTCCAAGCCCTTAAAGTTGGCGAAAACGAATCAGAATGGTCACGAAATATGAAGATGGCGATGGCTGCGATGCTTCAGCTCGACTTGCCAAACATAAACGTCAAAAAGTTGAAGAATGACAATCACAGCTTCGTTACACAGGAGGTAAGTAATTCGTAATGGAATATGTGTGTTTGAATGGTCTATGACATGTTTTAGATCGTTATGCCGATTTGTGCTCATGGTTCAAATTGTTTCCACCAGAAAACGATTTATGGTGATTGTTCGGTCACCTACAACCTTGACTCCGTATATCGGGCTAGCCCGAACACCCCTGAAGAATTTAGAGTCAGTAAAGATTTTTCGCCCATCGACTGTGACGGTTTTGGCGTCCAAGAATTCAATAATGTTGACAACGACCATTGCAAGGCCAAGAAACCAGTAAGTTTTGTTACATTTAGATTTATTTTCTTGAACAAAACAGGCTGTTCAAATGATCGGGTCAGCTTTAATCTTAAGTTCAATTGTCGCTATTAGGAACACATGTTCACCGGTAGTACCAGGGATTTTGAGTTCGAGCAGCAAGCTGGAGGAATTCTAATCAAAAAGCTCAATTCTTACGGTGTTGTACGGACAATCCCAGCCAATGCAGCAGCTTACTCTCATATCGTTATTACCAAGTTAGTTTCCACGTTTTTTACGTTTTTTACAGATAAAAATGGAATATTTTACCACGCTTTGAATATTTTTAGCACGACTTTTGAGTTCCTTGGAGTCAAAGAAAAATCGGAGAACGACGCACAACTTGGGAATTTTTCTGATTCACAAAAAATTTACGATTTGACCTACCGGAAACCTGAGGCAAGTTATGTACCCAACGCCGCAATCGATGTTACCCAAGGAAGGCACGTCGTCAATGTCTCCAGTCTCCCTTCCAAACTGGAGGAATTGCTCTCCGAAGCTTTCAACTATGTCGAAGAGAATCACTTAAGCCCGAATGAAATACATTGGAATCATGCACAGGCTATTAACAACATTTTGCACACAATGAGGTATATGGATGAAGATGGATTGCAAGCAACTTTCGATAGATTTGAAAAACCGGTTCTTCGTAGAGATATCCAAATGAAGTAAGTATTATATGGAGTTTATTAAAACTCTGATTACTTACGAAAATTAATTTGTTGCAAATGGAAAACCTGCAATTTTCTGCAATTTTTTTAGGAATATTTTTCTCGGCGTTGTTGCACAAGTCGGAACCCCAGCGTCGTGTAATTTTGCACGAAACATAATCCTGAAAAACAAAATTTCGGCTTTGTCCGCCGTAGACATGTTGACCAAATTACCCCTAAGTGTGAAAGTTCCAACAACAAGGCTGCTGTCTCAGATGGAAGATCTGGCTAAATTTGATGATGCCATACCTGCCGAAGTGAGAAAAGCTGGAATTCTCTGTTTCTCCTCGTTAGTATACAGGACATTCAAGAATTTACCTCATCCAGAAACCAGTGACATCCTCAACAAATACCTTCACGATTTTCTGGACCACGTCGAGAGTGAGTAATTTATGTCTGAAATATAATTATTAATGAATCAGAGATTATTATGGATTGCGTGCTCGGCGTATTTTTGCATTGTTATACCTTGATTACGTTGTAAAATGCGCTCTCTGATAACACAAAAAAAATTGTTTGGTTGTGACAACTACGTTTTCAATTTGCTGTACATAAGCCCTAATAAATTAGGTGCCCCAACGATATCGAATAGTCACCTCTACTATTCATGATTAGTTTTCGCAAGATTATTCAGCCTAACCAATCCAATGACTAGGCCTTTCATTTAAATCGATAGCACTACCATTTGAGTTGTAAGGGAAGGTAGGGTATTATTTTCACCAAAGTTTTTTTCACCAAACTCGATTTCACCAAATCCAAAATGGCGCCACGAGCATCGTCTGAATATTCTTGTCTATCATAAATTATTTAAAATAGTCCGGATGACCGTAGTCTGATATTTTGTTGACCGAACGGTGTCTCGTGGTCCACGTGTACCACGACGTTACCCTCGAGGTCTAACTTGACCGGACGGTGTCCCTGGTGGTCCACGTGTACCACGACGTTATCCTCGAGGTTTAACTTGACCGGATGATGTCCCACGTGGTCCACGTGAACCACGACGTTATCCTCGAGGTTTAACTTGATTGGACGATGTCTCTCGTGGCCCACGTGTACCACGACGTTATCCTTGAGGTCTAGGGCGGTGGTCCACGTGAACCACGACGTTATCCTCGAGGTATATGTTGTCCGGATGGTGTCTCTCGTGGTCCACGTATACCGCGACGTTATCCTCGAGATCTAACTTGACCGGACGGTGTCTCTCGTGGTCCACGTTGACCACGACGTTATCCTCGAGGTCTAACTTGACCGGACGGTGTCCCTGGTGGTCCACGTGTACCACGACGTTATCCTCGAGGTTTAACTTGACCGGATGATGTCCCTCGTGGTCCATGTGAACCACGACGTTATCCTCGAGGTTTAACTTGATTGGACGATGTCTCTCGTGGCCCACGTGTATCACGGCGTTATCCTTGAGGTCTAGGGCGGTGGTCCACGTGAACCACGACGTTATCCTCGAGGTATATCTTGTCCGGATGGTGTCTCTCGTGGTCCACGTATACCGCGACGTTATCCTCGAGATCTAACTTGACCGGACGGTGTCTCTCGTGGTCCACGTTGACCACGACGTTATCCTCGAGGTCTAACTTGACCGGACGGTGTCCCTGGTGGTCCACGTGTACCACGACGTTATCCTCGAGGTTTAACTTGAGCGGATGATGTCCCTCGTGGTCCACGTGAACCACGACGTTATCCTCGAGGTTTAACTTGATTGGACGATGTCTCTCGTGGCCCACGTGTACCACGGCGTTATCCTTGAGGTCTAGGGAGGTGTTCCACGTGAACCACGACGTTATCCTCGAGATCTAACTTGACCGGACGGTGTCTCTCGTGGTCCACGTTGACCACGACGTTACCCTCGAGGTCTAATTTGACCGGACGGTGTCCCTGGTGGTCCACGTGTACCACGACGTTATCCTCGAGGTTTAACTTGACCGGATAATGTCCCTCGTGGTCCATGTGAACCACGACGTTATCCTCGAGGTTTAACTTGATTGGACGATGTCTCTCGTGGCCCACGTGTACCACGACGTTATCCTTGAGGTCTAGGGCGGTGTTCCACATGAACCACGACGTTATCCTCGAGGTATATCTTGTCCGGATGGTGTCTCTCGTGGTCCACGTATACCGCGACGTTATCCTCAAGATCTAACTTGACCGGACGGTGTCTCTCGTGGTCCACGTTGACCACGACGTTACCCTCGAGGTCTAACTTGACCGGACGGTGTCCCTGGTGGTCCACGTGTACCACGACGTTATCCTCGAGGTTTAACTTGACCGGATAATGTCCCTCGTGGTCCATGTGAACCACGACGTTATCCTCGAGGTTTAACTTGATTGGACGATGTCTCTCGTGGCCCACGTGTACCACGACGTTATCCTTGAGGTCTAGGGCGGTGGTCCACTTGAACCACGACGTTATCCTCGAGGTATATCTTGTCCGGATGGTGTCTCTCGTGGTCCACGTATACCGCGACGTTATCCTCGAGATCTAACTTGACCGGACGGTGTCTCTCGTGGTCCACGTTGACCACGACGTTATCCTCGAGGTCTAGCTTGATCGGACGGTGTCTCTCATGGTCTACGTGTACCATGACGTTATCCTCGAGGTTTAACTTGATTGGATGATGTCTCTCGTGGCCCACGTGTACCACGATGTTATCCTCGAAGTCTAGGACGGTGGTACACGTGGACCACGAGAAACACCGTCCGGTGTTTCTCGTGTTTTTCCGGATAACATCATGGTACACGTAGACCATAAGAGACACCGTCCGATCAAGCTAGACCTCGAGGATAACGTCGTGGTCCACGCAGACCGCGAGAGACACCGTCCGGTCAAGATACATCTTGAGGATAACGTCGTGGTACACGTGGACCACGAGAGACACCGTCTGGTCAAGTTAAACCTCGAGGATAACGTCGTGGTACACGTGGACCACGAGAGACACCGTCCGGTCAACAAAATCTCAGACTACGGTTATCCGGAGTATTTTTAATAATTTATAACTGGCATGAATACTTAGACGATGCTCGTGGCGGCATCTACCGGGAGATTGAATCAAGCAGTCGATTTCGGTTTTGGTGAAATCGATTTTGGTGAAAATAATACCCTACCAGCAACATTTGCAATGATAACTTTGGATGTGAGGAATGTGTTTAGGTATTGTCGTATGCCAGCAGATTTTGTTCATAGATAATTCGTGTACCTCAGTGAACGTCAATTGATGTTTGAATTTTGTTCCTGATATACAGACGAACCAACTTACGAAATGAAGTTCGTTTATCTGATGGCTATCAAGAACATTCAAGTTGGAAAAATCTACCATCTTCTTGAACCGATAATCAATGGTACTCGGGTCTTAACTCAGGATCCAGAGCGCTTTCTGCTTTTGACGATTTGGGCGATCGACAAAGCTGTAGAGGAAGATTATACTGTGGCCACCCGAATGTTGTGGCCCTTAATGGTAAACAATACACTATCAACAAAAGTGAGGATTGCCGCTTACGATATATTGATGAACCAAGCACCGGACGAAAAGACCGCACGTAAGGTGCATGAATATGTGAGCACCGAGGGCAACGAACATTTTTACAATTACCATTACACGACACTCGACAGTATAGCAAGATCTGTGGATCAATGCAAAAATGATCTTCGTACAATTGTGAAATCTATTTTGGAAGAAACACAATATCCCCGGGATGCTGATGCAAATATTCATTATCCCTTATCTGGCATATACACTACCAATTACGCGAGCTTCGCTTTTAAATATGCCGAAAAGATTGACATCGGTGTAGTCGTCAACGAGGTTACCGGAGATCCCGAAGTTCTAAACCTCGAGTACGAAACTGTGGATAATGATGGATCCGTTAGTGACCTTTCGGTAAGTACGCAGAATAATTTACCCGTCACATCGTATTAATCCTTATTTTCGATTGAACCAATTTTCTAAATGTTCTCTTCCCGCTAGATCCATATGCACATCGAGGGACATCACAGTGTTATGAAAGGGTTAGGACATAACCCCAATCATAGTTTGACAGCTACTAAGATTCTTGACATATTGCTTAAAGCTAGCAGTTCGGTACCGGCAAGGAAGAAGCTGAAAATTGATATTGTCCTTATGCGCAACGGTCGCGTTCTTATTGCTAATCATTACAACTACGAAACCCTTGGCTATATAACACGTGACCTCTCTAAAATAATCGGCAATGGTGCTTACAATTATCAGTATGTGAGATTCGATCGATTGTACGAAAAACAACTGACTAGTGACATCGGTGTTCCCATCATTGTTGAGACTCGCGTTCCCATTGTAACATCGATGCAGATTAATTTCACGAATACGGATGTACGTAAGACATTAGCTATGGACTGGGACATCGAATTAAAAAAGCGAACGCACGGAGACTATTCCATGTCGGTATACAACCCCATGAAGGACGTCTGGCATGTAGTTCGATCTGTCACGGCTACTGAAGTCAATCTACCATTGCACACGCTCATAACATTCCATAGAGCCTTCAAAACCCTAAAAATGAGCTTTCCAAAACGACTTGAAACTACACCATCTATCGCTGGAATTCTTATCCGTGGAAAACACTTGGTTACCATCGATGAGGAAGGTACTCGGAAATTAATGGAATCCTGTCATATCTGCCTTAACAAGGAAAACATTCCTTATTTATGTCTGCAAGAAGATGGCAAGATGATGAAGAGTAGCTTTGATATAAAGTCGCTGGGTCTCAAGTTTTCATCGCATATGGACATTGGTGAATATGGACCATTGTCGGAAAGGTATTCGGATTACGTAGCAACGTGGGACACGACATTTATGTCAAAAATTTCAAATAGTTGGTCAGTAAAATATTCTTGACTTACCAGTTTTTCTAAAGATCTAAAAGTAATGATTTTTTTATTTTCTTATTAGATACAGAATTTCTAATGAGAATTTGAGATTACTTCGGTACTTTTAGTAAGGGGAAGTTACACTGTAAAAAAATCTTTCTTAAAATTAATATACTCGTATTGGAAGTACCATATGTATAAACTGTGTACTAAATTTCATGAACGTTTATATTGAATTTTCATATGAACGGTATTGGAAAAAATGTAGCTTTCGATAACAATACGGCACAATTGTTTCTGGTTTTTCCATCGCTGCAAGATATTTTTCGATGAATATGTTTGAAAATTCATAAACATTACTTTTGATATTTAATGACCTTGCATATTAAATTTTATAAACATTTATGTTGAATTTTCATATGAGCGGTATCTGAAAATTCAAATACATATGTGTTGGAAATTTAAAATGGACATAAAAACAATTTTAACAAATATAAATATTAGTCGGACATTATTTTGTACACAAATTATGTCATCAGAAATTGTTGGGAATTAGTTTTCGCCACAGAAAATTTTTCGCTTACACTGGGGTTTGAACCTACGGCCTACCTACCCAAGTATCTAACAACGCACGCACACTGTTAAAAAAATCTGTATTAAAATTAATACAAAAGTGTTGGAAGTTTTTTTGCAGATACCGTATATGAAATTTTGTATACATGTGTATATGAAAAATCATAACATTTAGAGGAATATTAAAATTGAACGTTATTAAGATTTAATGTCAGTATGACCATATGCATAAACTGTGCATTAAATTTCATAAACATGTATGATGAATTTTCATATGAGCGGTATCTGAAAACTCAAGCACATATGTGTTGGAAATTTAAAGTGGACATAAAAGCAATTTAAAAAAATAGAAATATTATTCGGACATTATTTTTTCAAACAAATTATATCATCAGAAATTGTTGGGTATTGGTTTTCGCCACAGAAAATTTTTCGCTTACACTGGGGTTTGAACCTACGACCTACCTACCTAAGTACTTAACAACGCACGCACGCTACCAACTACGCTATCAACGACTTAGTAATTTTGGATACCTAAATGGCATAAGAGTTGTATAACTATTATTCTCTCAAGCATACTTATAATTGACATAACAAAATATTCAATTGATTGCAATCAGAGCGCGAAGTGGGTTGAAAATATTTTCAAATGAACATACTTTTTGGACGAACGGAATCTTTTTCTCACGAGGATGCTCAGGTATCCGGATTTACGAAAAAATTATATCCACAGACCTGTGAAGTTCTAGCAACAAACATAAATCAAACATAAATTTGCCGCAATAGCAGCGCGAGATGCTCCAGTGTTTAAAAAAAATCGATTTTGGAAATCTCGAGTAACTTATCAGAAGTCGATGCTAAGTAATAAGTGTTAGCGATCTAGTGCGGGTTTTTTTTCGTTATTGGAAAATGTGTATTAAATTTCAAATCAGTCACTAAAAATCCAAAAAATTAATGTTGATTTTCATGTACTAATATAGTAATGATTGATTTAGTAATCATGTGTTATAATTTAATATCACCGGATTGGTAAAATCCATAGACGCATATTAAATTTACTGTGCAACTATATTAATGTTTATTTTCTATACCGAGTTTTGTAAATTTCTCACACGTTTGTGTCGCAAAAACACAAACATTTTGCAAAAAGTAGTACACCTATGTGGAGAAAACTGCAAATACTTTGACGGGTATTTGTCAACATTAGTAACTGAAATTTTGATAACTTTGATCTTAAATTTAATGCGACAATTTGTATTAAATTTCAAATCGGGCACTAAAATTCCTAAAATGCATATTGATTTTCATGTACTGATTTAGTAATTATTGATTTGATAATCATGTATTGTAATTTTCTATCACCGGATTATCGAAATTCATTGATCTGTATTAAATTTATTATGCAAACGTATTAATTTCGATTTCCTATACCAAGTTTTACAAAATTCATACACGTTTGTATAGGAAAAACTCGAACATTTTTTACAGTGCATGCTACCGACTACGCTATCAACGACTTAGTAATTTTGGATATCTAAATGACATAAGAGTTGTACAACTATTATTCTGTCAAGCATATTCATAATTGACATAACAAAATATTCAATTGATTGCAATCAGAGCGCAAAGTGAGTTGGAAATATTTTCAAGTGAACATAATTTTTGGATGAACGGAATCTTTTTGAAAATCTCGAGTAACTTATCAGAAGTCGATGCTAAGTGGTAAGCGTTAGCGATCTAGTGCTTTTTTTTATTCGTTATTGGAAAATGTGTATTAAATTTTAAATCAGTCACTAATATTCCAAACATTCATGTTGATTTTCATGTACTAATTTAGTAATGATTGATTTAGTAACCATGTGTTGTAATTTTATATCACCGGTTTGGTAAAATCCATACACGCATACTAAATTTACTATGCAACTATATTAATGTTTATTTCCTATAGCGAGTTTTGTAAATTTCTCACACTTTTGTGTAGCAAAAACGCAAACATATTTCATAAAGTAATATACCCATATGGATAAAATTGCAAATACTTTACTTGGTATTTTTCAATACCAGTAACTGTAATTTGAGTAACTTTGATCTTACATTTAATGGAACAATGTATATTAAATTTCGAATCGGGTACGAAAATTCCAAAAATGCATATTGATTTTCATATACTAATTTAATAAATGATGATTTAATAATCATGTGTTGTAATTTTCAATCACCGGATTATTAAAATTCATATATCTGTATTAAATTTACTATGCAAACATATTAATTCCGATTTCCTATACCAAGTTTTACAAAATTCATACACGTTTGTCTAGGAAAAACGCGAAATTTTTTTACAGTGTTCCTCTTTCTATTTTAGTGAGGTTATATGGTATAAGAAATAAATTCTGGCCTTTTTGTAGGAGTGATGTTCTTTTGAAAAGTATCATGGATGTACGTCGGGTTTGGAAGGACATTACTTTTACCTCTCAATTGAGAAGCCGTAGTTACGTCTTGAAGCTCGAACCCAGTTCTAGTTATCCGATCTGCGAAGTGAGTTAACACCGATCAAATGGGGTGGGGATCAAAATAGCGAAAGATAAAAATTTTGAATGGTCGATTTTAAATTTTAAAGTTAACAAAAAAGTTAAAGAAACAAAATAAATTTAACGTAATTCTTCGCAATTTTAATTATTCTTTAATCACTATATTTCATTCCCTATTACGGCATTCCTTATAATAGAGTTCTTCATTTGGACATTCGCTATTCGACGTATCTGAGTTTTATTCAAACGGAATTCGTATTCTCGTCATATTTCCTTTTGCTATATTGTCAATTCAAAATATTAGCTGTTCTCTGTAATCGATTTCAAAATTAGGAACTTTCTTTGTCGTATGTATCTATATTTTGATTATTTAACGAACACACTCACTGAAAATATATATTCAAATAGATAAGTGTTTGAATAATGAAATTACCAAACAAACAATTATTTGACTTAGTGGTCTGTCCAAATAAAAAATTCAAACAACTTATCTTTCGTTATTGTAATGTTCACAATTTTTAAATGTCTGCACGGAGAGAAAACTTTTGTCGCATCAACAAATCAGTTGCTAATATAGTGACAGCAAAGCCTTATTTCTTAGCCTAAAAAAAAATATTTGCTAGGTTTGTCAAAAAATTTGCTAGACCAGCAAAAAGATTTGCTATGCCAGCAAAATTATTTATTAGGCCAGCAAATACATTTTCTAGGCCAAAAAATAACGTTTGCTGTCACTATGCTAGAAAATGATTTTTCTCCGTGCAGATATTAATCATTCCAAATTTTAGACATTCAACATTTCATAACCCACCAAATGAAATGTATGTAGAAAACTCGATTGAATTATGATTAATTTTTAGATCAATGCCAGGTTACTGGGAGAATATGAAGATTACGATAGGAACGAAACGACTAGCGAATTACTACATGCTAAAATGTATAGAAACAGTGTCACCTTTAAAACCATCTCGAGTCTTACTAACAAGACGGCTGGAATGTTGAACATTGACGTCAAGATTCACGTGAATAGAGGTCATCTGAGAAACAACGTTTCAGTTCAGATCACCCAAAAAACACCGGAAGAACAGAAACTTAAGGTGACAAAAACATGGACAATAATTATTTGCCGTTTAAGGGGAGGGAGTCAGGTAAAAAAAATTGATTTTGGAAATTCAATATCATCCAAATCTTATTGCATATAAAAATGCCCAATGCACTATATTGTTGGTGCTCGATGAAAGGATTTTTTACTGTCATCTGGCTTGCATATGCTTTTCAATATTATCTTAAGCAAAGTTCTTAGGTTTTCCATTCTGCGCATGATTCAGATCAAACTTCATGAAATCAAATCAAACTTCATGAAAAGATACACCGGCTAAATGGAGCAAACTATTTTTTTCATTCTGAAAGCAAAATTAATCACTGATTTAGAAAATAGCATAAACTTTATTTATTAATAATTAGGTCACTTAAAAAATATTACTTTTTATTAACATCTGCTTCATTTAGCCGGTGTATCTTTTGATGAAGAAGAAAATGAGACGTCAACCATTCCAATCGGCCTAGTAGTTTGATCTGTATCATGCGCAGAATGGAAAACCTAAGAACTTTGCTTGGCAGTACCTCGTTTCTACACATCCCAAGTAAACACAGACCAACACGACACAGGCAATTGAACACGAATTTAACTTAACTCGATACATGGCAACTCGACGCAGCGAACATACATATGATAAAACTATGTATTGCGTTGAGCCTGTGTTCAACTGCGCCAAACCTCGTTTACCAATCGCCCAAACTGTGTCGAACTGGGACGTGTCGAGTTGAGCCATGGGACAACTCTGCCGTGTCGAGTTGAGCCACGGTATAATCTTGCCATGTCGAACTGAGCCAAGATACAGTATTACTGTGTCGAACTGAGCCACGGGTGAGTTTTGCGGTGTCAAGTTGGTGATGTGTCGAGTTTCGTCGTGTCGAATTGAGCCATGGTATAGTTTGGCCGTGTTGAGTTGCGCCATGGTACAATTTGGCTATGTCGAATTGCGCCATGGTACAGATTGGTCGTGCCGAGTTGAACCATGGAGATTTCAGCTGTGTCGAGTTGCGCCACTGTAGAGTTTGATTGTGTTCAGTTGCGCCACGGTACAGTTTCGTCCCGTCGCCTTTCGCGCTGGTACAGTTTTATTGTGTCGAGTTAGGACATGGAAGAATTTTGCTGTCGTGTGGAGTTAGTGATGTGTCCAGTTTCGCTGCGTCGAGTGGCCATGTGTCTAGTTGAATTCGTGGTCAATTGCCTGTGTCGAGTTGGGTCTGTGTTCACTTGGAATGTGTAGAAACGAGGTACTGCCCTTTGCTTAAGATAATATTGAAAAGCATATGCAAGTCAGACGACAGTAAAAAATCCTTTCATCGAGTACCAACTATATAGTGCGTTGGGCATTTTTATATGCAATAGGATTTGGATGATATTGAATATCCAAAATCAATTTTCTTGACCTCACTCGGTCCCCTTAAGAGAATTTTGTTGTAAATAAGTATTACAAAATCCATTTTTGTGACAGATTTGCATCGATGCTGTTAAAAAATTCCCGGCGCCACCGGCGGATTATCTGAAACTTACTGGAACAAACGAAGAAATCGACAGTGAATTAACGGTATATTACGGATACACCGATGGCACAGAGTGTGTTCTCAATGAGACGATGATATCCCTGACCGTAAAGGCTCAACTATCGGATGAACAGAAAATGCGATTCAAAGAAGATTTGGAGAATAGTGCTTGCAGTAAGGAAACGAAAAGTCCTTTATACGCAAGCCTGAACAGCAGCTCAGTTCCCAGAACAATTAATTGTTTGAATGAGGCTATTCGCTATACGACACCTAGGAAGTACACATTCGATGTGAAGTACGAAAAGGTTTGTGGAGGAAGCAAAAAAAAAAAAAAAACAAAACGTATAGGAGAAAGTAAAATTTCATAACTTCAATAATTTGTAATTGTTCCATATTTTTCCAGCTATCGCTCGACTTTGCTTCATTTATCTGCGACATTTACGGTATCCACGAGGACCTTCGTGAGAATGGAAATTTTCAATTACGCACACAATTCCCGATGACGATGAACAATATCGATTTGGAACTTATGAACAATTCTAGCGATTTTTCGACAGCAGTTCTACCATTAAAAAACCTGCAACCCGATGGTCTGGGACCAGTAATGAAGCCTTTATGGGACTTCCCTCTGGATAATAGTCGGTTCAACATTAAATTTTTACACGATTACACAGACGACCGAATCAGTGAGTACAAGAAAAATAATTTTTCATCAAACAATATAAGGTAAACCGACCAGTGAATGAACGTCACCAGTGAATGCATCGAGAGAAAAGATTTCATTGATGCCAAAGAAATGGGTAGATTGATTTTTTTTCATTGAAATCAAGTAAATATTTCTTTGATTTCAATGAAATAGTGCAATTGAATTTTAAAGAGAACATTTCATTGGCTGTAAATAAAGATTTACTAAGTGAGCATATAATAAAGAACCAGTTTCATTGTTTTAAAGAGACGTTTTCATTTGTTCAAAGAAACATTTTCATTGATCTCTCTCTCGCACCTAACCTCACTTTTTTGTTTTCCGGTTCTCCCGAACGAACGGCTTCGAGTTTCGAGGAGCCATAAGCTTAGCCTATTTCTGCTATATTTCCTTACATACGCACAAAATTTGAGCTTTACCTGCCGCGTATTTCAGAAAAAAATAGGTTTCGAAATTTTGAGATGATAAGAAGAAGGTTTCATTGAATCAGAGACGATATCATTGAAATCAATGAAAAAGGTTCATTGGTTTAAAGAAATCCCAAATGAAAATATTATATGAAGATTATATATAAAGATTTATATAGAAGCTATATACGAAAGTGGACGTATAGAATATTTATATATTTTGTATAATCCATATGAACTTATATAATTAATTTTAAAAGAACTATATGGAATCAATATATGATACTATATGAAATATATTTGATTCTATATAGTCTTTAAAAATTAATTCTATAAGTTCATATGGGCTATACAAAATATATAAATATTCTATATGTCCACTTTCGTATATAGCTTCTATATAAATCTTTATATATAATCTTCATATAATATTTTCACTTGGGATGTTTCTTCGAATCAATGTCACTACTTTTCATTGAGTTTGAGATCATTCAAAGAAAAGATAGTATTGAAATTCAAGTATTTCATTTCATTGGCAAAGATTTCCGTGAATCAATGAAACTTTTCTCTCGGTGTGCACGCTATCCATAAGAGCACGTGCATAAAAAAACGTTCATTCACTGGGTTTTGTCGTCTGCTTAATTGTTCATTTACTGGTCGGTTCACCCTACCTGCTATGTTTTCTTTTCGGATTACAATAACGTCAAATAATTATTTTTCTTTTGCATAGGATTTTGTTCTGTGTATCCTGAAATTATTCATCGAGGCGATGGTAACAAACAGCCTTTTACAATTCCCAGTGACGAGTGGACCCTGATTTCTGGGGACTATGTCAACATGAAATTTGCAATTTTTGTAAAACAGACTAGACCAAATTATTTGTCGTTCCAACTATTCATAAAAGACCACAGAGTTCACTTTTTTACTCGTGAAAGCGACAATATGCTTGTGGCTGTAGGAGACGGCATAGAGCCGGGAACGACAAATGGTCTCCAATTACCTGCAGAAGAACATCTTAGTTGGCGTATCAAGTAAGTGATAATAAATTATACACTGTTAAAAATATTTTGAAAATTAATATATGTATTGGAAGTTCTTTTTCAGATACAGTATATTAAAATTCACTTAATATACAGATATGTCGTAAAATTCCAATAATTATATTATAAACACAAGTTTTATGAAGTATTTAGTATACTGTATATTAATTTTACAATAATTTTTTTGTATATTAATTAACATTTGTGTACTAAATTTAATATACGCGTATCCGCAAAAAAACTTCCAATACTTTATATTAATTTTCATACAAAAATTTTTCTCATTTTTTCATCACACTTTTAATCTCATTTTTGCTAATTCTCTTTCATATTCATTATGATTGCAGAGTTAAGAAGGCCAACGATCACTTCGTTGTTCGTATGTGGACTGTGCCATTGACTCTATATATTGGTTCCAATTATATCTCCATCCCGTTGGATTCTAGTTTTCAAGGGCACGTCGGTGGCTTGTGCGGTCATTTGAGCGGAAGTGTGTTTTCCAACAAATCCGATATCTTCTCTACCAACGATATCGATTGATATTAGTATAAAGTCGGATTACGTCAAATCCATTGAAAAATATTGCAATGTATCTATTATGTGAATGAATATACAAAAATAAAGAAATGAAAATATATTGATTCTCTGTTATCTGTATAAGAGGCATTCCACACCAATTCATCCACCCGATTTTACAATGTACCCGAAAAATGTTGTATTTTTTCGGTATTATAATACTATATACCTTCTGAAAAAGTGCTAAATTTCAAGAGCCTACGTTGTACTGTTTTCGAGATAAATCGTTTGCTTATATTTTGTTTGGTTTGGTGATATCTCGCACCGAGAGAAAAAGTTTCATTGATTCACGGAAATCTTTGCCAATGAAATGAAATACTTGAATTTCAATACTATCTTTTCTTTGAATGATCTCCAACTCAATGAAAAGTAGTAACATTGATTCGAAGAAACATTTCTTTAACCCAGTGAACCTTTTTCATTGATTTCAAAGATATCGTCTCTGATTCAATGAAACCTTCTTCTTACCAGCTCAAAATTTCGAAACCTATTTTTTCCTGAAGTACGCAGCAGATAAAGCTCAAATTTTGTGAGTATGTAAGGAAGTACGGCAGAAATAGGCTAAGCTTCTGGCTCCTCGAAATTCGAAGCCGTTCGTTCAGGAGAACCGGAAAACAAAAAAGTGAGGTTAGGTGCAAGAGAGAGAGAGATCAATAAAGACATTTTTTCGAACCAATGAAAACCTCTCTTTAAATCAATAAAACTGTTTCTTTAATATATGCTCACTAAGTAAATCTTTATTTACAGGCAATTAAATGTTCTCTTTGAAATTCAAATGCACTATTTCATTGAAATCAAAGAAATATTTCGTTGTAATCAATGAAAAAAAAATCAATCCACCCATTTCGCAAAACAACGCAAAAAATTCGAAAATTCTCTTTTTTTCACGTTTTCTTTATATATTTGGTTTTTAAATTTATTGAATCGCGACAAATTTGATTATTGTTTTTTCTACTTTCAATCTAAGTTTTCTTAGTAAGGGCCTGATTAGTAAGGGACTGAACTGATTTTTTTTTTAATATTTCAATGACCCATTATGAAGAAGTATGCAGAAGAGCAAAGTAGAAAATGCAATAATATCTCGTACACATAATGGGTCATTGAAATATTTTTTTTTAAAATCAGTTCAGTAGAGGATGGCCCTTACTAAAAAAAACTTAGATTGAAAGTAAAAATACAATAATGTAATTTGTCACGATTCAATCAATTTAAAAACCAAATATATAAAGAGTACGTGAAAAAACGAGAATTTTCGGATTTTTTGGGTTACGATACGCTTTGGGGTTATTGAGGTATCACCAAACCAAACAAAATATAAGCAAACGGTTTATCTCGAATACGGTATACGGCTCTTGAAATTTAGTAATTTTTCAGAAGGTATATAATATTACAATACCGCAAAATTACAACAAAAATCGGGTGGCTGAATTGGTGTGGAATACCTCATAAATGTACATTATTATTCCCCACGAACTTATGAACGACGTAGTTGGACACCATTTATAGAAGATTTAATTTTCTGCATTAATTTGGTAAAAAATTGCAATAATCAAGTAGTGTAGTGGATCCTGAATCTGGTAAACGTAGTTTTACTTTTCGAACTTGTGTTGTCGTTGAGCAGCAGTGTGATTAGAAAGTAGCGATGGTGACAAGATTCTTCCATTATCTCTATTTTAAAAGATAAGAAATGCAAAAAAAAACCATGCATATACCAGAATTTTTTTCTAGATGTCGAAGAATATTTTCTATGATAAAGCAATGTATTTTAATGAATTATTTTATATGTACTTTGAAATAAGATGTAATTGTTTGAAAAAATATTCATCACAAAAATCTATATCCATATTAAATTGAACTTCTTCTTCAGATTGGGCTTTTTTTACTATTGAAAAGAAACGCCACTCTGAATTAAAACAAACCTCATGAATAATCTTCCGCTTATGACGTTGTTCTCCGCGATTGTCAATCTGATTCCAATGTTTTCCTCGCTCGTCTCTCTTTAGTGCGGAAGGTGCGGAAGAGCGGTTGGCTTTGCTCTCTATGGTGCGGTCATTCTGACGCCCAAGGCTGTCTGGATTTTATCGAACTTTCAGAATTTTTTCGCCACGTTTTTTCCTGTAATAAATTAGGTGTCAAACTTTATAGATGTCACATTTTGCTTCCTCATAGAGGAAGCTTTGTTTTCATGATATTTTTTTTTTCGACAGAAAAGAATTCATTGACGCTAAAGAAGTGGGTGGATTGATTTTCTTTTTCATTGATTTCAGCGAAATATTTCTTTGATTTCAATGAAATAGTGCATTTGAATTTCAAAGAGAACATTTCATTGCCTGTAAATACAGATTTACTTAGTGAGCATATAATAAAGAAACAGTTTCATTGTTTTAAAGAGACGTTTTCATTGGTTCAAAGAAACGTTTTCATTGATCTCTCTCTTGCACCTAACCTCACTTTTTTGTTTTCTGGTTCTCCCGAACGAACGGCTTCGAGTTTCGAGGAGTCAGAAGCTTAGCTTATTTCTGCCGTACTTCCTTACATACTCACAAAATTTGAGCTTTATTTACCGCGTACTTCAGGAAAAAATAGGTTTCGAAATTTTGAGCTGGTAAGAAGAAGGTTTCATTGAATCAGAGACGAAAAAGGCGACGAAAAAGGTTCATTGGTTTAAAGAAATGTTTCGTCGAATCAATGTCACTACTTTTCATTGAGTTTGAGATCATTCAAAGAAAAGATAGTATGGAAATTCAAGTATTTCATTTCATTGGCAAAGATTTCCGTGAATCAATGAAACTTTTTCTCTCGGTGTGTCAGGACACTCAGAATGGTCCAAAACTTCAGAAAAGTGATCCAGAAAAAATGTCCGTATATGTGTGTGTGTATACAACTCCGAAAATTCGAACGCCGATAACTCGAGAACCGTTTTGTATATTGAGCTTAAATTTGGCACACAAGTGTAGCAGTCGACCCTCTTAAATTGTAGCAATTTTCGACAAAACGTGTGCGAAAATTTCGTTTTTATGCCGTTTTGAATTTTTTTTAAAAGGTCGTGGGCGCTTTAACTTTCGTAAAATTTAGTTTATTTTGCAAAATAGTTGTTTATATGAGCAGGTGCATGCAATGTTGTTTGTTATTAAATTTGGCTCGCATCGGTAAAGTGGTTCAGATTTTATGGATTTTTGAATTTAAAAAAAATTACATTATCGCTCTATTGTAACTTTTGCAAAACTTGAGATAGCGAGCTCAAATTTTGTATGTAAATTAAACAATATTCGTTACTAAAATATACATATATAATGATATATGTATATTTTACTGATGAAGGGTATGAAATTTTTTATTTTCTGGAATGTTGAATTATTTTTTTAAATATACGTTATCACATTTACTTTCGGAAACGCTAATCTAATAATAACGGAATAACGAAATAGAAAAAGTGAATTCACAACATATTTACTAATCTAATTAAAATAACGATGCAAAGTAGAACCTTGCACATTGGTTCCTCATTACTTTTCGCTTTTTACAAAGCTTCCTCTTTGAGGAAGCCAAAATTGTTTAACATACTTTTAATAATAATAAAAGAGAATATTATATAAATTTAAATTGAATCAGTTCTTCACCATCGGTCTTTCTCCGGCAGTACATTTTTGTGATTAATTTCACACAGAATAGAACTTCCATGACTTGCAGTATATTATGTCAATGAACTTGTCAATGCCAAATTATGAAAAAAAAAATTGTAAAGCATTCCAAATGTTTGTAAAACAAATTTTGCCACAGATCTTCCTGAAACAAATCGTATGTAAAATTTGATAGATGTCAGATATATATTTTTTTATTAAGTAAACGTTTGTTATATGAATTTGATATTAAATCAGCGTTTTACATATTTATAATTAACCGTTTCATGAAAGTTTTAACCATTTTAAGTAATTGATGTAAGAGAACATTTCAGTAAAAAATGATTAACAAACAGAAAGAAATTTCAGGCATCTCTGTAGTTTTCTCTTAACCAAATTATGTTAGAACGAATTATGAATAACCGGAAATGATTAAAAGTCAACGCCTTGAACGGACCTTTAGCCGCTTAAATAGAATAAACAGCAATGACTTTGAAATTTATTTGCTAATGGTGAAATGTTTTGCTGTCTTTAAAGGCAAACCTCAAATTTATATTAGGATAACGAGGATGAGCGGCACAGTCATCGGCAAACGATAGTAGTGGATATACCTACGCGAAATGTGAAAATTAAGTTGCTCTCTGCGTGTCCAGTCCCTTGGCCTCGGAGCAGGTTGAGTCGTCAGCGCTTGAGGTGAAGGAGAAGTGGTGCTAATGAGATACAGCAATTTAGCGTCCGAAAATACCTGATGATGGCTCATAAGACACTCTGGGTAATCCCAGATGGGCCCGAGTCTTTCGTATATATAAGCCTGGCTCTTCGATTCCATTGGTATCATATCTCACTTGGATATACCAGCGATAGAAGCACCTCAACAAAAAACATTCCATTTTCCATTAACATTAATAAATTAACAAAAAAATTTCGAAAATGGTGAAATTAGTGTTCATTGTTTGTGCTGTGATGATGGCATCCGCAGTCATGGCTTTTCCGACTCAACATCCAGATCCAGGTAAATAAAATAATTAAGGGGAGAAAATCCTTTAAACGCGCAGAAAATTAGTCATTTTGTACGAATTTTTTAAAATGTGTTTAAATAATCTTATGATTCTGAAACTTTATTCTTATTTTATTAGATCTTTTAGCATTTGAAAAACATTTTTTTTACAACACAAAATGGCGATGATATCCCGAAACTACATTTTCAAAAACTGCTCGTGCTGTAGCTGAAAAAGTTATCGACCGATCTAGCTGAACCTTTGGGAGATTTCTGTCTATATCATTACCGGATGGATATACCTAAAGTTTTAAGGATATCGCGTAAATAAATTATTTTTTTCGGGTGAAAATTGTCGAAAAAATAGCCGAAAATTAGAGCATTTCATTAAAAAGTCTATTGAATATTTAATTTTATACTTTTTGAATAATTTTATAGGTTTATCCTTCCCCTACAATTGTCAGTAAACGAAAAAAAAAATTAGTTTTCTGATTCAGGTCACTCGAAAAAATTCTGCAAATGCAGCAGTTTTCGATGCCGCCGAAAAGAAGCCTGAAAGAAAAATTCATAACGACGCCATTTTGTGTTGTAAAAAAAATGTTTTTCAAATGTTAAAAGATCTAATAAAATAAGGTTAAAGTTTCAGAATGATAAGATTATTTCAACACCTTTAAAAAAATTCGTACAAAATTACTAATTTTCGCGCGTCTAAAGGGTTTTCTCCCCTTAATAATCTCACGTCCTGTTTGGGGAAGCTTTGGAACAAGTGCTTTAGAAAATAAAGTTCGTGTGTGTTACCAACTCCAATAATTCAATTGTGAAAGAAAAGCCACATTTTTTGTGTTTCATCACTTTTACTTTTCTGAAACTTCACTTTTTTGCAATTCTTCATTCAGGGCAACATAAGCAAAAACCACTTATTAATAATTTTTTCAAAGGTTGTGTTTTGAGCGTGAAATACAATAAAAATCGTTTTCATTTTTTTATCATTTATGATTTTAAACAAGGATGCAAAGTAGAACCTTACACATTGCTTCCTCATTATATTTCGCTTTTTACAAAGCAACCTTTAAGAGGAAGTATGGGAATTGATTTTGGCTTCCTCATAGAGGAAGCTTTGTAAAAAGCGAAATATAATGAGGAAGCAATGTGCAAGGTTCTGCTTTGCATCCTTGTTTTAAATAAATATAAATAAGCGCACACTCTCGTTTTGTGAAAATATAATGAGGACAAACGGTCCAGAAACTCCCTTGAATACTCTATCTTCTCTGTTTTTTTTTTAGTACACAATAGAAATCGGTGGTTTCCGAAATTTCATTGGGAAGCAAGGCTAGTTTATACGACATAAATCGCTACTTTTCGCAATATAGATTGTACAACATCGCTATGAAAATATGTTATCGTTCGACATTTTTGGGCCATATCTGACGTATTTTTCTGTTAATCATGAATTTGCCACTCATTTGACTCCCAGCTCGATATTTGATACCAAAATTCGCATCGCAAAAAAAAAAAATAAAAAAATTCCAAAAATCAAAATCTCATAAAATGTTAACGTTTCAACCGATCTTAACCAAATTTAATAGGGATCACCGGTGTATGAAAGCTCACGTACATACCAATTTTGAGCTTAATATCTCGAAAATTAAAAGAGTTATCGCGTTAACAGACATTTTTGAAAAAATTCAAAACCGCGTAAAAATTTAATGATCATGGGGATTTTTACAAAAATTGGTATGAATGATGAGGATTGACCTCATCTATTATAAAGTTTTACATTTTTTGAGCCTGTAACATACACACGCACACACACATACAGACATTTTTTCTAAATCACTTTTCTCGACGTTTTAGACCATTCTGAACGTACTGACACGAAAATCTCGAAAAAAAATTAAAAAAAATATGTTTTTCTGCAGTTTCTACGGATTTATGTTAATAAATGGTTCTTTCGATATCTTTAGAAATAACAGGAATGTCGAGAATCGGGCGATCGGCTGATCCGGCTCCTGGACATCATCATAGTGGTTTTGGCGGTCACGGAGGATATGGTGGTGGATACGGCGGTGGATACGGCGGTGGATATGGAGGCGGATACGGTGGGCACGGTGGACACGGTGGATTCCAAGGATATGGCAACCATGGATACGGCGATCATGGTCATGGCGGTGGATACAACAATTATGGTGGAGGAAATTCCCAAGCTCAGAGCAGCGCAAATGCTGGTTCTATCAGCACACCTTTTGGAAGTGCATCGTTTGCTAGCGCAAATTCGAATGCGGGGTAAATATATTCATTTTTATAACCGCTCTGAATATTTTTGAGACAAGCATAAATATGAAGCATCCGACAACAGTACAGCTACAAAAATTTCTTTTTTCTTCAAATAATTTCCAAAAATCTGCCACAGAACTTCTATCACATAATACCAAAACTATACTTATATGCTAATTTCAAGAGAATATTTCTTGGAGTGTTGATTGAACTGTTCGATAATTTCATTGATTGGATAATTTTCGTTCGTTAATGCATATTTTATGTAACATCAAATAAATTATATGCATTTTTTATTTT
Organism: Ephialtes manifestator; assembly: GCA_963970395.1. Lineage (NCBI taxonomy): Eukaryota > Metazoa > Arthropoda > Insecta > Hymenoptera > Ichneumonidae > Ephialtes > Ephialtes manifestator. The sequence goes on along the minus strand of OZ019978.1, from coordinate 20,279,503 downwards.
GCAGATCTGGAGGTTATGGCTATGGAAAATAATTTGTAGCTATGAAGACTGAATAGAAATATTGTGCGTGACGAAAAAATAGTATCATACAGTATTTTCCACAAGAAACTACAGGAAGTGCTTTTGCACTTTGTTAATTATACGTATAACTGTTACCTTTTTTGTATATATTTTAATAAATAAACTGATAAATAATATTGCCTATTTGGTGTTACTTTTTTATCGGTCATTTTCAATTACAGAAGAAAATTGCAACCCATAGCAAAAAATGATACAAAGCGGAAATGTGCACATTGTTTCCTTATTATTTTTCATTTTCCTCAAAGCTATCTCCATGAAGAAGCTTTAATTTCTTCTAAATATATTGTCTGGAAATTTGTATGTATGTTGAATTTATTGACATTATGGATTAATAAAATGTCATTATCACAAAGCTTCCTGTATGAGAAAGCAAAATCTGCGAACATTTTCATATATGAGGCATTCTTTATCAACTGGGCCACTTTTTTCGGTCGACCTCCCGGATATTTTTCTAAATTTGCCAGTTTGTTGTACTATTTGAGATGGGTGTTTACGATTTTATTCAGATTTTTAAATGGCGCCGTTTAGGATTTACGTTTTTTTTTAAATATCACTATATCTCAGAAAATATTAGACTCTCAAAAAATTCTTAAGAACATTAACTTTTTCATTTTCCATCTACTTTTGAGTGATGTTAAAATCATAATTTTTCCAACGGAAGAAAGTCAATTTTTCGCAAAAAAAGCAATAAATAATATTTTTTACGAAAAAAGCATCTTTTTCTTCCGGTCTTAATTTTACAAGGTGTTTCGCATTGTATGAAGATTCTGAGAAAAAAATTCCAAAGTCGCACCTCCAATTCTAAGGCCGTAAAAAATTGAAAATTAAAATAAAAAAATTAATAAATTTTTTCCTGCCTAAGAATCGGAGGTGCCACTTTGGATTTCCTCCCTAGCAGATTTCATCACATTTCCAAAAGATAAAATGAAACTTCTCGGACGACGGGCTGCGCCAAATAATTCGGAAAAAATGGGCAGGAAAAAATGTATTAATTTTTTTATTTTAATTTTTAATTTTTTACTGCCTCAGAATTGGAGGTGCCACTTTGGAATTTTTTTCTCAGAATCTTCATACAATGCGAAACACCTTGTAAAATTAAGACCGGAATCAAAGATGCTTTTTTCGTAAAAAAAATTATTTATTGCTTTTTTTTGCGAAAAATTGACTTTCTTCCGTTGGAAAAATTATGATCTTAACATCACTCGAAAGTAGATGAAAAATGAAAAAGTTAATGTTCTTAAGAATTTTTTGAGAGTCTAATATTTTCTGAGATATATTGATATTTACAAAAAAATCTGAAAAAAAATCACAAATATCCATCTCAAATTGTACAAAAAACTGACAAATTTAGAAAAATATCCGAGAGTTCGACCGAAAAAAGTGGCCCAGTTGATAAAGAATGCCTCATATATTGTGTATGGATATTTGCGTTAATGCTTGGTCGTATGGAAAATTAATATTAATTTTCCTTTTTTTAACGTTTCGACTCTGTCCTCTTCAGAAATTTTATATTTCTCTCGATATTCAAACGCTGGAATAATTTACGAAAGCAATAATAAATAAATTTACAGAAAATCATGTCAGCTTATACTAATTTTAAATATAACAATAAACTAAATGACAAAATATTTACGGAGATAATACATGAATTTTCCTATATACCTAACACCGGACATGACAATCCGGTGTGAGCTTATTAATCCAGCGTGTTGCACAGAATATAAGTCAACATAGGATCACTTGTCTTATTTTTCGCAAACATCAGCATCGTCTTGTACATCAAACTTTGAAAGAAAGACTGCTCAACGTCTGTTCCAATGTAGTTGAGTTGAGAATCATTCGAGTCAATGATGAACAATTATGCATATGATCGTATCGCACTGTTTCCGACCTGTTCATTGTTATGAGAAACATGACACTCGAAGGTGTTTTCGTTATGCGTTCGACTAGTCGTGTCTCTTATAGGCCGCCTATAAAGATCGACGTTCCGCTAGAATACGACCATTTGTACATTGAAATTTATTGCCCTTAAGTGTAGATCGTAAAAAAAAAATGGCACTTAATTATATACCCGTTCTTTTCGTTACTGCATTCATTGGAGTAAGAGGATCAAAATAAATTCATAGTAATTAATTTTAAAAAAGTTTTTAAAAAATTCTGTTTTATCTTAGATCGAGTGTCGTTCAATAGTTTCTTCGAATCTAAATCAAGTTGGTAAGTAGTAGTTTATTTTCTGATTTTTCTACGATTCGTGTGTTAATCATTTATTAAGATTGGCTTTTTTCTTTATCAATTTTAATTAGCCGAAGGGTCAGAAAATCGCGAGGCATTAAAGGAAAACTTTTTGCCTAATATGTCCGTGTCTACAGATGTCGACAACGTTATAAATATGACAAATATAAATCGAGAATTCGTAGACAGGATCTCCAAGGATTTTTCGCGAGAGCTGGACCAATTAATTTCGACTCAAGGCCTGACTGTAGAAAAGTTGTTGTCTGATTTTGTTGCAAGAGCTGTGAATGTCACGGATCAGGAAGACACGGCGGTTGGTCGTTTTTTTAATTTTTTTATTTCAATATTGATGATGAAATGTCGAGAAATTATTTATGGTGATTTTTACAGGCGGATTGGCTCGAGCAACTGAAACGCATTTTGGAAGAGTTGGCGAGTAGTATTCAAATTGAGAAATCAAGTATTAATGAGGTCAACGACATTCGAGAAAAAGAATCAATCTCGCAGGAGGGAAATAAGAACTTCATTTTGATCGGCGGAAATAATTGGCTCGAGGATCTTCAAGAATTTCTGGAGGAACAATATATCGATATGGAGAGTAGCGAAACCAACGAGAGTGACGACGAATCAAGTGAATTTCAGAACTCTTTAGCTAGATTATCCTTTCAAACAAAAGAATCTTCACGGAAATAAATGTTTGGTTGTGGCAACTACGTTTTCGATTTGCTGTACACAATGTATAAAAAATTAGTTGCTCCAACCACATCGAATACTAGCCTCAACTATTCATGATTAGTTCTCGCGAGATAAGTTAGGTTAACTAATCCAATCGTTGGGACTACCATTCGATTAGTTGGGATTACCATTCGAATCGTCGGTACACCGAGAGAAAAAGTTTCATTGATTCACGGAAATCTTTGCCAATGAAATTAAACACTTGAATTTCAATACTATCTTTTCTTTGAATGATCTCAAACTCAATGAAAAGTAGTGACATTGATTCGAAGAAACATTTCTTTAAACCAATGAACCTTTTTCATTGATTTCAAAGATATCGTCTCTGATTCAATGAAACGTTCTTCTTACCAGCTCAAAATTTCAAAACCTATTTTTTCCTGAAGTACGCGGCAGATAAAGCTCAAATTTTGGGAGTATGTAAGGAAGTACGGCAGAAATAAGCTAAGCTTCTGACTCCTCGAAACTCGAAGCCGTTCGTTCGCGAGAACCAGAAAACAAAAAAGTGAGGTTAGGTGCGAGAGAGAAATCAATGAAAACGTTTCTTTGAACCAATGAAAACGTCTCTTTAAAACAATGAAACTGTTTCTTTATTATATGCTCGCTAAGCAAATCTTTATTTACAGGCAATTAAATGTTCTCTTTGAAATTCAAATGCACTATTTCATTGAAATAAAAGAAATTTTTCGTTGAAATCAATGAAAAAAAAATCAATCCACCCATTTCTTTGGCGTCAATGAAATCTTTTCTCTCGGTGTATTACCATTAGAATCGTTAGTATTAACATTTGAGTTGTAAGGGAAATAGAATAATCGATTGGTTGTGTCAACTCATTTCTTGGTTATGGCAACTAATCTTTTTTTCCCGTGTGTGAGGCATTCCATGTGAAGCGGGCCACCCTGATTTTCAATGTTCGCAGAGTGGGTTAATAATTTTTTTCCAGCGTATTTATAGTTTCCCAAATACATACGAATTATTTAAGATTTTTGATCCCCATAGTTTTTTCACAATAAAATACGCTTTTCTTATTTTTATTTGGTTTTTCCTTTCGGTGTCGATTTAAAACTATCTATGACACAACAAAATTGTTCCGGGATAAAATGTAGGATTTCGCGTTTTTATTGTGGAAAAACTAAGGGGATCAAAAATCAAAAATCAAAAAAAAAAATACTCTGGAAAAAAATTATGAATCCACTCTACGAACATTGAAAATCCGGGTGGCGCGTTTCATATGGAATGCCTCTTTTATTTCTTTCGAATTATTAATAGCTTTTTATCTCAGCATACTTAAAATTATCTAAGATGTCGAGAAACATAGTTTAACACAATTTTTCAGCGTATGCATATGTGCGACATGAGTGAATAAATAGTTAAAAACCTTTTATGGTGGTTTTATCGAAATGCTGATAAAAATGCAGCAAAGTCTCTTAATCTATTAATAATGTTTATAATCTTCGTAGAATCCATCGATTCTTCAACAGTATATTCATTGGTTGAATCCAGTTCCGAAGAAATTGAAGATGCGTTGCTGAAACAATACGATCCTGAAGAGTCTGACGATGCCAACACCGAATTTCAAAACGATATTAGTGGCACTCAAAAACCCTTTGATAAATTGTGCAGGTATCTATTCATATCGTACGATGACTGTCATAGCATTGACGATTTTTTAAAGACAACATATTTTCGAAATTTTTTACCGAAGAAAATTTATGTTTTCCTTTTGTTTCTTTTTTTTAGGAAACACCGTACAGCATCATAAATCTTCAGCCAATTTGATGACAACCGTTACGATAAATTCTTTTAAATATTGAGAATTCAAAAAAAAAAATCATCGAAAGACGGAAGGTTGTAATTTAACAACTAATTGATACGCTCTTATCTTAAGAAGTGTGCATTTTTTATTTATTGAATCACATATGTAACGCAACTTTCTAAATATAAATGATTTGAATTTTAAATACTTGAAATTTTGTAAATCAGTTATGAATTAAATACGTAAATATCGGAACGTCTTACACAAATGTATCTAATCTGAGTCCACCACCCGAACTTCCAATGTCGATTTGACTAATCGTTAAAATACAGTTTATCACGTCGGTTTACTGCATATCGATTTTAGAACAGACGTCGCTTGCTACGATGATAATTCGCAGCTGTAAAACGCTTCCGCTTCATTATGTATGTCTGATGTATCACTGAGCATGTAGATGGGAAACTAAAACCACTCACGTGTGAAAATGCGTTTAAAAATACGATTAAATTATAATTACGTACGTATCTTTCATTCAAATCACGAGTGAGTCTCATTTAAAAATCTATTGCATATAATTTTTAAAAAAATTATTTTAACCGCAGTCGGTAAAGGCAGTGGAAAATTGGGTCTTTTTTATTTCTGTAGAACTTAAGACTTTTACTTTCTCATAGCATGCAAAGTATGGAAAAAGCGAAAGTAATGCAATTTAAAAAAAAAAAGGATGCACATTGCTTCCTCATTAATTTTCATCTTTCGGAAAGCGAGGAAGTTTCTTTATTTTATTCTTGGCTTCCTCATAGAGCTTTGCAAAAGATGAAAATTATAGACGAAGCAATGTGCAAAGTTCTACATTGCATCCTTATTTTAAATACAAATTTAAAAATCTCAAATTTATAGAAATTTGAGTCATGAAGAAATAAAATTTAGTAAAAAAATGTCGAAAAGGGAAAGAAAAACGAAAATAGTCAGTAAATAGTTGTAACCGTGTATGATGCCAAAAATAAATTATAGTTATAAAATCTTTAAAAATACATCACCTTGAATAAGAAACAATTCAAAATCACTTAAAATCCGAACCGCTTTGCCGATCATCACCAAATTTGTAGGTATTAGGACTGCATATTATTTTTCCTGTTTAGAAAATTTCAGTCGATTACTTGAAATTTTAACTGAATTAGAGCAAAACGAAAATTTTTCGAAAAATTCAGAATCTCATAAAAACCGAATCGCTTTACCGATTTGGCCCAAATTCAATACCAAAATTCGTATCACTTTGTTCAATTTTAATACGAAGTTTCAGCCCGATAGCTAAAAATTCGGTTTTTTAACGTTTTTAACGTAAATTTTTTTTGTTGAGATCTTGATTTTTTGAATTTTTTGATTTTTTTCTGCGATGCGAATTTTGGTATCAAATATCGACACATATAGACATTTTTTCTAAATCACATTTCTCGACGTTTTGGACCATTCTGAGTGTACTGACATGAAAATCTAGAAAAAAGATTTTTTCACGGAAACAAAGCTTCCTCTATGAGGAAGTAAAATCGTTAATAATTATTTAAACGTCTCATCTCCTTCTAGTTTTGCATCGTGTATATTCAGAACACTATTAACTGTGATTGTGTCATTTGAAAAAAAAATCTAACAAAATGCCTTCAATTACTGTCCCAAAAAACATAAAAATAACATGTTAAAAAATGGTTAATAATTATTTAAACATCTTATCCCCTTCTAGATTAGCATCCTGTATATTCAGAACGCTATTAACTGTGATTGTATCATTTGAAAAAGAATCTAACAAAATGCCTTCAATTACTGTCCCCAAAAACATAAAAAAAACATCTTAAAAAATCGTTGAAAATTCTTTAAACGTCTCATCCCCTTCTAGTTTTGCATTCTGTATATTCAGAACACTATTAACTGTGATTTTGTCATTTGAAAAAAAATCTAACAAAATGCCTTCAATTACTGTTCCCAAAAACATAAAAAAGACATTAAAAAAATCGTTAAAAATTCTTTAAACGTCTCATCGCCTTCTACTTTTGCATCGTGTATATTTAGAACACTATTAATTATGATTGTGTCATTTGAAAAAAATCTAACAAAATGCGTCCAATTACTGTCCCCAAAAACATTTTAAAAAAACATCTTAAAAAATCGTTAATAATTATTTAAACGTCTCGTCCTCTTCTACTTTTGCATCGTTTATATTCAGAGCACTATTAACTTTGATTGTGTCATTTGAAAAAAAATTTGAAACTTGAAACATTTGAGATTTCATTGGGAAGCAAGGATATGGCTAGTTTATACGGCATAAATCGCAACTTTTCAAAATATAGAGTGCATTTCATCACTATGAAAATATGGTATCATTCAACGTTTTTGGGCTATATCTGACATATTTTTCTGTTAATCATGAATCTGGCACTTATTTTAACTCCCAGCTCGATATTTGATACTAAAATTCGCAAAGCAGAAAAAAAATCAAAAAATTCAAAAAATCAAAATCTCATAAAATTGTAACATTTCAACCGATCTTAACCAAATTTAATAAGGATCACCGGTGTATGAAAGCACACATACATACCAATATTGAGCTTAATATCTCGAAAATTAAAAGAGTTATCGCGTTAACACCCACATAGAAAAATATATATGTAACATATACGTTAAATGTATGGCGCCAAAAAGTTCTATATGCTGCATATATTCTGCATATATTTGTGAAAAAATATATTCAAAATATATGGGATATATGTAAAATATATTTCATATACGTTTAGCGCCAAAAAGTTCTATACGTCGAATATATCGTGCATATATTTCTATTTCGATGTGGGCAGACATTTGTGAAAAAATTCAAAACCACGTAAAAATTTAACGATCATGGGGATTTTAACAAAAATTGGTATGAACGATGAAGGTTGACCCCTCTATCTACGATGTAAATTTCAGCTCTATATGTCGAGGCGTTCCCGAGTTATAAATGTTTACATTTTTTGAGCATGTAACATACACACACACACACATACAGACATTTTTTCTAAATCCCTTTTCTCGACATTTTGGACATTCTGAGTGTACTGACATGAAAAACTCGAAAAAAAAATTTTTCACGAAAACAAAGCTTCCTCTATGAGGAAGCAATAATCGTAAAAAGGCTTGTCACCGATATTTCTGAAAATTCAATATCTTAAAGAGGATCTTAAAAGTACCTAAAGTACCTAAATTACGATACGATATCTTAAAGAGGAAGCATTTTTTCCATATTGGTATAAATACCAAAAGCAGCCTACAAAACTCGTTAGCTAATTGCTTCTCTTGTCTTATCTTGTCAGCAAGTGGTGTCGCTCTCACGCTATGCAATGCCTTTATTATGAAATTTCCTCCTACGATGTTACCAATTGCAGCTAATGTGTTAAAGATAGCAATATTTAAAACTGGTTTGGTCAGAATAGCTAGTCGATTAATTAAAAATTTCGCTATCCTGAATTTAACAAATCCACTGTTTATAAACAAGTCGAAGAACGAAGCCTTTTGTACACTGTTAGAAAAGAAGTTAGGAAGTTTTTATACCCAAACTCGTCAATGAAATTTCCATTTGTGATATTTGAAATTAATGTACTTTTACTGCAAATTTAATGGAGATTATTAACATTAGTATACTTTTGCAGAAAAGTTAAAGCAAATTATTAAAATTGAAATACTTTTACTGTAAAATTAAAGTAAATTATTGAATTTGTTGTACCATACATTAATTATCCATCACATTTGTATATTAAATTTAATATATCAGTTTATGCATAAAAACTTGCAGTATTTGTACCTTAAATTTTAAGTAGATTTTACAGTGTTCTACATCAACAATAATTGAGTAATATTTTAAGAGTCTTAGGAAACGATGCCGTATGAAAAGCAGCCATATATCACTCAATCTCACTTTAAGTTGTTTGCATCCGACGTAATAATTACGACGGTTAGGTCCAAGTTTTTATTCTTCGTCGTCTTCTTATTGCGCTATGACGAGTGGGGTAACTTCTTGGATCCTCGAGTTTGGTCGATACTGCGACGTCACCGTTGGCGACCGAGCGAGCTCCTTGTAGCTTTGTCACGACGGAAGTGAGAGCAGGAACCTTAAAAAGGTAAGCTTTTTCGAATTCCATACTTCTATTAAGAGCGAACAAACAAAAGAATCAACATTTTTTCACATGTTTATCATATGCTCTCGGTTGTTGAGTAAATTATTCCAAAACTTACGACGTTTTTTGATTTAATTCCAATGTTTTGTCAATGTAGAGTGAACGTAGCAAAAAACTATTGGCGTAATTGTCGGTAAGAGTTGTCCCCGGAAATAAGTAGTTATAGGACAGGAATGTGTGTGTTTTTTTCTTTTTTATTTCCTTGACATGCAACAACCAGTTGAATATATCGTTGAGTGCAGTGACGCGGTAATGTTAATGCAGCTTAATCGATTGATGTGCACCTTTAGGAAGGTTCTTGTATCACGTGAAGCAGCAACGTGGAGGTTCGATAAGAGAGGAGAATTAAGTGGGCCTAGGTCAAAGTGGTTATGCGAGCGTGATCGTTCTATCTACTGGCCATTTTATACTACGTGTAGATCGCTCCTCTATCTAGGACTTCCGGTTAAGCTTAATGGAAATGCGAAAGTCTGTGTTCAAATTATGGTGTAATCTACTTGCATAAAGGTATTGTTTTATGATCATCGGCAAACACTGTACAGTATAATTTTCCTTAATGCTTACTGAAATGTCGTTGCAAGTCCTTAAGGGCTGTATTCCCCCATTTTGTCGTCACGAGGGTTGTTTGATCTACCTCTACACCGAGAGAAAAAGTTTCATTGATTCACGGAAATCTTTGCCAATGAAATGTAGTACTTGAATTTCAATACTATCTTTTCTTTGAATGATCTCAAACTCAATGAAAAGTAGTGACATTGATTCGAAGAAACATTTCCTTAAACCAATGAACCTTTTTCATTGATTTCAAAGATATCGTCTCTGATTCAATGAAACCTTCTTCTTACCAGCTCAAAATTTCGAAACCTATTTTTTCCTGAAGTACGCGGCAGATACAGCTCAAATTTTGTGAGTATGTAAGGAAGTACGGCAGAAATAGGCTAAGCTTCTGGCTCCTCGAAACTCGAAGCCGTTCGTTCGGGAGAACCGGAAAACTAAAAAGTGAGGTTAGGTGCGAGAGAGAGATCAATGAAAACGTTTCTTTGAACCAATGAAAACGTCTCTTTAAAACAATGACACTGTTTCTTTATTATATGCTCACTAAGTAAATCTTTATTTACAGGCAATTAAATGTTTTCTTTGAAATTCAAATGCACTATTTCATTGAAATCAAAGAAATATTTCGTTGAAATCAATGAAAAAAAAAATCAAGCCACCCATTTCATTGGCGTCAATGAAATCTTTTCACATTCTAATCATATTTGTCACTATGAAAAACAAAAAATAATTATTTAAAATATTTTCTAAAGACTAAAATTGTCATGTGAAAAATCTGGGAAAAGTGTGTACATTGAGAGAAAAGCATATCGTTGATTTAACGATTTCACGTGATAAAACGAATATAGGAAGGCCTGCAATGTTTTATGGTTGAAGCGATGATAATGGAGTTCAATAAACGATACTTGCAAAGTTATTGGAAAGAAACGTTGACATCGTATATGCAACAAAATTTGTGCATGTACGATTGGCATATTTGAAACTATTATCATTTTGATGACTGCTACTATAATTATTTTTGCTATAGCCATAAAATAGAGACATTCCTCCTGGGAATTATAGTTTATAATCAGATTATCGTCAGTCTAACTATATTTTTTATTAAATTACACTGTTAAAAATGCAAGAGAATTTAATATATAAAACGATATGAGATTTACGAAACCGGTATATGAATTCCATATTAATATACTTTTATTGTACATTTTTAGAATAGTATGAGAATTCTCCGATACAAGTATTCGAAAATTACAGTACGTGAGTATTGTAATCTTCATTTTAATATATAAATATTATATATTTATGTATATTGTCAATGACGAATGCATCTGAAAATTCATATAACGGTATATGCATCCGAGCTTTATATACTGTATATTAGATTTCAAACAAAAAATTTTTACAGTGTATTATGTTTTTCTCTCAATGTATTTCTTAATCAGTTGGATGAACATTTAAAAAATATATTAGCACTATCCGTCGACATGACAAATTGTACCAGCCGACTTAAGGGATCTTTCCACTGTGACGGCCCAAAAAATAGCCTATTTTCACCATTTTTTTTTTTCGGACGGTTGCTATACGCCGATCAATCTGAAATTTTTATGACATATTAAGGTAATAATGACAGAAAATGATTTTTTATAAGACGATTTTTATTGTGTACATTTTTTTTTAATTGTTGAAAATAATGATGATAAAAAAGATAACCTCATGGTGGACATCCTAGGGGTCGCAAATTTGATGTGAAAAAAAAACCCAAAGGATTATTAATTAGTATGCGATTAGCTATCGCGGTATGGAGGCTTTTTTTTAAATCAAAATTGACAAAATGGCGGCTGTTTGAATAAAAAGTACCGATTTTAGCTGTTTTTTTCGGCAGTTTTTCTTTTAAAAAAATGGGAAGATTACAAAAAAAAGCTTCCATAGCACGATAGAGAGTAGCGTGAAGAATGTTCTCCTAAAATTTCAAAAATGTCGTTTCGAGGAAAACGCGTTTAAAGTTTCGAGTGTAGAAATTTCATATACCTAAATTGTGTACTTACGACTAATCGGCGATGCCAGGTCCATAAAGTATTTCAAATTTTACTTTAAAAATTTGAAAGAATGTTTTTGACCGTATATACTAATGGATACACGGAAAAAAGGCTTGGTTGGAACAACCAAGAGCCTTAATTATATCTGCGCCAGACAATTAATTGGTTAGCTTACCAAGTGACTTGGTTAGTCCAATCAAAAAATTGGTAGCCTAACAAATAACTTGGTTGGCCTAACCAATTAATTGTCTGGCGCATATATAAACAAGGCACTTGGTTGTTCCAACCAAGCCTTTTTTTTTCGTGTAAGACAAAAAAAATCGATTTTTTTCACACTGGAAAGATCCCTTTTTCGCCTTAGCTGTAAAGAAGACAATTTATTTGCTTTAACTAATACTTAGAAGATTAAGTCATTGGGTTGTAACAAAGTTGGTTCGATTGAGTGGCTGATGGGGGACGGGGATGGTACCATGCGTACTCGCGGGCAACGTCAGGTTGCATCTCTCAAGGCGTCGATACATACGTCGACGCGGCTCAGCCAACTTTGAGACTACTGATAAACTTGAACGATTCGCGTGACCTACCTCGACCAGACTCTAAATCATTTGGATGCCTTATGCCACTCGATCCCTCGGATAATCACGAGCCAACGAGAACCGTTCCGTTCCCGATTGATGGGGAAGCACGATAAACGAGCATCTGGATCGCCTCGGTGGTTTTACGAGGTAGAAAACCTCCGATGAAGCTAGAGCTATAGTTTCGCATGCACCACTACACCAGACCAGAAGCACTTAGGATTTTATTTGGAATACCTAATCTTGCCTCGTCTAATGAAGAAAGTTCTGCTTCCATTTCGAGAAGGAAATAACGGGCCTGCAACATGCACTATGCTCTTCAATTTTAGATACCCCAATGAAGATTACACGAACTACATTACACACTGTAAAAAACGTTTACCAACTTTCTGAATTTCAAACGGTTTTTGAAAATATAAAAATTGTAAAATGGGCTTCATCATATATTCGAAATATGATTCGTAACTCGTTTCGTAAATACTGAATTACGATTATGAAATTCTATAGCCATTTTAGCAAAAACTTAGTTTGGCCGGTAAAAAAAGTGAGACGAATAAAACCATTTTACACTACGATGAAACAAAAAAAAACATATTAACCACGAAGACGTACACGCGAATGTCACAGTCGTTACAGAGTAAACTTGCATATATGGGTTGCCTGGGAAAGAAAGAGAGAGAGAGAGAGAGAGTGGATAAAAGACAGGAAAAACATTGGTAACCCTTGTGCCAGTATATTATTCCTTCGAAAACTCCTTCCTCACTTTATTTCTTCGATTTTTACGTATGACAAGCCCACCACAACAGTACGATGGACTGTAGTATTCGAATAAAATTACGCAAATGCGATGGAATCCAGCATAATAACCAGACGACACGAGAATTCTTGTGTGTCCCCGACGAATAAAAGAAACTCTTGGAAAATTTGCATTTTACGAGCATTCATCATGGACTGCTTTCAGTGATCTCAACCGAGATTTACCGGGCGGCGATACAAAATATAAACAAACCATAATGCAAATAATCGTTTATCGATTATCGACGTGAAGCAATATTTCACATGCAATATTTCCAAGTCTGGTTATTACAGGTACGAGAAAAAGATTTTATTATCTTTATTAGTCTTTCACTGATAAACGTCGTGATAATCTTGTCCGAGTCTTTCGTTTTCCTTTCTACAGGAAGAATAACGTTGTGGAAAGCATTAAATAATGAGAGGGTGGAAAATTTCAGGTGGTTTTGGAAAAAGGTATTGTTGAGCTTCTTAATGTCTGAGAAGCAAGGTACGAACCCCTCGCAAGGAATGCAAACATCAAGAGGGGATGCGATCGACGTCGGCGCGGTTGGTCGCAACCCTATAACCGGTCGTGCCGGTGCGATAGTCATGAGAACCGTTTCCATCTTCCTCACGAGCGGACGCAGGGTCTCGGTTAATAATTCCAAACGACAACAGTCGGGAGCATCGGGACAAAACTCGTCGAGTTCACGAGGTCGTAGACGAAGAAGGATGCCAGACGAGACAAACATGAAGACTTCGGCCTATCAAGCCAAGCTCGTCGATTCGTTAAAGAAAAAAACTAGATTCACTAGGTAAAGATAAATGGTTATTTTGTTGCAAAAAGTGTTACAATTTTTCGTTAATATTGCATAGTTTTACAATAAATAATAATAATGATAATAATAACAATATTTATTGGATGCACGAGTGCTAGAAGTATACATGTTTATAAAAATACATCATTTAAGGAGGTTGGAGCGCTCCACACTAGTCAAATCAGTGGTAAATTTTTAAAAGCGTTTCTACAATTTCAGATGGTTTAATAATCTGTTCCAAGGTGTTAATCACATAGCAGCATTAGTTCTTGATATTCAAATACATTCACAGCTGTCATATGAACAGTAAATCAATCAATATCTCCAAATTTCCGATGTCACGTTTTTTCATCCAGTTTTGTAAAAGGGTAAACCGTAATATCAATCCGATTATGACGAAACATAGCTCATTTTGATCAGTGGAAGATCCTTAATCGATTGACCGTCCGGATTTTCTATAGTATCAGGCGTTCAAAAGTTACAGCCATTTGTATACTTGATGTTAGGTTATGATGGAATAAACAAACGGTTGTATCTTTTGAACTACTAATACGATTTAAAAAAAATAGACGGCCAATCGATAGAATATCTTTTAGTGAAGAAAATGAGCTATTGGTCGTCATAATCGGACTGATATTACGATTTACCCTTTTAAAAAACTGGATGAAAAAAACATAACATCGGAAATTTGCAGATATTGATCGATTTACTGTTGATATCACAGCTGTGAATGTATTTGAATATCAAGAACTAATGCTGCCATGTGATTAACACCGTGGAACAGATTATTAAACCATCTGAAATTGTAGAAACGCTTTTAAAAATTTAGCACTGATTTAACTAGTGTGGAACGCTCCAACCTTCTTAACAATATTAATTTGAATTATTGGCATCGAGTTCGGTCACTTTTATCGAGCGCGGGTCGCTTAAACCCTATATAGGACTTATTCGCGATCGCGAACCTTAAAATTAAACTATCATCTATATTAAAAAATAAATTAAAAAGCTATATATATAAATAATAAATAAATAAATAAATAATTCAGTAATCACTATCGATAAATATAATAAATAAATTTAGTTATGGAGATAACATATAAATAATCGCTACCCTTAAAATCAATCTATCATCTATTTTAAAAAATAAATTAAAAAGCTATATATATAAATAATAATAAATAAATAAATAGTTCAGTAATCACTATCGATAAATATAATAAATAAATTTAGTTTTGGAGATAACATATTATATATAAATATTAAAAAACTGAACAAGGATAATAAAGCAACACTAAATATGTATATATGGGGCATTCCACCCCGTTTCGACCTGGATTTGACTTCGACCTTTCCGATTTGGCTCATTATTTTTTACAGGCTTAGTTGGACCCTCAACTGCACAAATATATATTTTTTTTCTAAGTCCATTTTTTTTAAATACATTTTTAAAGTGACATAGAAAACCCCATAATTTAAATTCTGATAAAATTCTGAAAAATACTTTGTTCAATAACAAAATTATCTAGCTTATAGTCAGAGTGTGGAAGATTTTCCGTCTTACAATTTTTAAGCTTCTTTTATTAAACAAAATTATTAAAAAATAGAAAAAATAATTAATCTACTACAGGCAATTGGTCAAATGTTTATTTATGTAAAGCCGAATTTTTCAGAATTTTTTCAGATTTTTAGGAAATTGTTCAGATTTTTCCGAACTATGCAAATTTTTTTTAAATATTTTTTTAAAGTGACATATAAAACCCCATAATTTAAAAATCTGAATAAATTCTGAAAAATACTTTGTTCAATAACAACATTATCTAGCTTATAGTCAAAGTGGGGAAGATTTTTCTTCTTATAGTTTTTAAACTATAAGAAAAAAAATCTTATCCACTTTTCTTCTTATAGTTTTTAAACTATAATTATTTTTTCTATTTTTTAATAATTTTTTAAAATACAAAAGCTTAAAAACTGTAAGATGGAAAATCTTCCGCACTTTGACTATAAGCTAGATAATTTTGTTATTGAACAAAGTATTTTTAAGAATTTCATCAGATTTTTAAATTATGGGGTTTTCTATGTCACTTTAAAAATATATTTAAAAAAATGGACTTAAAAAAAAAAAAAAAAATTGTGCAGTTGAGGGTCCAACTAAGCCTGTAAAAAATAATGAGCCAAATCGGAGAGGTCGAGGTCAAATCCAGGTCGAAACGGGGTGGAATGCCCCATATATATATATATTTTTTTTTTTTCTTAATAGTTGTTATCACAGTTAGATTATAATGAAAGAGATGTTCTAGTTTAAATAAAATCGATGATTTTTTTTGTACAGGGTAGAACTTGAAGCCCTTTGTAAAATATATCGAAGATTAACGACGGTTCCTGGGCAAAGAGCTGGATCAACGTTGGATGGAAAGAGTGCAACTCAGTCTGCGCAAACAATTGAAGTGATTATCGCGATATTAAATAAAAATATGAATCATTTTTATTTGGATGGGAAAATGATGTTGCTAATGTTGGAACTTTTTGTTTGTTTAGGGGATTGATAGAACTATTTTTCGTGAATTACTTCACAATACCTTCGACGTCATAACCGAGGATACTTTGATCGAACGAATGTTTTGTTGCTGGGATCGTGAGAGCGAAGGATCCATAAGACTCGAGTCCTGGATACTCGGACTTGATGTTTTTTTACGTGGCAACCTTCGTGACAGAATGGAATTTTGTTTCCGGGTTTACGATTTGAACAATGATGGATACATTACTAAAGACGAGATGTTTCTATTGTTCAAGTAATGAGCATTCTAATTTTTTTCTTATTTTTCGTGAAAAAAACAAAGATTAACAATATTTAATTTTTTTTATCTTTCAGAAATTGTCTAATAAAACAACCGGGCGAAGAAGATCCCGACGAGGGTGTTCGAGATCTGTCGGAATTGGCTTTAAAGAAACTCGACGAAGATCACGATGGAAAAGTTTCATTTCAAGATTACGAAGCAGCGATAAAAAAGGAACCATTACTGCTCGAAGCGTTCGGGCAGTGTTTACCCACGGAAGAAAGTTGTCAAGCTTTTATAACCACATTGCAACCCTGAATCACTTTAACTCTCAAGTTGTGTGAAAAATGTGGATAAAACCGATTTTCGATTGAATAATTTAGCTGGATTTAACTAGATACCCTGTATAAATATTTCATTAATAACAAATACATAACTTTTAAAACATTTAAAAATTTAGTGGCTTTCATTTTTTTGTATAAGTCCATACACCGAGAGAAAAGATTTCATTAAAACCAAAGAAATGGGTGGATTGATTTTGTTTTCATTCATTTCAACGAAATATTTCTTTGATTTCAATGAAATAGTGCATTTGAATTTCAAAGAGAACATTTCATTGCCTGTAAATTAAGATTTACTTAGTGGGCTATAATAAAGAAACAGTTTCATTGTTTTAAGGGGAGGGAGTCAGGTCAAAAAATTGATTTTCGAAATTCAATATCATCCAAATCCTATTGCATATAAAAATGCCCAACACATTATATTGTTGGTATTCGATGAAAGGATTTTTAACTGTCGTCTGACTTGTATATGCTTTTCAATATTATCTTAAGCAAAGTTCTTAGGTTTTCCATTCTGCGCATGATTCAGATCAAACTATTAGGCAGATTGGAATCGTTGACGTCTCATTTTCTTCTTCATGAAAAGATACACCGGCTAAATGGAGCAAACTATTTTTTTTCATTCTCAAGCAAAGTTTATCACTGATTTAGAAAATAGCATAAAATTTATTTATTAATAATTATGTCACTTAAAAAATATTACCTTTTATTAACATTTGCTCCATTTAGCCGGTGTATTTTTTCATGAAGAAGAAAATAAGACGTCAACCATTCCAATTTGCCTAGTAGTTTGATCTGAATCATGCGCAGAATGGAAAACCTAAGAACTTTGCTTAAGATAATATTGAAAAGCATATGCAAGTCAGACGACAGTAAAAAAATTCTTTCATCGAGTACCAACAATATAATGCATTGGGCATTTTCATATGCAATAGGATTTGGATGATATTGAATTTCCAAAATCAATTTTTTTTACCTGACTCTCTCCCCTTAAAGAGACCCCGTGCAGAAATATAGTTGGGGCTCCAACTTGGCCCTTTCTAGTTTGCCCCAGTTCTATTAGGGGCCCTACTAGGCTAGTCACGCTTGAAGTACGGAGCCTTTAGAGGCTCAATATGGGCGACCGTAGTGAGGGTTCCATATTTAAGCCTCATTAGGCCCCGAAGTTTGTCGTGGCCGCCTCTGTTGAGCCTAGTAGGGTTCTAGAGTAGATTCCCTATTGTGAATGCCACGTTTATACCTAAAAAAGGCTCTTTATTTAATCGCGACTGCCTGAACTAATTTCTGCACGGGACTTTTTCATTGCTTCTAAGAAACGTTTTTATTGATCTCTCTCTCGCACCTAACCTTACTTTTTTGTTTTCCGGTTCTCCCGAACGAACGGCTTCGAGTTTCGAGGAGCCAGAATCTTAGCCTATTTCTGCCATACTTCCTTACATACTCACAAAATTTGAGCTTTATTTACCGCGTACTTCAGGAAAAAATAGGTTTCGAAATTTTGAGGTGGTAAGAAGAAGGTTTCATTGAATCAGAGACGATATCTTTATAATCAATGAAAAAGCTTCATTGGTTTAAAGAAATGTTTCTTCGAATCAATGTCACTACTTTTCATTGAGTTTGAGATCATTCAAAGAAAAGATAGTATTGAAATTCAAGTATTTCATTTCATTGGCAAAGATTTCCGTGAATCAATGAAACTTTTTCTCTCGATGTAGCATAATCACATATTCCTAATGTTCTCCATGAAAAATTCCCGCAAAGCACGCCGGCAGTTTGTCAGCTCAATCGTAACTATAAGCACTCTTACGAATGTCATTACGTTTGTCGTGTCAAGTCGAAGGGTCATTAATCAAACATAAAGCATGATGATAAGCCTAACAAAAATTGCGGCGTATTTCGATATACACCAACGCACAGTATGCACAGGCAGTGAAGAGGGGCTGCGGTTTTGTGACTTGATGTATTCCAGAAGTCATAAAAGACAAGAATCAGCACACTTTGAGAATCAAATTAGAGTCGAGTTCCGAACAACTCTTTCAGAGGAGATAAAATTCACTGATTGAATTTCCGTCGTATTTATGAGATTCTTTTAAATTGAGCTATTCGGGTCTTTCTTGCTAATTTTTTATGATCGCGTGACTAAATTGATAACCGTAACTTTAGCATGCATTATTGATCTTTTCATTATTGCTAATGAGATATTGTAGTCTTCTTTTTTCAGGGAAGAACCGTAAGGGAATGCTGCTTGGATTTTTTTTTTCTGTACGGATTAATGTTAACATTTTTTTTCTCACTTCTCTCTGTGTCTTTCGCTACATCAAATTGTGCGAGAGAGATAAAAATAGTTATTTAAATATGAATTCTCAAAAATGTATTACTGTCTAAGTTTTTCTACGGAGCCCAAATTTTATACGTAAACGAAATGATATTTAGTGACGCTAGATGTATAATAGTAAAGATGGATCGAAGGATTTTGATTTCACAGGAATAATAAATTTCTCTTTATTATTTATTGGTGAAAAAAAAATTTCAAAAAATTTCATTTAAAAAAATGTATTTCTTCAAAACAAGAATGCAAACTAGAATCTTGTATATTGCTTCCTGATAATTTTCACGTTTTCTGAACCCGAAATCGAAGAAGACACTTCTTCATAGAGGTAGTTGCTTTTTAAAAAGTGGAAAACTGCTCTACTTGGTGTTAGTATTTTTTTTTACGGGGCCCTTGACAATTTTTTTCACTGGAAAGGCTTTAGTTATTATTTAGAAGAATTAAAATTTTTTGCATGGCAGTAAGATTATTTCTTTGTGTAGAATGATAAAGCCAGTGATAACGCGAATAGCCCAAAGTCGAGGAGGCGTAAAGAAAACGGCTCGTTAAATTCGTGGAACAACATCGATACAGATTATGGTCATCGTCGTCGACTATAGAGAATAACGACAATACAACCAACTCGCACCTTATTAACTGACGATATTTAAGACCCCTTTCTTTTAATCCGGTTTTGCTATTGGTATAATGCGGCCACGTAACAACATCCTCGCTTTTATCGCCGCTCTGGTAGTTTTGGTAAAAAAATAGACACTCAATTTTTATCATAGCGTATATAAAACAATAATAATAACAATGATTGACAACAAAGCTGAAGTCCCGCGCAAAAATGGAAGTATGAAAACAGTATTTCCCAAATATTAAAAGTGTCTTGAATAATAGTATGCCAAGGCTGGCGTACTATTATTCAAATTTATTGTGACGGAATAAGACATCGGGAATAATATTTCGCCCAAATAAAGAAGGTATTAAAACAGTATTGAAAATCTTTCCAAAAGTAAAAAGTCTTAAGTGTGATCTATTGGACTGAATAATAGTAAAGAATATTGCACCGTTTCATTAGTTTTTACGGTCCAGATCGATATCTACATGGCTTCCGGTGTCCAGATCGATATTTTCATGGCTTTCGGTGTCCAGGTCGATATCTCCATGGCTTTCGGTGTCCAGGTCGATATCTCCATGGCTTTCGGTGTCCAGATTGATATCTCCATGGCTTTCGGTATCCAGGTCGATATCTCCATGGCTTTCAGTGCCCAGGTCGATATCTTGATGGCTTGCGGGGTCAAGGTAGATATTTTCATGGCGTCTTGTATCCAGGTCGATATCTCCACGGATTCCAGTGACTAGTTCGATATCTCCATAGTTTCCGATGTCTCGGTATATTTTTCAATAGTTTTGACAACTGATCATAGCAAGTTATGGAGATATCGACCTGGACACCGAAAGCCATGGAGATATCGACCTTGACACCGAAAGCCATGGAGATATCGACCTGAACACCGAAAGCCATGGAGATATCGACCTGGACACCGAAAGACATGGAAATACCTACCTGGACACCGAAAGGCATGGAGATATCGACCTGGACCCGAATGCCATGGAAATATCGATCTGGACACCGGAAGCCATGTAGATATCGACCTGGACCATAAAAACTAATAAAACGGTGCAATATTCTTTACTATTATTCAGTCTAATAGATCACACTTAAGACTTTTTACTTTTGGAAAGATTTTCAATACTGTTTTAATACCTTCTTTATTTGGGCGAAATATTATTCCGTATGTCTTATCCCACTACGTCAGCGTTGGCCTACTATTATTCAAGACACTTTTAATATTTGGGAAATACTGTTTTCATACTTCTATTTTTGCGCGGGGTTGTATTTAAAATTTTTCAGAAATTTCATAACGAAATAAAATCCGAACTGCTTTTGCGACTCTGTCCAAATTCAATGTCAAACAACATTCGATGTATCTGCACTTTTAAAGAACTATTTAGCAAAAAAATCGTAAATTTTACGAAATTTAGAGTCCTGTTTTTACAAACTTCAAAATGCCATCTAAATTTTCACTTTTATCATAGCGTATATATAATAACAATAATAACAATGGTTGACAACAAAGCTGAAGTTATATTTAAAAATTTTCAGAAATTTCACAACTACATAAAATCCGAACTGCTTTTGCGACTCTGTCCAAATTCAGTGTCAAACAACATTCGATGTATCTTCACTTTTAAAGAACTATTTAGCAAAAAAATCGTAAATTTTACGAAATTTAGAGTCCTGTTTTCACAAACTTTAAAATGCCATCTAAATTTTCACTTTTATCATAGCGTATATATAATAACAATAATAACATTGATTGACAACAAAGCTGAATTTGTATTTAAAATTTTTCAGAAATTTCACAACTACATAAAATCCGAACTGCTTTTGCGACTCTGTCCAAATTCAGTGTCAAACAACATTCGATGTATCTTCACTTTTAAATAACTATTTAGCAAAAAAATTGTAAATTTTACGAAATTTAGAGTCCTGTTTTCACAAACTTTAAAATGCCATCTAAATTTTCACTTGTCTGCCAAATTTCAGCTCAGACGGTTGAACGTTTCTTGAATTATAGACGATAGAAATTTCGACCCACTGCACTAAGAGAAATATATAATTGAATACACTGAATTTTCAAATATACCATTTATTTGAAAATATTCAAATGCATGGATTTATTTGAACAAATTATATATTTAATTGCTCCTTTTGTTGAATGAAATAAATTTTTTTTTGACTCAACGAAGTATTCAATCTTTTTGACTAAATATTGTGTTGATTCAATTAAACTATCCTATGAAAACGTCAGACAATACACTTATTCATATTATATCGTCAATCCTACCAACTAAATTTATCGTTCAATCAAAACCATATGTGTTTCAATATGCACAATTTTAATTATCATATTCATATCATATCATCATATTCAATTGCTTCAATTAAATGGATTTAATTAATGGATTTTATGTTTTAAACTAAATAAAGTTCTATTGATTGAAATACATATATTTAATGCATGTAATAATTTATTTATTCGACTCAACGAAATATATAGTTACTTCAATTGTACTGGTTCTTTTCATTCAAATAATTCGGCTCCTTTATATCGTTCATTCAACGCAATACATTGGTATTTTGACTGCCCGTACAGTTGCTTCAAATACCAAAATATTTGAATCAATTAAATATATTTCAAACAAATGACCATTTTTCCTAAACCACTTTGTTCGATGGTTCAGACCATTCCAAATCTCGTGGTATGAAAACCTCGAAAAATAATTTTTCATGAGAACAAAGCTTCATTTATCAGGAACCAAAAAAGTATGTCACTTCTTTAATATTAATTTCGTTCATATTACAGGTGCAATCATTTCCACTGAAAATTGGACGAGGCTCCTTTATTTACGATCCGAATTCAATACCCCAAAATGAGAGAATTTTGCGAATGTTTCTACATCTTGCTTCACATACGGCAAATCGATTGATCCATTTAAAAAATGAAGCCAGGCTGCAAAAAGCATCAACAATCGATGCAGGGGCTATTTTGCCGGCAGTTTGTAAAGGAATTCATGATAATAATACGAACCAAGAGTTTCACGACACTGAACACCATGGATGCTATGTGAGACCGAGTTATACTTATGGGCAAGCGCCCACAAAAGTCAGTTTCAACGGAACATCACAAGAACCTATTGATCTTCATCCCCAAAAAAACTGGACCAACCCACGGCCACTGGATAAGATAGTAGGTCAAAACAACGAATCAGGAATAACAAAGAATCCCCATAATCCTGGATATTACCCTAGTTCAACACCTAGTAGAAGTGATAGTGATCAAGGTGCTATCGATAAAACAAAATCAAACAATAACACAGCATTGAATGATTCTGCAGCGACCGCCGAGGTATCAGACAAGTCTCATAATTCCAATGGATCTTCCATGGAATCACGAGATGCATTGAAGAAATCACAGAGAGACAATGGGACTGAAGATTCCAATAACGTTCCTATTGAAGTAGCGAGCAGAGCGTTTTTTAATCTTGAGAAAAATAACTATGTGACTCACTATAACGATAATTCAAGGAATATCAATAATGCTGACACCAGGATCAACAACATTGCTCTGCCGTATGGGCAAGGGATGGGTATTCCCCAATCGGGATCAGTGGTAATTAATCAGAACGCCCGCTCTTCCGGATTTCAGGGACATAATGGAGGAGGTAATATAAATCAGGCGAACACCGAAGTCAATAATGTTGGCTCAGGATTGTCTGGATCTGTTGTTGTTGCTCAGAATGCAGGCTCTACGTTCTCTATCAAAAGTGCCCAAAATTCAGATGCGTTGACTAAAAATGTTGAGTCCGGTTTATCAAGAGCGCAATCGAAAATATCGGAAAGCATCGAAAAAACAAAGAGTGTCAGTTCCCATTTGCAGCCAGGATCATCAGGATTGGAAAACACAGGTCAGGGTATGACATCGAGGATTAGCGATATTGGAGGATCAGACATTGCCCGCAAAGCGATGAATCCCACTTCCAGTCTTCACTCGGTGGTAGGATTGATAAACGCAACTCAGAGCCTGGCATCGGGGATTCAAAGTGCAACTACAGGTGCAGTAATATCCAGACAGGCTCAAAATGCAGCATCCAGCCTCCACTCTATCTCATCGGAAATTGTGAATTCTGCACGTGGCGTAGCATCAAATGCTGAGAGTGCAGGTACAGGACTATCCACGCAAGCTCAAACGGCAACTTCCAACCTACATTCCGGGTCATCCGGAATTATGAACGCAGCAAATGGCGTAGCATCAAATGCTCAAAGTGCAGGTGCAGGAATATCAACACAAGCTCAAAGTGGAACTTCCAACCTCCATTCCGTGTCATCCACAATTATGAACGCAGCAAAAGGCGTAGCATCAAATGCTGAGAGTGCAGGTGCAGGACTATCCACGCAAGCTCAAACGGCAACTTCCAACTTACATTCCGGGTCATCCGCAATTATGAACGCAGCAAATGGTGTAGCATCAAATGCTGAAAGTGCAGGTGCAGGACTATCCACGCAAGCTCAAACGGCAACTTCTAACCTACATTCCCGGTCATCCGGAATTATAAACACAGCAAATGGCGTGGCATCAAATGCTCAAGGTGCAGGTGCAGGAATATCAACGCAAGCTCAAAGTGGAACTTCCAACCTAAATTCCGTGTCATCCACAATTATGAACGCAGCAAATGGCGTAGCATCAAATGCTCAAAGTGCAGGTGCAGGAATATCAACGCAAGCTCAAAGTGGAACTTCCAACCTACATTCCGTGTCATCCACAATTATGAACGCAGCAAATGGTGTAGCATCAAATGCTCAAGGTGCAGGTGCAGGAATATCAACGCAAGCTCAAAGTGGAAGTTCCAACCTACATTCCGTGTCATCCACAATAATGAACGCAGCAAATGGTCTAGCATCAAATGCTCAAAGTGCAGGTGCAGGAATATCAACACAAGCTCAAAGTGGAACTTCCAACCTACATTCCGCGTCATCCACAATTATGAACGCAGCAAATGGCGTGGCATCAAATGCTCAAAGTGCAGGTGCAGGAATATCAACGCAAGCTCAAAGTGGAACTCCCAACCTACATTCCGTGTCATCCACAATTATGAACGCAGCAAATGACGTAGCGTCAAATGCTCAAAGTGCAGGTGCAGGACTATCCACGCAAGCTCAAACGGCAACTTCCAACCTACACTCCGGGTCATCCGGAATTATGAACACAGCAAATGGCGTGTCAAATGCTCGAAGTGCAGATGCAGGAATATCAACGCAAGCTCAAAGTGGAACTTCCAACCTACATTCCGTGTCATCCACAATTATGAACGCAGCAAATGGCGTAGCATCAAATGCTCGAAGTGCAGGTGCAGGAATATCAACGCAAGCTCAAAGTGGAACTTCCAACCTACATTCCGTGTCATCCACAATTATGAACGCAGCAAAAGGCATAGCATCAAATGCTGAGAGTGCAGGTGCAGGACTATCCACGCAAGCTCAAACGGCAACTTCCAACTTACATTCCGGGTCATCCGCAATTATGAACGCAGCAAATGGCGTAGCATCAAATGCTCAAAGTGCAGGTACAGGAATATCAACGCAAGCTCAAAGTGGAACTTCCAACCTCCATTCCGTGTCATCCACAATTATGAACGCAGCAAATGATGTAGCATCAAATGCTCAAAGTGCAGGTGCAGGAATATCAACGCAAGCTCAAAGTGGAACTTCCAACCTACATTCCGTGTCATCCACAATTATGAACGCAGCAAATGGTCTAGCATCAAATGCTCAAACTGCAGGTGCAGGAATATCAACGCAAGCTCAAAGTGGAACTTCCAACCGACATTCCGTGTCTTCCGCAATTATGAACGCAGCAAATGGCGTAGCATCAAATGTTCAAGGTGCAGGTGCAGGAATATCAACACAAGCCCAAAGTGGAACTTCTAAACTCCATTCTGTGTCACGAGAAATTATGAATTCAACTCGTGGTGTAGCATCAAAGGCTGAAAGTGCAAATATAGTTGCAGAAAAATCGCGGGAAGCTTTAGCTGAGGCTTCACATATTCAATCTGGCGTCACGGAACAGATGTCTGCCGTCCAACAAGCAGGATCGAAGGTTTTACTTGGAATTAAGCCTATAACGAATCAGAATCAGACAAATCATTCGATAACGCTACTAGATGGAAATCAAGACCATGGAAATTCTGAAAGCCATGGGCTGCTTGGGATATTAAACGAAAATAAATCAAGTGGAATAGTGTCAAACGTCAATGGAGTAACTAGTGCCTTACTGAAACAAGGAACTGCACTTACTAACTCAAGTCAGGAGCTGTCCGGCATAACTAATGTTGGGAGTGGAACGATGAACGAAGTGAATCGGTCTACCCAGAACACTGGATCGAACGTTGTTCAAGGATTTGAAAAACCTGTTACGTCCATAGCGCACGGTACAACAGAAAATGTTGGTAACTCGTTAGGAGGTTTAGGTGGCGTGGGATCCAAATTCACCGGTTCTGTGGTCATGGAAACGGGCTCAGGGTCAAAAACCGCTTTCGAAACCAGCTTCCGACGTGGAAGTGCTTCATCATCTTTGATGACATCTAGCAGCAATGGGATTTCTCAAGTTGGTTCCAGCTTGATTGGCTCTATTCCCCTTTTTAGATCATTTCCGGATGTCTATGACGAATCCTCCGTCGTAAAAAAATCCTCGTTTGATACCACGCACTCAAAAAACAATCAAACCAAGGTAGTTGATGGTCAGATTTCCTCGACCGAAAGTAGCGCAGATACCCAAGGACTTTTAACAATAGACGACAAAATCTTAATGGTATCCAATAGTACAAACCAATCTAATAGTACGAGTAAAAAAGGTGAGTCATCTGATTTTTATGACGAATATGGCAATAATGAGGAAGTTTCAGAGTTGGAGTTGGAAGAATATACGAATAGGTTTGCGGATGCTCTTCGACCTGTGGAGTCCATACGAGGACGCTCGAGATGAATGACAATCTAGATCGGACAGCGGCCCAAGAAGTAGTTACATCTAAGGAAATCTCAGTGTTTGAACATACCAACGGTGTTAGTTTACGTCGATTTTATGTTACCTCAATAATAACATCTTTTAACTCTTTTTGTAATTATTGTCGACTCATCCTATCAACTTGCTACTTCCTTGGTTTATGAATAATCCAGTTCGTCTTGATCCACCAATTACTCAGCTATTCAACCTTACGGGAATGCTGGACCTCACCGTTTTTCAGAAAAAACGATTACTTCGGAGATAGTTTACCCGATACACTGTTAGAAATTTTTTAATGAAAATTAATATAAATATTGGAAGTTTTTTTGCGAATACGCGTATATTAAATTTAATACACAAATATTAATTAATATACAAAGAAATTGTTGTAAAATTAATATACAGTATACTAAATACTTCATAAAACTTGTGTTTATAATATAATTATTGGAATTTTACGATATATCTGTATATTAAATGAAATTTAATATAACTGTATCTGAAAAAGAACTTCCAATACATATATTAATTTTCAAAATATTTTTAACAGTGTAGTCCATGCGCTAGGAAGTCGTTTGCTCCGACCAGAGATCCGAGAGATTTTTTCTCCGGAAACGCTACATAAAAAAAGGAAAACCTCGCATATTGGTTCCTCATTATTTTGAATTTTTCAAAAATCTACCTCTAAGTGAAAACATGTTCATCATCATTTCAGTCGTCAATGATTGAGGAAAAAAGTAACGTTTTTATTAACAAAAAAAAAGGATGCAAAATGGAACTTTGCACATTGCTTCCTCATTAATTTTCATCTTTCGTAGCGCTGCCTCTATGAGAAAGTTTCTTTATTTTATTTTTGGCTTCCTCATAGAGGAAGCTTTGCGAAAGATGTCAATTATTGACAAAGCAATATACAAAGTTCTACTTTGCATCCTTATTTTAAATACAAATCAAAGAAGTACGAAAACAAAAATTTTCATAAATTCAAAATTCTATAAAATCTAAACCGCTTTATGTATTTCGCTTAAATTCAATACCGATCGTCATTTTTCATTGCTTTATTCGTTAAAAACTGTTTAAGTTCATTATCTAAAAAATTGTGGCAGCTAGAGAACATACAGAGATTTTTTGAAAAATTCGATGTCTTATAAAATCCGAACCACTTTACCAATTTTCACCAAATTCGATATCTACTACAACTGGATGTTAATTTTACCTTGCAAAACATTTGAGCAGGTTTAGTCGAATTTAACTTAAGTAAGAACGAAAAGATTTTATAAAATCTAAACCGTTTTATGGATTTCGCTCAAATTCAATATCGACCTTTATTTTTCATTTCTCTATTTGTCCAAAACTATTTACCTCATTAGCTGAAAAATTGCGGAAGTTAGAGAACATACCGACATTTTTGGAAAAATTTAAAGGCGTATAAATTCTGATTTTTTTTTCAATTTTTTCGAAAATATATACATAGGAAGGGGCATTGCTCCTCTACCAGCATGCCACATTTCAGTTTGATTGTTAAAGCCGTTTTCGAGATACAGCGGTTTGAATTTTGCAAGCGTGCCACACACACACACACATACATACATCTAGACATTTTTTCTAAACCACTTTTCTCGACGTTTTGGACCATTCTGAGTGTTCTGATATGAAAATCTCGAAAAATTTTTTTTTTACGAAAACAAAGCTTCGTCTATAAGGAAGCAAGAAAAACGGATTTCCCCCCAACTATTTCAAGAACAATGCTCGACTTGGTTGCTCGAAACGCTACACTATTCACCGTTAGACGTACAAATAGCAGTACGTCCTCTCCTAATATCAGAAACAATCGACCTCAAAGAGATTTCAAACAATTTATAGCCTACCGCGCTATGAAATTCCAATTTTCATTGATCAGAACCATAAATAAATATACATATATATATATATATATATTGCACTTTTTAATGTCTTTTGTGCTTCACGCATATTACGAGTAATAATCGTAGCGATTGTCGTTGGCAAAAATTATATCATTCTTACGGCTGAAACGATTTATTTTTCACAGCATATAAATGTTTAACAAATATTTGAAAAAAAAGAAGTTTAATTCAGGTTCACCTTAATATCACGTACCAACGTCTAATCTACTTCCTGTCGCTTCGATGAAACGGTATACATCAATACTATGCAATATTAATATTAATCCAATTACAGTCTTAGTGGACTGAATAAAAAAAATTAAATTATGAATTGGCCTCGCATAACGGTTACCGATATAGAGCGAGTATCGTGATCGTATTGATAATCACAACGGTTCGTCCGTTTAGTGCATTCTATATAAAGTCTATAGTTTGTACTCGTTACGGTTAGAAAATAAAGTCGACGAGCAACAAGCATGAGGACTGTCGTTTTGATAATTTCATTTGCGTTAATCTTCGCGGCCAATACCGTCAGTGTATAAATCGTCTACAGATTTGAAGCATAATAATCATCTATACACGGAGAGAAAAGTTTTGTTGCGTCAACAAATCAGTTGCTAATATAGTGACAGCAAAGCCTTATTTATTAACCTAACAAAAATTATTTGCTAGGCTTGTCAAAAAATTTACTAGACCAGCAAAAATATTTACTAGGCTAGCAGAATTATTTGTTAGGCCAGAAAATATAATTTCTAGACCAACAAATAAATTTTGCTGTCACTATGCTAGCAAATGATTTTTCTCCATGTACATTCAGAGAAAGTGTGGATATTCTGGCAACTACAAAGTAACAGCTATTCAGTTTTAATCCATGTAACTTTTTTTTTAGTAGTTACGGTAATTAAAAAAATAGTTTTAACTATATTTTAACAGTTGCGAGGTGTATTTGACGATTATCTGTTAACTGTTAAAAATTGTTCGGGTAGACTTGTAATGAATTGCTGTCACTTGATAGTTAGCGTTGACAGAATGTTCTCCGAGTGTTAAACTAAATGGTGTCTTATATTTATTGTTAAGGAGGCTTATACCCCGGTTGATCTTTTCGCCGTGTTGAACGCGCAAATCAAAAACATTACTGCATTGATAAGCTTAATTAAAATAACGTATCGCGACGATCCATACCAGCATCCACTGCCAAAGGAATACTTCGTAACGTTAGATAGAGCCGAATTGGTATTGCAAGACGCAAGAAATATCGTCAACAAAACTCAAGTTGTCAGTGGTAAAAATGATGGAAACTTCACTCAGAGAAATCGTAGTAGTACAATTAACTATAAAGTGACAACTATTAATTTTTAACTCACGCAACTATTTTCATACACCGAGAGAAAAGATTTCATTGACGCCAAAGAAATGGGTGGATTGATTTTGTTTTCATTGATTTCAACGAAATAGTGCATTTGAATTTCAAAGAGAACATTTCATTGCCTGTCAATAAAGATTTACTTAGTGAGCATATGATAAAGAAATAGTTTCATTGTTTTAAAGAAATAGTTTCATTGTTTTAAAGAGACGTTTTCATTGGTTCAAAGAAACGTTTTCATTGATCTCTCTCTCGCACCTAACCTTACTTTTTTGTTTTCCGGTTCTCCCGATCGAACGGCTTCGAGTTTCGAGGAGCCAGAAGCTTAGCTTATTTCTGCCGTACTTCCTTACACACTCACAAAATTTGAGCTTTATCTGCCGCGTACTTCAGGAAAAAATAGGTTTCGAAATTTTGAGCTGGTAAGAAGAAGGTCTCATTGAATCAGAGACGATATCTTTATAATCAAAGAAAAAGGTTCATTGGTTTAAATAAATGTTTCTTCGAATCAATGTCACTACTTTTCATTGAGTTTGAGATCATTCAAAGAAAAGATAGTATTGAAATTCAAGTATTTCATTTCATTGGCAAATATTTCCGTGAATCAATGAAACTTTTTCTCTCGGTGCAGTTACGGTAACTATGGAAATAATTATGGTAACAACTTTGTACACCGAGAGAAAAGATTTCATTAACACCAAAGAAATGAGTGGATTGATTTTTTTTTCATTGAATTCAACGAAATATTTCTTTGATTTCAATGAAATAGTGCATTTGAATTTCATTGCCTGTCAATAAAGATTTACTTAGTGAGCATATGATAAAGAAACAGTTTCATTGTTTTAAAGAGACGTTTTCATTGGTTCAAAGAAACATTTTCATTGATTTCTCTCTCGCACCTAACCTTACTTTTTTGTTTTCCGGTTCTCCCGATCGAACGGCTTCGAGTTTCGAGGAGCCAGAAGCTTAGCTTATTTCTGCCGTACTTCCTTACACACTCACAAAGTTTGAGCTTTATCTGCCGCGTACTTCAGGAAAAAATAGGTTTCGAAATTTTGAGCTGGTAAGAAGAAGGTCTCATTGAATCAGAGACGATATCTTTATAATCAATGAAAAAGGATCATTGGTTTAAAGAAATGTTTCTTCGAATCAATGTCACTACTTTTCATTGAGTTTGAGATTATTCAAAGAAAAGATAGTATTGAAATTCAAGTATTTCATTTCATTGGCAAAGATTTCCGTGAATCAATGAAACTTTTTCTCTCGGTGCAGTTACGGTAACTATGGAAATAATTATGGTAACAACTTGGTACACCGAGAGAAAAGATTTCATTAAAACCAAAGAAATGGGTGGATTGATTTTTTTTTCATTGAATTCAACGAAATATTTCTTTGATTTCAATGAAATAGTGCATTTGAATTTCAAAGAGAACATTTCATTGCCTGTCAATAAATATTTACTTAGTGAGCATATGATAAAGAAACAGTTTCATTGTTTTAAAGAGACGTTTTCATTGGTTCAAAGAAACGTTTTCATTGATCTCTCTCTCGCACCTAACCTTACTTTTTTCGATTTCCGGTTCTCCCGATCGAACGGCTTCGAGTTTCGAGGAGCCAGAAGCTTAACTTATTTCTGCCGTACTTCCTTACACACTCACAAAGTTTGAGCTTTATCTGCCGCGTACTTCAGGAAAAAATAGGTTTCGAAATTTTGAGCTGGTAAGAAGAAGGTCTCATTGAATCAGAGACGATATCTTTATAATCAATGAAAAAGGATCATTGGTTTAAAGAAATGTTTCTTCGAATCAATGTCACTACTTTTCATTGAGTTTGAGATTATTCAAAGAAAAGATAGTATTGAAATTCAAGTATTTCATTTCATTGGCAAAGATTTCCGTGAATCAATGAAACTTTTTCTCTCGGTGCAGTTACGGTAACTATGGAAATAATTATGGTAACAACTTGGTACACCGAGAGAAAAGATTTCATTAAAACCAAAGAAATGGGTGGATTGATTTTTTTTTCATTGAATTCAACGAAATATTTCTTTGATTTCAATGAAATAGTGCATTTGAATTTCAAAGAGAACATTTCATTGCCTGTCAATAAAGATTTACTTAGTGAGCATATGATAAAGAAACAGTTTCATTGTTTTAAAGAGACGTTTCCATTGGTTCAAAGAAACGTTTTCATTGATTTCTCTCTCGCACCTAACCTTACTTTTTTGATTTCCGGTTCTCCCGATCGAACGGCTTCGAGTTTCGAGGAGCCAAAAGCTTAACTTATTTCTGCCGTACTTCCTTACACACTCACAAAATTTGAGCTTTATTTGCTGCGTACTTCAGGAAAAAATAGGTTTCGAAATCTTGAGCTGGTAAGAAGAAGGTCTCATTGAATCAGAGACGATATCTTTATAATCAATGAAAAAGGTTCATTGGTTTAAAGAAATGTTTCTTCGAATCAATGTCACTACTTTTCATTGAGTTTGAGATCATTCAAAGAAAAGATAGTATTGAAATTCAAGTATTTCATATCATTGGCAAATATTTCCGTGAATCAATGAAACTTTTTCTCTCGGTGCAGTTACGGTAACTATGGAAATAATTATGGTAACAACTTGGTAGGTATAGTAACTATTTGATAGTTGTGGCAACTATTAAAAAATTGTTCGTACGAACTAAAAATGAATCGTTGTCAATTTACAGTTGCTAATAACATAATTTTCTCTCAGTGCTAATATATAAAGAGAGAAGTATGTCAATCTTGAGTCTAAGTCTTTTTTAACTTCGTATTGTTTTTTCAGATAACGAAACAAAATTTGTTCTGCGGGCTCTCCGAAAACTCCTAGAGACGTATAAAGATGTGGACGAAGACCAATATTATGAAGACCTAGCAACCAGAGAGAGATGTAAGTCAATCTTAAGTCCAAATTGACAAGGACTCCAATCTCCTTTTTAGCTTTGTATTCATCTTTTAGATAACCCCAGAAGATCTTTTGGCAAGGAGCGGCTTGTCATACCGGATAATTTTCGTGACTCGATTGAAGTAACCGATGAGGAACGCATCTGGAAAACGAATGTTTACAAAGCTATCGCAAACGCTCTTAAAGATAAAATCAAAGACGAGAGTGTCATTCGTCCCTCTCGGTTGAAGAGGCGATACCAATAATTTGGCAACCTTCTTACGTGGATGGATTTTTTTAGTGAATGTGAGTTCGTAGTACTCAAGCGCGTACTACAATCATAGGAGCACTTTTTTGGACGGTTATTTAGATATGACTCAACCTCCTTAATTAGTGCATAAAAAATCGGAAATCGGTTTTGGAAATCTTTATAAAACTTCGCTTATGTTTACAAAAAATACATTTGTTTTTGCTTCTTCTGTTTATTATGTAGCGCTCAACTCTCCTTAAAGTACAATATAAACAAGTGTATATGCTTACATTTCCTGGTCGTGTTTTATTGTAATAGTGCTGAATATATAGGTTCTCAGTGGAGTACATAGTTAATTTTATATGTTCAATTCCGATCGAAGATAATAATGTTATTATACAAGACAATACGTGAAATTAGTTGTGAAATGTATTATTTATATAATTAAATCTTTGTGTGAATGAGTACTAAAATAGATTTCTCTCCACCAACATTTATCGAAGTATACGCCACGTGGATAAACGAAAGGCGCAAAGACCTCGGGAAAAAATCATTATAGTATATGGTCATATATAACCATATATAATCATATACAATTATATATAATCTCTCTATATTATAAAAAGATCTCGCCGCCGCCGCTGTGTCAAGAATAGTGGGACTTAGAAAAATTCGGACCGTCAAAAGTCCGAATTTAGGGGTTTAGAAAAATTCGAACCGTCAAAAGCCCGAATTTAGAGACTTAGAAAAATTCGGACCGTCAAAAGCCCGAATTTGGGGACTTAGAAAAATTCGGGCCGTCAAAAGCCCGATTTTCACGTCATAAGTGAAAAATTTTTGGGTGGGGGGCACCTTTGGGTGGAGGGCACTTTTTTTTGGTGGAGAATGCGAGCGCGCGAGCCACAATAAAATCCTAGTTTTATATATAAATATATATGGTTATTATATATGACCATATACAATCTTTTTTTTCCGAGGCGTGAAGAAAAATGACTCGTTAAAATCGTGGCACAGATTACGCTCGTCAATAGAGAACGGCAACAACAAATATAGCTAGTACCTAATTAACCAACGACATTTAAGACCTATCTTTAAAGCGAGTCTTGCAATTGGTAAAATGCAGTCACGCAACAACATCCTCGCCTTTGTCGTCGCTGTGGTAGTTTCGGTAAAAATAAATATTGGTGTTCTTATTTAGGTTCTGTAAGTACTGGTGTACTTATTTTTGAAGCGGAATAAATTTTTTCACGAAAACAAAGCTTTCTCTATGGGGAAATAAAAACACTCACACCACATCGTTTCTGTAATATTTCGATTTAAGTCTTTCTATTTAAATTACAGGTGCAAACATTGACAAAGGAGCCCGACCGAGGAAGGTTCATTTACGATCCAGACTTTAAGAGGATGCTGGCGTAGATTTTGATACCGACTTTGGTCGGTAAGTTACCCGATCAGGACACAGATGGCGCCGACGTAGTCTGTTTACTTTTGGCAAAAGATACCGAAACTCCTAAAAAGCAAAATGGCCGCACACCATATGTCAACAGACCTTTGCTGTAAGATATAATTGTTTCTGGAAATTAGATATGTAAAATCAGACCGGAAGTCAATTCTGTGATGATTTCTAAATATTCCAAAACCATCAGAATGATAACTACACAAGCCAACTCCATATATAGTGTATGCTACGGTCGCATTACGGAGGCTCGGAGCTTTTGCCAAAAGTAAACAGACTACGTCAGCGCCACCTGTCTCATAATGACGGAACTACATTCATGCTCTTTACCAGTTCTGAGCCTGTGCGAAAAGCAAACAGTCTTTGCAATCGTACACTAATCGTGGATTTGGTTGGTGTAATCGACATTCCGACGGTTTTGAAAGGTTCAGGAATAATCAAAGAATGGGTGTCCGGTCTGATTTATCACATCTGAGTTCCAGAAACGGTTATATCTTACCTGAAAGAATCTGTTGACATTTCGAGCGGCCATATTGGTTTTTGAGAGGTTCAGTAATATACAATTTCTTACATTTCTTGTATGTTTTGAACAGTGATTCGACCGGACACCCAAGCATGAATGTTTTTATTACATCCCTGCAAAATTTGACGTATATTTGTAGCATATTTTCGATGAATAGTGTATACTACAAAATCGCCTATTTTTACTATTTTTAAAGTCGGTAAAAAAATCTACTCCAGCATCCCGTTAAACCCCACACCGATAGAACTCTGTGATTTTTCCATCGTCTTTTTGCTAGCGCGATGCGACGATTGGACCGTTTACGATGAGAAAAAGACTTGCAGCGTGTAGCAACCGAAAAATCAGAACTTTTTAAGAATTCACGAAAAAATTCAACAATTGTAGGCTGTAAATTGTTTTAAAAAATTCAACAAAAAACGGGTATCAAGAATTGTACCAGAAGTAATCTTAATACCAGAGGTTATTCCTGATTCTTTTGAGTATCAGCCTCAAGACGAAAATGTTTTTCCATCGGGCAAGTTTAGGAATCCAAGAATCTTACCGGATTTCCTGTCTGAAATTTATTATCGCTCAAGGCCACGGTACGATATACGCGTATAATAATAATAATTCAACAGCCTATTTGCTTGTGAATAAACATGAAACATTTTCGTGATGATGTACCGAATGGAAATATAAGATGAATTGAAAATATATAATATGCAATAATTGTTTTAGTTTTATTAATGATAATTTATGGATATGTGAGTAGTGGAAGTCGACGGATGATAAGTATTGGGATGTTTGATAAATTTTTTTAATATATGACATCTCATTGGGTAAAACGATAACGATCTTGGATGATATTTTATTAGCCGCAAATTGATAATCGTAGACGTTAAATTTCACCAATACTCGAGCGTGCATTGAATAGTTATACTATATTTCCGTGTTCAATAATCGAGCAATGAATTGAATGCATTATAAAATGATATCTTGCGAGGCTTTAATGTTCCGGTTACTATCGAATCCGGGCAGAGGTTACGACTTCGGATGCGAGACTCCAACTCCAATAGGAAACCAATAAATGATATCACGGCATCGCCTCAGTGATGATTAAACTGTATAAAAGACCGTTATGCTTTTATTTCCTTAGAAAATGGTCGGACGCCTCGACTCGCTTTGCCTTTACCATGATTTTCCTGAGCTTTCTGTTTGCAGGCCTTGCGGTAGCGAATACACAAGATCGGGTACGTTATTACATAAATTTACAAAACAACACAGTGTAATCTTCGTTGACCATTAAACGGCAAGTGTGATCGTAATTTCCAGTGATTAACAATTGCGGTGAATTTTACATAGCAATTTAGAAAAAAATTTAAACAACTAATAACAATAAAATCGACGGCAGCTAACACAATCGATGTCGCTTGTCGGTTTGACGAATTCAATTCCATGCAATATTTTATGTAGGCCACTCTAAAACGTGGAACAACTGTATTTATTTCTACTGGCAGTAAACTTGTGATTTTCACGCCAAACATAATCTCTCTCTTTCACAATATTTTATCAACAAATACAAAAATCTCTAATTATTTGTTCTAGCCAATCGATCTAATAGCGAGGCCAAAATGGAACGAGGATCTTGACTTCAATCCTCCTCCCAAACCTCCCCATATTCTCCATAACCCTAATAATCTCATTACCCCCAGTAAGCCTAATAGCCCCAAGGTACTTTATTATTATTATTATTATTATCATTGATAAACAAATTCAATAATCTAAAAACTTGAAAACTCAAAACTCCATCCCAAAGACATTGATTTTCTTGATTTCAGAGTAACACAGTGATTGAAAATAAGAATGTGAATGTTGTTGTCAACGTTGATCCGAAGGACGTTGCTAAAGAACTCTGGAAATTGATTCAAGGTCGTATGGATGAAACGCAAACTCGTAGATCGGACGATTCAGGAGTGAAGATCAAAGAAATTGAGGACATCATTGCGCCTGTACTGTCATCGACACGTAGAAGCAATCACCCGACAGCCTTTGAAGTCGCTTATGCATTAGACCACATCACAAGAAAATCGCTGGTGAACGATCATCTTGCCCGTTCAACGATAGACGATGAGATCAACATACGTGAAGTAGTCGCAAAAATGATGACTGTATTGAAAGCATTTTCGGAAAAGAAAGAGGCTCCGGTTAATCAATCAGGTCACAGGTATTTACCATCTACCAGGAGGATGCAAGTCTTGAGAGAAGATAAACGTGAAGACAATGATAGCAAATACAACGATTATGATGATGATGATGATGATGATGATGATGAGTATATCAGCTTTAAACTAAAGATCCGGAAGAGCGAACTTTTGAGACGTAGTAAAACTTCGACCTACGTTGATGTCTGAAATGTACAATAGTATCTAGTTTCCCACATAGAAAAATATATATGTGTTACATATATATTTTTCTATGTGGGCCATATATTTAACGTATATGTTATATACGTTAAATATATGGCGCCAAAAAGTTCTATATGCTGCATATATTCTGCATATATGTGTGCAAAAATCTCTTCAAAATATATGGGATATATGTATGGAATATATGTAAAATATATTTCATATACGTTTAGCGCCAAAAAGTTCTATACCCCACATGGAAATAGAAATATATGCACGATATATTCGACATATAGAACTTTTTGGCGCTAAACGTATATGAAATATATTTAACATATATTCCATACATATATCACATATATTTTGAATATATTTTTGCATACATATATGCAGAATATATGCAGCATATAGATCTTTTTGGCGATATATATTTAACATATATGTTTCATATATATTTTTCTATGTGGGACGTCGAATATATCGTGCATATATTTCTATTTCCATGTGGGCTATTCGAAGTCTGTTTCCATTGTCAATTATAATAAAACTGAAAGAAAGCAAATAGGCAAAAATCAGCTAAAACACGGACTGAAGGACTCCGGTCGATGGCCTATTGGTTGAATGAAGAAATATTTGCTAAAATTAATTAATTAAGGATGAATAATTGTTAACCAACATACATGTACATATTTCGGCCAATAAATGTCTTGTACTACTACTACTACAATAAATAAATAGGTACTATACTATGTACCATAGCTGCAATGGCAGTAGCGGTGTATTATACTTTACCTTACACTTTCTATTGTAATTGAAAATAAATTTAAAAAACTTGCCTGGAAGTGAAGTTGGATAGTAATTATTGAGTGCCTCTGGAACGAGGCTTCTACACCCCACCCGTGTTAATACTCACACTATTCAACCAAAAATAAGGATGCAAGGTGGAACTTTGCACATTGCTTCCTCATTAATTTTCATCTTTCGCAACGCCGCCTCTATGAGGAAGTTTCTTTATTTTATTTTTAGCTTCCCCATAGAGGAAGCTTTGCGAAAGATGAAAATTATAGACGAAGTAATGTGCAAAGTTCTACTTTGCGTCCTTCTTTTAAATACAAATTAAAGAAGTACGAAAACAAAAATTTTAATAAATTCGAAATTCTATAAAATCTAAACCGCTTTATGTTTTTCGCTTAAATTCAATACCGATCGTCATTTTTCATTGCTTTATTGGTCAAAAACTGTTTAAGCTCATTATCTAAAAAATTGTGGCAGCTAGAGAACATACAGAGATTTTTTGAAAAATTCAATGTCTTATAAAATCTGAACCACTTTACCAATCTTCACCAAATTCGATATCTACTACAACGTGATGTTAATTTTACATTGCAAAATATTTGAGCCGGTTTGGTCGAACTTAACTTAAATAAGAACGAAAACAACATTTTTTCGAAAATTAAAAATTTTACAAAATCTAAACCGCTTTATGGGTTTCGCTCTAATTCAATACCGACCTTCATTTTTCATTTCTCTATTTGTCCAGAACTATTCAGCTCATTAGCTGAAAAATTGCGAAAGCTAGAGAACATACAGACATTGTTGGAAAAATTCAAAGGCTTATAAAATCTGAATTTTTTTTTAAATTTTTTCCATAATGTACACATAAGAAGGGGCGTTGCTCCTCTACTAGCGAGCCAAATTTCAGCTTGATTTTTAAAGCCGCTTTCGAGATACAGCGGTTTGAGTTTTACAAGCGTGCCACACACATATATGCATACATTTGGACATTTTTTCTACACTACTTTTAGCGACATTTTGGACCATTCTGAGTATCCTGACATGAAAATCTCGATAACATTTTTTTTTAAGGAAAACAGCTTCCTCTATGAGGAAGTAAAAAGGGCTAGTGCACGCAAAAAAAATAAGATTTTCAGTGAGCAAATATTTATTTTCCATCGAATTGATAAATTCTAATAAAAATTGATCAATCAAGTACTGGAATAACGAATTTTTCTATTGTAACATTTCGCAACTGTATTCTGGCTGTGAATTTTTTTTTTCATTTAATTAAATAGCTGCGCATTTAGGGTAATACGATTGAAAAAAAAAATTCATATTAAAAAAAATCTTTGTTTATACGGAAGGAACATCTGTTGTGTAATTATAAATATCTCCATTTCTTTTTTCGATACTTAGAACACCAAAGTTAATCGACATCAACGCGTGCGTCAAGAAAAGCTATTTACTTACCGACTAATAAGTTCGTAATTTTAAATACTTGCGTAATTTTTATTTGTCCTGTATGTTATCATATCCAATAAATATTGTGAAACAAAAAACAAATTGGGAATATATGCGTCGCTGTTTTTTTATCGTTTTTGCAAATGTACCTCCAAAAACTGATTCAATCGCGTAATAAGGTTTTTTAATACCGGCATTAATTTAGAGAGAAAATACGGCTGGATCCGTCGTCCCACACTGAGAAAAATAAATGCGACAACTTGCTAAATATAGTGAGTTCTAGGGTTCGGGTCGGGTTCGAGGAACCCGAAAATGTCGAGAAAACCCGATAATATCGAGAAAACCTTAAGAAAACTCGAAAACCTCAAGAAAACTCGAAAATATGATTTGATATTATCCAAATCATAAATATGCATTCAGTACAATACATCAAGAAAAGAATATAATGTAATATCGCGTTGAATATATTTTTATTCACTATATTTGTTGTTGTTATTTTGGCATTACACAGTCCTGTTGTTTTCACTCTGTACATTTTTTAGAATTACATATCTTTTTAGATGTATCTCTTTACTTCTTTAGATTTACTTCTTCTGTTAACGAAACCGCAGATAATTAAAGTGGGCCCTATAGCACAATCATCATCTAACAATCGTCACTCGATAAATTGTCTTCAGAAATATCTTGAACTGCGATTGTGAATGTCTTTTTTAAGGTAGGTATACATTGAATATAAGCGATTTTGTTGTTGAGATATTCGAGTTTTCTCGACATTCTCGTGTTTTCTCGAGATTCTTGGGTTTACTCGAGATTTACGGGTTTTCTAGATATTTTCGAGTTTTCTTGAGTTTCGAGTCTTCTCGAGAGTTACGGGTTTTCTCGATATTTTCGAGTTTTCTCGAGGTTTTCGGGTTGCTTGAACTCGACTCGTACCCGATCGAGAAAACTTGAACCCGACTCGAGCATCGAGAACCCGCACACCCCTAGTGAGTTCTACTATAAAAATAATGAACCGTGCCATAATTTAGTTGCTAGATACATTATTTATTGTTACAGCAACCATAAAAACATAGTTGTCGTCTCAGGAAAACATGTGTATAGTTGAATTCACCATCAATTTTTTTGGGTGCAAGATAATACCAACATAGGACATGGTGCCAATTATTGACGACAAATTGACAAATCAATAAACGTTATACCAACCTTTGGCCGATTATTAGCCATTTTCATTAAATCGGCATATTCTCCATAGGGAGCCTTAAGGATGTAGGAGCGCGATGTGGTGCTGAACTTCCTGAAAAGTGAAAATTCAGAGAGAAATTCGAACACTTGTCGATGGAATAAAAATCTGAAAAAAATCAAGCATACAAAAGGTGCGGAAAAGATTAATTTAGCATATTAATAATTGCAAAATGTTATTAACAAATAGGTGAAAAACAAAATTGTTTAACAAATTATCCGTCAACCTAACTTTTTTTCGAATGAAAATGATTCGTTAATTTTTCTGAATACGTATGAATTTTTTCAGAATTTTTTCTAATCATCGAAATTTCGTTTTTTTGGAATTCATTTTTTTTTTAATGCATGTTAAGTCGCGAATTTTTCATATGTGCTTGTCACAAAACCACCCATTACACCCAAGAAGTTTTGAAACGATTGATCAAATAAATTCGCGAATACAGCTCATACAAGGAAAAAAAACCGCAATTTTCAAATATTACACAAAATTCTGAAAAAATTCATACGTATTCAGAAAATTTAACGAATCATTTTCATTCGAAAAAAAAATTAGGTTGACGGATAATTTGTTGAACAATTTTTTTTTTCACCGATTTGTTAATAACATTTTGCAATTATTAATATGCTAAATTAATCTGTTCCGCACCTTTTGTATGCTTGATTTTTTTCAGATTTTTATTCCATCGAGAAGTGTTTGAATTTCTCTCTGAATTCTCACTTTTCAGGAAGTTGAGTAGCACCCCATCGCGCTTCCTACATCTTTAAGGGGATCCAGTCACCTAAAAAAAGTCAGGAAATTTTTTTTTTTGAATAATACATTTCTTTTAAAAAATCTTAAATTAAAACCTCATTAAATACATAATGAGCATTATGATTCTGCAATTTTATAAAGACATACAGTGCACCGAAATTATGTGAGGTAAAAAGTAACATTTTTCACTTGTCGTAGATTTCAGACCAAACCGGTGAACAAATTTTAGTGTTCGATGTTTTATTTTATCTGTCGAAGGGTGCATTCTGGATTGAATATCGGAATTTTAATTTCAGGTCTTTATGACAAAGCTATGATTTTAAATGTGTAAATAAATCTCTCTGTATTAAAAACTCACTAAACAATTGGTTACAGTTAATCTAATTTTTACTGTATCCAAAAACGCTATATTCAATCCAGAATGCACTATTCGGCAGATAAAATAAGACATCGAACACTAAAATTGGTTCACCAGTTTGATCTGAAAGCTACCACAAGTACAAAATGTTACTTTTGACCTCACACCATTCTTGTGCACTGAATGTCTTTACAAAATTGCAGAATTATAATGCTTGTTATGTACCTAATGAAGTTTAAATGTAAGATTTTTTAAAAGACGGGTATCATTTACTGAATTTTTTTTCTTATGACTTTTTTTAGGTGACTTGGTCACCTTAACAGGATTGATTTGACGGTACAGTGGAATGATGGCAACTGTTAGTTAACCTGTTAATTAACCATTTTTACGAGCTGATTTTTTACAGCAATATTCACATGATAATCGTCCATCTAAAAATCAGATAACCATATAACCATAAACAAGAATTTTATAATTAAATGTTACTGATAAATTTAACTCAACCCGAACACGTAACACCTGTGAAATTACCGAACTCCAATAAATTTTTCTTCGTTCGTGCGTACATTTTTTTTTGTTTCAACCAATCATGATTTCACGGTGGTCGTTCGATTATATGGATCGTTTTGTTATTATAGACAATTGCAAATCATGCGTCGATTACACATTTGAGCGTGACGGTGCTGTCGCATAAATGGCGTTTGCGTTCACTGACAAATATTATTCGAATCTCATTCACTGATTAGAAATGAACCGACGTGAGATATTATTTCCAGTTTTTGGAGTTTTGGTAAAAAAATTTATTTCCGACAATTTAAACACATCCATTCAAGAACTTGCTTTTCTTTTATATTTCTAACTGTACACTTTTAGATGCTAGTTGTCTCGAATGGCTTGGCTGCACAGAGACGGTATCAGGATGAAATTTGCCTTACAATCCAGGAACTTCAACATATTATTGAAGAATCAACT
Source organism: Ephialtes manifestator (assembly GCA_963970395.1). Taxonomy (NCBI): domain Eukaryota; kingdom Metazoa; phylum Arthropoda; class Insecta; order Hymenoptera; family Ichneumonidae; genus Ephialtes; species Ephialtes manifestator. The sequence goes on along the minus strand of OZ019978.1, from coordinate 20,236,351 downwards.
AGCGGAATTAGGATCTGGACAACAGAACCAATCGACTCGATTGTTGTTCCCAGCGGTAAATTAGTTTATCCTAATCCGGAACGTGGTGGCCGAGTTTGGCTGAAGCGCAATTCCGACGATAACGATTATGCCAAGGTTAGTGAAGATAATTTTACTTCCTCATAGAGGAAGCTTTATTTTCATGAAACAAAAAAAAGTTGAACCTTGCACATTGCTTCCTCATGACACCGAGAGAAAAAGTTTCATTGATTCACGGAAATCTTTGCCAATGAAACGAAATACTTGAATTCCAATACTATCTTTTCTTTGAATGATCTCAAATTCAATGAAAAGTAGTGACATTGATTCGAAGAAACATTTCTTTAAACCAATGAACCATTTTCATTGATTTCAAAGATGTCGTCTCTGATTCAATGAAACCTTCTTCTTACCAGCTCAAAATTTCGAAACCAATTTTTTCCTGAAGTACGCGGCAGATAAAGCTCAAATTTTGTGAGTATGTAAGGAAGTACGGCAGAAATAGGCTAAGCTTCTGGCTCCTCGAAACTCGAAGCCGTTCGTTCGGGAGAACCGGAAAACAAAGAAGTGAGGTTAGGTGCGAGAGAAAGATCAATGAAAACGTTTCTTTGAACCAATGAAAACGTCTCTTTAAGGTAGTCTGTTCACATTAGCTAGTCAAATCAGTGCTAAATTTTTAATCGCGTTTCTACACATTTTGGTAGTTTTGCCGACTGTTCTGCAGAGTGGCTTGCTCATCAGCATTAGTTCTTAATATATAAATCGATCCACAGATACGGTTTTTAATTAAAATACCCTGATACATACAAATGTCGGATGAGGTTGTGGTCATCCAGTTTTATATTAGAAAAAACCATAATTTTTGTCAGACTTTGACGAACGATAGCTCATTTTGTTTATTAAAAGATGCTTCATTGATTGACCGGAGACATTTTTTTATAGTATTCTTTGTAAGAAAATTGCAACCGTTTTTTATCTACTCTAACCTATCATCAGATTTACACATGCTTGTAACTTGTGAATAACTAATACTAATACCGAATTTGTCCGGTCAATCAATGAAGCATTTTTTAACAAACAGCATAAGCTATTGCTCGTTATAACTAGATTAATATTGTGGTTTTTTCTAATATAAAACTGGATGACAACAATCTCATCCGAAATTTGTATGTATCAGGGTATTTTTATTTCAAACCATGTCTGTGGATGGATTTATATATTAAGAACTAATGCTGATGAGCAAGCCACTCTGCAGAACAGTCGGAAAAACTACCAAAATGTGTAGAAACGCGATTAAAAATTTAGCACTGATTTGACTAGCTAATGTGAACAGACTACCTTAAAGCAATGAAACGGTTTCTTTATTATATGCTCACTAAGTAAATGTTTATTTACAAACAATGAAATGTTCTCTTTGAAATTCAAATGCACTATTTTATTGAAATCAAAAAAATATTTCGTTGAAATCAATGAAAAAAATCAATCCACCCATTTCTTTGGCGTCAATGAAAACTTTTTTCTCGGTGTATTTTTCGATATGAGGAAGTATGTTAATCAAATTTTGGCTTTGGTTCTACTTTGCATCCTTGTTTTAATTAGATAAATAAACATGTTATGAATTCGCTTTTTCTATTTCGTTGTTTCGTTATTATTAGAGCGTTTCCGAAAGTAAATGTGATAACGTATATTAGTTTAAATAATTCAACATTCCATAAAATCAAAAGTTTCTAAATTTTTATGCCGTTTTGAATGTTTTTGAAAAAAATGGGTGGGCGCTTTATCTTTTGTAAAATTTAGTCTATTTGGCTAAATAGTTGTTTATAAGAACAGGTACACTCAATGTTGTTGGCTATTGAATTTGGCTCGAATCGGTAAAGTGGTTCAGATTTTACGGAATTTAGAATTTAAAAAAAATTTACATCAATTTTCTCAATTCAAATTACTCAAATTTTGTATGTAAATGAAACAATATTCAGCAATTATATGAAGCATTCTCTGTCGACTTAGCCACTTTTTTTTCAACCCTCTCCGATCTGCACCATAATTGACTATATCAAAGTACCAGTAAAACCTACTTTTTGTGATTTTTTTTTTTGATTTATTAAAACAATATTTCAGAAAATGCCGTTTTTTTTTCAAGTACAAATATCTCGGAACTTGAAGTTACTGAAAAAAAATGTCTCCGCATAAAAGTTGTCGTTTTTTCTTAGCTTTCCAGCGGAATATTTGAAATATTTGTCACGTTCCGGTGAGTATGATTTTTTATCGAAAAACGGACGAATTCGTTTTTTATTCAAAAACAGACATTTTTTTTTTGGCTGAAAAAATCACAGGGCATTCCTGCATCACTGTCTATATCGCAAAAAAAATCACTAGAGTGACACGGATCAAGATTGCAATATAAAAAAAAAGTGTAGTGTTATTTCGTTTTTTATGCCCTAGAACCGATCCATGTCACTCTAGTGTTTTTTTTGCAATATCGACAATGATGCAGGAGAGCCCTGTGACTTTTTTCAGCCAAAAAACATCCGTTGGTGAATAAAAAAAAAGCCCCATTTTTTTCGAATGTTCGACACGAATAATTTTTTTTACACCGTAACCTCGATCCATGACACTCTGATGATTTTTTTGTAATATCGACAATCATGCAGGAATACGCTATAATTTTGTCAGCCCAAAAAAAAAATATCCGTTTTTGAATAAAAAAATAATTCCTCTGTTTTTCGATAAAAAATCATACTCACCGGAATGTGACAGATATTTCGAACATTCCGCTGGAAAGCTAAGAAAAAACGACAGCTTATATGTGGAGACATTTTTTTTCAGTAACTTCAAGTTTCTAAGATATTTGCACTTGAAAAAATGACGGAATTTTCTGAAATATTGTTTTAAAAAATCTGAAAAAATTCACATAGAGTACCTTTTAGTGGTACATTGGTATAACCAATTATTGTGCAGAGCGGAGAGGATTGAAAAAAAAATTGGCTGAATCGACAGAGAATGCTTCATATATGGGGGATTCCACGGGACTTTCGCCACCCCCCAAAAAAAAAAAATCTCAAATTTCATCTAAAAATCAGGTTCAGCGGTGTCTATTGATGGACCAAATTTCAAAATTCTAAAAAAATAGTTGACCGGAATATGCAAATTTTTTTGTTTTTTATCGTTTTTCATTTAATCTGTAATATCTCAGAAACTATTGATCGTATCGAAATCATTAAAAGACGAAAATGTGCACTTTTTTATGGCCAACAAGAAAAAAATATATTCAAAATTAATTGCTTAATTTCAGGTCACATTTTATGGAAGAAACAACAAAATTATTTTTTTTTTATGGTTGGACTTCAGATTTTTTCATCGGACAAATTGTCTCGGAATCTTTAAGTGATCGCCGAATTTTGAGTATTTTTTTTTCATGGGATGGCCCAATGCTGTGACGTTACAGCAATTTGAATGTTTTTAATATATAAAAAAAATCCATATTCAAAATTAAAATTAATTAAAATGGTTGGGCTTCAGATTTTTTATTCGGACAAATTGCCTCGGAATCTTTGAGTGATCGCCGAATTTTGAGTATTTTTTTTTTCATGGGATGGCCCAATGCTATGAGGTTACAGCAATTTGAATGTTTAACATTCAAATTGCTGTAACCTCACTCAAAGATCCCGAGGCAATTTGTCCGAAGAAAAAATCTGAGGTCCAACCATAAAAAAATAATAATTTTGTTGTTTTTTCCATAAAATGTGACCTGAAATTAAACAATTAATTTTGAATATATTTTTTTCTTGTTGGCAATAAAAAAATGCACATTTTCGTCTTTTAATGATTTCGATACGATCAATAGTTTCTTAGATATTACAGATTAAATGAAAAAAGATAAAAAACGGAAAAATTTGCATATCCGGTCAAATATTTTTTTAGAATTTTGAAATTTGGTCCATCAATAGACACCATTGAATCTGATTTTCAGAAAAAATTTGAGATTTTTTTTTTTCGGGGTGGCGAAAGTCCCGTGGAATCCCCCATATGTATAATTTAGTGACGAACGGTATGAAATTTTTGATTTTATGGAATGTTGAATTATTTTAAAAAATATACATTATCACATTTACTTTCGGAAAGGCTCTAATAATAACGAAATAAAGGAATAATTAAATAGAAAAAGCGAATTCACAAACATGTTTATTTATCTAATTCAAACAAGGATGCAAAGTAGAAATTTGCATACTTCATTTGTTTTTCTTTCATTTGTTTGGAACCAGAGTAGTAAATGCCTAATATTTATAGAAATAAAGATGTCGATATGATCAGGTCTATAATTATGATTTCATAATAATAACATATAGCGATTATAAAAGAATTACTAAATTTTTGAACAGCTACAAAAATTATTATTTTGTAATAAAATTTCATGGTAATGTTTTTTGAAAAAATGAATAATCACAATTAATGTATTAAGAAAGTAATGCATTAATTATCTCTTCCATTTTTCTCCCTATTTCTTCTAATAATTAAGCAAAAATTATTATTTTTTGTAGCTATTAATATATTTACACTCTATTTTATAATCACTACATATTATTATTATGAAATCATTATTACAAAACAAACTGTACTGTAAACTAGATTTCATGAATTAATGAGGTTTTACAATTCTGTTTGGAACACTCGCGATATTCATAAAGCTGTTGAATATTTTAGGAAATCAATATAGGCTCCCGATCTTTGAACGAGAACGAGAACAAAAATGTGAATGCAAATCGAGTAGTTGATTATGATGACGATGATCTTGATTCACAATTTGGGAACGATTTTCGAAATTATGCTAACAAAAAAAGGCTTCCTACCATATCAAGAAAACCAACAATTCCAAGGCGACTTTTGCATGATTACTTGCTCAATAAAAACTTGAACAAGAATACCAATATCAACACCAACACAATAAATTCGGAGCGATCACAGCGTACAAATAATCAGTCGAAATACAACTCGTACGGAATGCCGATTGGATCCAGAAGTCTCGGAACATCTCGTAACACGAACCAAGACAACAATGTCAACGAAAATGTCAATTCCAACGTGAACGTCAACAGGTGGTTTAATGACGATCTTGTATAGTATTAATGATGAACAAATCAATTCGATTTATTTGAAATTAATAAATTCCCTGTTAAAGTAATTGCAATATCGAATACAGTCAAGGTATAATTTCTTTTAGGTATTCATTTCTAGTAATTAAATTGATGAAAAATAATGTAAAGGTTTTCGAGTGTCGAAATCCCTACATATCTACTTGTATGACAGAGCTATTAATAGTACATTAATGTCCAATTATTTTGCTCGCCTTAATGCGGAGAGCAGCCAATAAATTATCAACAAAGAACGTGATGGTTTTCTTCAATCTAATTTCCTTTAATCAACACATCCCTTTATATGGACATCCGTTAGACGAAGGTACATTATAAATTTTTGTCGATAAGACAGGATGAAAGAGACGGGAGAAAAATCGAAGCTTGCGGATGAAAATGAGAGATTTTGAAAAAATGGAGCTTAGAGAGGCTTTTTGACATGGAATTCATTATATGAAGCATTCTCTGTCAATTCAGTCACTTTTTTTTCGACCCTCTCCGATTTGCCCTGTAATTGATTATATGAATGTACCACTAAAAGACACTCTATGTGAATTTTTTCAGATTTTTAAAAATAATTTTTCAGAAAATGGCTTTTTTTATTCAAGTGCCAATATCTCAGAATTTTGAAGTTACTGAAAAAAAATGTCTGCACATAAAAGTTGTCGTTTATTGTTCGCTTTCGAGCGGAATATTCCAAATAATTGTCACGTGCCTGTCAGTATGATTTTTTTCCGAAAAATCGAGGAATTATTGTTTAATTAAAAAAAGGATATTTTTTTTTTTTACAAAAAAATCGCCAGAGTGGCATCGATCGATCTTCTGGTATTAAAAAATGCATTTGTGTGAAAGTTCCGAAAAACGGGGGCATTATTATTTTTTTGATAAAAAAAAGGTTACTTTTTTTTGGCTAATAAAATTACAGAGTATTCTTGCATGACTGTAGATATTGCAAAAAAAATATCAGAGTGGTACGGATCGAGCTTCCGGTATAAAAAAAATAATTCGATCCGTACCACTCCGATGATTTTTTTGCAATATCTGCAGTCATGCAAGAATACTCTGTAATTTTATTAGCCGAAAAAAGTAACCTTTTTTTTATCAAAAAAATAATAATGCCCCCGTTTTTCGGAACTTTCACACAAATGCATTTTTTAATACCAGAAGATCGATCGGTGCCAATCTGGCAATTTTTTTTGTGATATCAACAGTCATGTAGCAATACTCTGAAATTTTTTCAGTAAAAAAAAATATCCTTTTTTTAATTAAACAATAATTCCTCCATTTTTCGAAAAAAAATCATACTCGCAGGAAAGTGACAATTATTTGGAATATTCCGCTCGAAAGCTAACAATACACGACAACTTTTATGTGCTGACATTTTTTTTCAGTAACTTCAAAATTCTGAGATATTTGCACTTGAATAAAAAAAGCCATTTTCTAAAAAAATATTTTTAAAAATCTGAAAAAATACACATAAGGTAAACGTCCCAGTGATCGACACGTTAACCAAATTGCCCGACTTTATAAAAACGTAACTTTCACATTAAGATACAAAAAATGGTCATTCTAGGTAATAATGAATCAGAATAGTCGTATGAAAAAATAACAACCTCACAAATTTTCGTAACTTATCTTATTGTAGAGAAAACTTATTCTAAAGCTTCAGAAGTGCAAATGTACCAGTCATCGACATACTAAAGTTACAGTTGGTCCAGTAATCGACCGTTATATGTCCTAGTAATCGACACGTTAAGAAAAGTCACAAATTAAGACGTCAATAACTGTCATTGTAGGTTATAAAGAATCAGTATAATCTTGTCAACAAATAGAACGCTTAACTTTTGGTCTACCTTATCTTCTTGTAATAAAAAATTAACATAAAACTTGAGGTGTGCAAATGTCTCAGTCATGGACATACTAAAGTCACGGTTTACCCAGAAATCGAGCCATGCCATGACATGACCCAGTCATGGACATATGCACGGCCCAGTTATCGACATGATTTATTTTGTTGCTTAATTATTTATAGAGAGCCCAATACCCCTGTCCATAACTACTCCTCGTACAGTTCGATCGATGAATGAATTGTTACATTATTTTTTATCATCTAATTCATAAAAACAATACGCGATTTACACTAATTTTCTATCCACAATTTTGTCCTAGTGATCGACAGTAGGTCGATTACCCGGACATTTATGTGTTTTTCTGAACCAGTTATCGACCTCCGCGATTTTTTGCACAAACAACAATTTTACGATAAAATCATATTCATTTAGTAATACCAAATTCTTCATATGTAATATCAAAATTAAACTTACTCAGCCAAAGTCTTCGTGCATCGCAGAATTTAACTAAATGTCACGAGACGCACCTTAACCTCCATATCAAGGATTTCGACGAAATCACGCTCGGCTCGGACACTGCAAGTTTACGATTTTCTTATTATCACTGTTGTGATTTTACAAGCCTCAAATTTTCATATAATATTGTACATAAATCGGAGAAAGTGTTGTTAATTTATTTAAACGTCGAAAAGCACTGACAGTCATATTTATCGCTCTTTTACCACAGACTGGTCGATTACTGGTACATGGTCGATTACTGGGACATTTACCTTAGAGTGTGTTCTTGTGGTATATTCATATAACCAATTACAGGGCAAATCGGAGAGGGTCGAGAAAAAAGTGGCTGAATTGACAGAGAATGCTTCATATATCGTACACAGCGGTGGCAGCGAACTATTTTTATAATATGGAGAAAAAGTTAAAATCCTTGCGGCTACTAGTATGACAGAGGCAGCAATAGTGGATTAATAACGAACGTTTAATTATTTTCCATCGCCTTTATTCGGAGTGCAGTCAATAAATAATCGACAAAGAACGATCACATCAAATGTTTTCCAAGTCTACATTCATCTATTATAAGTATAGCAGTATGTGACAATAAATTTATACATAAAATTAAAAATTCTGTGTAAGTGTAATTCTCATAAGGTATTTTTGTTCATATAAATTTACTTTAGCTTTTTCTTCATCGTGACTGTAAGCTGTCGAGATATGAGCAATCGAACGATACAATCATCGAATTGTCAAACATTAATTAGCAATTGGATCATAAACTTAAGAACTCTGTAACACGATTGTTCTTTCAAAGTCTTCAGTGCACGCTGAATATTTGTAAGATACTTTTGTGAAACAAATAAAGTTTTATGAATATCATCATTTTCATTAAAATATATTCGGACTCTTCCAGTTTTTTTAAATCACATTCCTTGATTTATCGGCTCATTTTAATGACGATGATTTTTTTTTTTAAGTTCGTTTTGTCGATTGAAATATTATGCGGAGCCATGTTATCGTAGTCAAATATTTGGGATAGAAATCGCATCATTTTTCAGATATCGTCGTATAGAACGACAAAAGCGTTAACGAAACTTTGCTAGAGACTAATGTGAGAGAGTGACAAGCCTGATATTGGCAACCGTCAAAGCATTGTTTATTAACGCTCCCTTTGATATACGACGTTCAAGTTTAGTATCCGCGAACAGCGTATATAATCCCGTCGAAGAGACCAGCTGAAGCGTGGTGACCAGTTGAACCAGGTGAACAAGTGAAAAAACAAAAAACAAACCATGGTTGGAACGTCGATTCTTCTCTTGCTGGCATGCGGTGGCATCTTAATCCAGGTATTATATTTTATCTATATGTATTAATTTCAGTTTTTAATTATTGTAAATGTTACTTTGGCTCTGCTTCATCCGCAGAAACCGTATAATCCTTTATTCTCTCGATACAAGCCTGTCAAGATGTTCAAGACACACTGAGAGAAAATTATGGTATCAGTAAAGTGATAACTATTTACTTATTGTTGGTACAATAAATTTTTTATAGTTGACACAACTATCAAATAGTTACTGTAAGTAGCAAATAGTTACCATAATTATTTTCGTAGTTATCGTAACTATAAAAAGTTGCATGTAATAAAAACTGATAGTTGTCACTTTATAGTTGACTGTACTATTAGGATATCTCTGAGTGCACGAAGGCTATGAACTAGTGACAATCGGCAACAAAAATTCTCTCTATGAAGCATTCTCTGTCAATTCAGCCACTTTTTTTCGACCCTCTCCGATTTGCCCTGTAATTGATAATATGAATGTACCACTAAAAGACACTCTATGTGAATTTTTTCAGATTTTTTAAAATAATTTTTCAGAAAATGGCTTTTTTTATTCAAGTGCCAATATCTCAGAATTTTGAAGTTATTGAAAAAAAATGTCTGCACATAAAAGTTGTCGTTTATTGTTAGCTTTCGAGCGGAATATTCCAAATAATTGTCACGTTCCTGTGAGTATGATTTTTTTCCGAAAAATGGAGCAATTATTTTTTAATTAAAAAAAGGATATTTTTTTTTACTGAAAAAATTACAGAGTATTGCTACATGACTGTTGATATCACAAAAAAATCGCCAGAGTGGCACCGATCGATCTTCTGGTATTAAAAAATGCATATGTGTGTAAGTTCCGAAAAACGGGGGCATTATTATTTTTTTGATAAAAAAAGGTTACTTTTTTTTGGCTAATAAAATTACAGAGTATTCTTGCACGACTGTAGATATTGCAAAAAAATCATCAGAGTGGTACAGATCGAGCTTACGGTATTAAAAAAAATTATTCGTGTGGAAGTTTCGAAAAACGGTGGAATTTTTTTTTATACCGGAAGCTCGATCCGTACCACTCTGATGATTTTTTTGCAATATCTACAGTCATGTAGCAATACTCTGTAATTTTTTCCGTAAAAAAAATATCCTTTTTTTAATTAAAAAATAATTCCTTCATTTTTCGGAAAAAAATCATACTCACAGGAACGTGACAATTATTTGGAATATTCCGCTCGAAAGCTAATAATAAACGACAACTTTTATGTGCTGACTTGTTTTTCAGTAACTTCAAAATTCTGAGATATTTGCACTTGAATAAAAAAAGCGATTTTCTAAAAAATTATTTTAAAAAATCTGAAAAAATTCACATAGAGTGCCTTTTAGTGGTACATTCATATAACCAATTACAGGGCAAATCGGAGAGGGTCGAAAAAAAGTGGATGAATTGACAGAGAATGCTACCTATATGGGGCATTCCAGATGAATTTTTCATGCTTTCACCCTGGCCCATAATTACAACAATTTTTAAGCAGAAAGTATTTTGAAAAAGAGAAGACACGTATTTTTTATGATATTGTCGACAGTCGAATTTTTATAAAAATTTGAATTTTTCGGTATTTATATTTTTTTTATTCCTTAATATCTTGAAAATTAATAGTCCTGTGAAAAAATGTCCAGGATCAAATTTGTTCAGTTTATGAAGAGCTACATAACGTATATAAAAAATGTTATTTTCCTTTTCCTAACGTTTTGTTTTATGATGTTAAACAACAATATATCGTTTTTCAAAAAAACGACACTTTTTATCATTTTTATATACTCACGGAAAAATTCTATTTGAAATTACGAAATTTTTGAGACCCTGTGCACAATGACAAGATTTTTTTTCGAAAAGTTCTACGTAATTCAAGCTTTACATAATAATTCAGGATGTTAAAAAATCTTTAATTACGTAGAAATTCTCATTAAATAATCTTGCCATTCTGTGTAGGGTCTCAAGAAATTCGTAATGTCAAATAGAATTTTTTCGTGAGTATATAAAAATGATAAAAAGTGGCGGTTTTTTGAAAAACGATATTTTGTTGTTTAACCTCATACAACAAAATGTTAGGAAAACGTAAATAACATTTTTTACATACATTATGCAGCTCTTCATAAACGGAACAAATTTGATCCTGGACTTTTTTTTATAATGTATATATATATATATATAGATGTACATTCATATATTCTGAGTTTACGTACGCCTTTTTACTAAAAACTAAATTAACAATTATAATCGACATATGCTCTGTATAATTTTGGTGACATTATTTTATACTAAGTATGATAAAAATAACCAATTCAAAGCCTTTTATTTTTCACGCGAAACCGAAGGTGTTGATACTACTAATTATTTTTTCTATCAGGGCAGACCGCGCCAATCCAACTACAACGCGAACTCGAACGTCAACATCTTAAGTCGCCGCAACGCAAATGGAATTTCGGAATCAGAGCCAAACACTCTGGATCACTTATATCCGAACCCTCTGTTGGAAAAAGTAAGATTCTTGAAAATCTTATTTTTAAAAAACCTATGTGATAGGAGATGAAAATAGGGAAGACTTGAGCTGCTCGAGTTCGGCCAGGTTGGGTTAAGCCCGTTTAAAAATCGCACTGTGAGAAAAAACTGGTAATTTAGAAAAAAATATAGTTAAACCGACGATAATCTAACTATAAATTATAATTCCCAGGAGGAACATCTATATTTTATGATTATAGCAAATATAAGAAAATAGTTGGATGAACCATTAATATAATTCCCAGGAGGAACGTCTCTTTTTTATGGTTATAGCAAATATAATTATAGTAGTAATCATCAAAATGATAATAGTTTCAAATATGCCATTTCGTTGCATATACGATTTCAACGTTTGTTTCGAATAATCTTACAAATATCGTTTATTGAACCATATTATCATCGCTTCGACCATAAAACATTGCAAGTCTTCCTATACACCGAGAGAAAAAGTTTCATTGATTCACGGAAATCTTTGCCAATTAAATGAAATACTTGAATTTCAACACAATCTTTTCTTTGAATGATCTCAAACTCAATGAAAAGTAGTGACATTGATTCGAAGAAACATTTCTTTAAACCAATGAACCTTTTTCATTGATTATAAAGATATCGTCGCTGATTCAATGAAATCTTCTTCTTACCACCTCAAAATTTCGAAACCTATTTTTTCCTGAAGTACGCGGCAAATAAAGCTCAAATTTTGCGAGTATGTAAGGAAGTACGGCAGAAATAGGCTAAGCTTCTGGCTCCTCGAAACTCTAAGCCGTTCGTTCGGGAGAAACGGAAAACGAAAAAGTAAGGTTAGGTGCGAGAGAGAGATCAATGAAAACGTTTCTTTGAGCCAATGAAAACGTCCCTTTAAATCAATGAAACTGTTTCTGTACTATATGCTCACTAAGTAAATCTTTATTTACAGGCAATAAAATGTTCTCTTTGAAATTCAAACCCACTATTCCATTGAAATCAAAGAAATATTTCGTTGAAATCAATGGAAACAAAATCAATCCACCCATTTCTTTGGCGTCAATGAAATCTTTTCTCTCGGTGTATTCATTTTGTTTCCTCATAGAGGAAGCTTTGTTTTTATGAAAATTTTTTTTTCGAGATTTTCATGTCAGGATACTCAGAATGGTCTAAAACGTCGAGAAAAGTGGTTTAGAAAAAATGTCTGTATATGTGTGTGTGTGTGTGTGCGTATGCGCACAATTTTTTGTTAGCACGATAGCCGTCGCAATTTTTAAGATATCGGGCTCAAATTTGAACCACAAGTAAACTGTCGTTTAACAAGGTATGGGATTAAATTTGGAGTTAATCCATCAAAATGTTCAAAATTTATGGCATTTTTAGTTTTTTGGAGAATGTCAGCTCGGGCTCTAACTCCCGCAATTTTCATGATATCCGGCTTAAACCTGGACCAGAAGTAGACTGTTATCAAATAGTGTTTGGAATTAAATTTGGTATCAATCCGTTCAGGGGTTCATAATTTATGGCATTTTAAAATTTTTTGACATTTTTTGTTCGTGCTCTAACTTTCGAAATTTTTAAGATATCGGGCTCAAATTTGGTCCAGAAGTGGACTGTTACTAAATAAAGTTTGGGAGTGAATTTGACGTCAATCCGTAAAGGGGTTTTAAATTTATGGCATTTTGAATTTTTTGTTCGTGCTCTAACTTCCGCAATTTTTAAGATATCGGGCTCAAATTTGGTTCACAAGTAGAGTGTGGGTAAACTAAGCATCAGTTCGAATCTGGCGAGAATCTGTCAAGTGGTTAAAAACTAATGCCATTTAAAATTTTTTGAAACAAGGCTGCAAAGTTCTATTTTGCAGCCTTGTTATCATGTGAAATCGTTAAATCAACGATATGCTTTTCACTCAGTGCAGCATTGAATTTGCCCCTTCCAGGTTTATTATATACATACACTGTTAAAAATGTTTGGAAATTTACGTTGTAGGAAATTTTATATATCGGACCTTGACAAAAGAAATCTAAAGTGAAAAATGACTTTTCAATTGCTTATCAGAGGTTAGCTAATATGTATTTGCGACAGATTCGCAGGAAGATGTACGACGAGAATAATCCGTCAATAGCTGAGGTAGCAGTAGCGGCCGCAGAAATTGCATACGTGATCACCAACGATGTTGGTACTGAGTTGAGCCATATCACAGCCGTTGCAGTAGCCCAAGAGATTGCCGATCTTCTTAGACGAAACCCTACATCTGGTAATGAATACGGCAGGAGAAGTTACAACGCCAATTCAAACACAAATGTCATAGGCGGTGGCTATGGAGGTGGAGGTGAGGAAGATTTTTAGCATAAATATAACTAGACATACTTTTTTCCCGAAAAATATGACACATGCGTAATTGACGTTAAAACAAATGTAAGTTTACAAATAAAAAATATATTATTACACTCGTAATAATATATTTCAATTTCAAAACGTTTTTCCCTCGAATGGTGAATAAAAAATTTATTTTCAAAACATCGTCGGGAAAATACCGCACGCTGCAGCTTGCAAAAAGTACACTTTTCTGAACGGAGGGCTGGAAAAAAAATGTATTTGTTTCGTGTAAATGTTTGTTCAGAAATATCAGTAATTAAAAAATAATCTCGTAAATGTCGAAACATTTTCACATTACATTGAGAGAAAAATCTGGTAATTAAAATAAATATAGTTAGACTGACGATAACCTAACTATAAACTATAATTCCCAGGAGAAACGTCTATATTTTATGGTTATAGCAAATATAATTATAGTAGCAATCATCAAAATGATAATAAGTTTCAAAAACTATTCTAATAGTTTCAAATATGCCGTTTCGTTGCATATACGATTTCAACGTTTGTTTCCACGTTGCAAGTATTGTTTATTGAACCATATTATCATCGCTTCAACCATAAAACATTGCAAGTCTTCCTATATTCGTTTTATCATATGAAATCCTTAAATCAACGATATGCTTTTTTCTGAGTGTGTTTTTACGAGAAAAAGCAGTTTTGTAATGACTTTCCATGCTGTTTGAAGGCAATCAAGTCCTTGTGTCTCTCTTTCGTAGTATGTTGTAGGCGTGATCATGTATTATTAATATTAATTCATTTTATCGACTGTCGTCGATCAATTTTTAATGATCGAATTTTGCGAAACACTTCTCGGGTCTAAGACCGTGATTGCTAGATTCAAAGCGCGCGAAACCGAAGCCTAATTCAAATTTCACTAATCCGAATCTCTTACAAATATCGACTGTAGCTGCGTAATAAATTAAGGGGAGGGAGTCAGGTCAAAAAAATTGATTTTGGAAATTCAATATCATCCAAATCCTATTGCATATAAAAATGCCCAATGGCAATATTGTTAGTGCTCGATGAAAGAATTTTTTACTGTCGTTTGACTTGCATATGCTTTTCAATATTATCTTAAACAAAGTTCTTAGGTTTTCCATTCTGCGCATGATTCGGATCAAACTACTAGGCAGATTGGAATCATTGGCGTCTCATTTTCTTCTTCATGAAAAGATACACCGGCTAAATGGAGCAAACTATTTTTTTTTCATTCTGAAAGCAAAATTAATCACTGATGTAGAAAATAGCATAAAATTTATTTACTAATAATCATGTTACTTAAAAAATATTACATTTTATTAACATTTGATCCATTTAGCCGGTGTATCTGTTCATGAAGAAGAAAATGAGACGTCAACCATTCCAATCTGCCTAGTAGTTTGATTTGAATCATGCGCAGAATGGAAAACCTAAGATCTTTGGTTAAGATAATATTTAAAAGTATATGCAAGTCAGTGCGTTGGGCATTTTTATATGCAATAGGATTTGGATGATATTGAATTTCCAAAATAAAATTTTTTGACCTGACTCCCTCCCCTTAAGTAAATTCATTAAGCAGCCACAATCGACGAATATCTCTTTTATCGTGCAGCGAGAGAAAAAGTTTCATTGATTCACGGAAATCTTTGCCAATGAAATGAAATACTTGAATTTCAATACTATCTTTTCTTTTAATGATCTAAAACTCAATGAAAAGTAGTGACATTGATTCGAAGGAACATTTCTTTAAACCAATGAACCTTTTTCATTGATTTCAAAGATATCGACTCTGGTTCAATGAAACCTTCTTCTTACCAGCTCGAAATTTCGAAACCTATTTTTTCCTGAAGTACGCGGCAGATAAAGCTCAAATTTTGTGAGTATGTAAGGAAGTACGGCAAAAATAGGCTAAGCTTCTGGCTCCTCAAAACTCGAAGCCGTTCGTTCGGGAGAACCGAAAAACAAAAAAGTGAGGTTAGGTGCGAGAGGGAGATCAATGAAAACGTCTGTTTAAAACAATGAAACTGTTTCTTTATTATATACTCGCTAAGTAAATCTTTATTTACAGGCAATGAAATGTTCTCTTTGAAATTCAAATGCACTATTTCATTGAAATCAAAGAAATATTTCGTTGAAATCAATGAAAACAAAATCAATCCACCCATTTCTTTGCCGTCAATGAAATCTTTTCTCTCGGTATCGTAGATGCTGGATCTCATTATCGAGACCATGGAGTTTACGGCTCGGCATTGGCAGAAGGACCTGGTGGACACGCTTTAGGCTACGGTTCCAGTTTCGGTGGAATCGCACACGCTCGTGGAGATCTTTCGCGTTATGCCGATGAGGATGAAGACGAGGAAGAGGTGGAAGACGAAACGACAAAAGACATTGAAATCGCGGCTGATGAGGTTGAAGAGGCTGATGAGGCAGAGAAGGAAGTGATTGAGATTCCGGCAAGCAGGGTACGATTATTTTTCGAAATTTTTCCATTAATTATTTCTTCATAATTATTGTCATGAAATTGTCATTTTATGTGATGCTTTTAGTCCCTGGGCCGTACATTGAAATATCCAATTGGCAATGGCATGAGAAGAAACTCCAATTCAAATGCAAACAACAATATCAGCCGCCGTCGCAACTTGAGATCCAGCGCTCGTCGAAATAGCAACGTTAATTCCAACAGCAACATAACTCGTCGCAAAAATTATCGCGGCTAAAATTTCGACGCAAACTGCGACGAGACAGAAACGACGATTGCGAATATCGCTTTTTTTAAACTGAGCTTGAAATAATTATCACAATTACCAGCATGATCTATGTATACTTTTTGGAATCAATAAAGACAGTGTAGAAAATATGTTATTTGTGATTGATTGCCCTTCACAATTGCGAAAAAAAAACTAATAAACTATACTTATTCCATTATCCGATTCTAACAATTACGTACTTTACACGGTGAAAAAACGTTAGTTGGAATAACTCCTATTTTATGAGTTGGTAGAACAATTTATTTAGTGACTATAACCATTTTGTGGGTTGAAATAACAAATAAGTGGTTGTCCCAACTCACAAATGAGTGCAACCACTTTTTGAGTGAGCCCAACTAATTTTTTTCTCCGTGGACTAATAAAAAATCATTTTTATTTAATTAACGCATTTTACATTATTAATTCATAAGCATAGTAGACTTATTCTGAAAGTTGCAGCGACGGTAGTTTACCAAAACTTGGGCAATAAATTGAGCGTTCCATTTGTCACCTTGTCACAAATTGTTAGATTGACGTTATAATTAAAATAGCGTAGGACGCGCTAACGAATCGGCACAACAGTCGATCTCGCATCTCGTAAATTTTCCCTTTTTCTACGCTTCACATTAATCACCATGCAGCGTAGATCCCATTAAAATTTCGGCGTTGACGGATATACGACCGATGTCTCATAAGTCTTCGATTGGCAGCCGCGATGAAAAAAGTATATAACATCGGCTGCATACTGCATTTTGCGATAGACTGAAATCGGTTGGTGCACCAAATTCAGCCCAATACAGAGCTCGCACAATGGTTCAACATCATACATTGATTTTCTTCCTTATCACGGTGGCGAGTTCCCTTGGGGTGAGATTTAAATATAGAAAAAACATACACTGAGAAATAGTACATTACGTTACAAGGGAGGAAAGTGCAACTTTTCACCGAGTGTGAAGTTTGATGCCCGAGCGAAGCGAAGGCAGATATTCACACTCGGTGAAAAGTTGCACTTTCCTCCCTTGGAACGTAATGTACTTTTTGACCATACCTACGCGGAAAGTTCGACTTCCCGCCCTACGGGCTTTACGTAATTCGAACTTTCCGCTGCAGATATGGTGAAAAATAGTATACTCCACTGGGGAGTGAAAGTAGACTATCCCTCCCTAGTGGCGTAATATACTTTATTTCACTCAGTGCGTATAACGCGGTTTTACGCACGCTTGGCGTGCGTCAAACGTCGTTTACACACCTCGTGAAATAAAATTTTGTACGATACTCATGCGAAAAACGTTTTCTTAACTGGTGTGATGGCAACACTCGGCTTCGGCTCGTGCTGCAAATTCACACTCGTCAGAAAAAGTTTTTTCGCACTCGTATCGTAATGTACTAATTTCTCCCGATTTCACTAATAGATAACCACATTTCGTGTGTGCAACAAGGACGGAGAATAAGCTAATTTTTAACAAATGACGACACGCATGCGCAGTACGATGATTACCTCCCTCGGGAGGTAATGAAAGCGAACTGCGCATGCGTGGTACGATGATTACCTCCCTTGGGAGGTAATGAAAGCGGACTGCGCATGCATACGTCATTCGTAACAAATGAGCGGTTTCCGGCCCGCGTTGCGGACACGAAATGGGGTTATTTTAGCGAAGTCGAGAGAAAAAATATAGATGAATAGACTAATTTAGCGAACGCTCGCGTTCAAATGAATTTTTCGTTAGAACAACCAAATGTTTAGTCTCTTCAATAATCGATAGATTCAGTTGTTTAAAATTTATTTGCGGTAACCAAAATGTTTGTTATACCAAAAAAAAATTCATTTGAACGAAGGTGTAGGGGCTAAATTAGTCCATTCAACTATATTTTTTTCTCAGTGTGTAAAACGTTTTTTACGCGAAAAAGAAACAAGTGCTATTACTACAATTCACTTTGTGTAATGATGAATAATTTTATTACAGTTCGGTGAAGCCAAAAGTATTCGTCGCAACCTCAACAGTAATTCGAACGTCAATCAAATCGTGAGTTTATTGAAAATTGTAGCTTTCTCATGGAAAAACTTAATTTACGTGCAAACATTTAAAAAGATATTTTGTCCAACACATTTGCTTGAAAATCGGTCGTTGCGCGACGATAGTCATTTTCACTCGTGAATTAACAGATTTTTACCGATTTGTTCTTTTATCCAATTTCCAAGATTTTACACTGACTGATTCTACACTATTAGCAAATATTGGAAGTTTTTATGCATAAACTCGTCAATTAAATTCAATGCCCATTTGTGATATGAAATGTAATGTACTTTTGTAGTAAAATTAAAGCAATTTATTAAGATTCAAATAGTTTTACTGTAAAATTAAAGTAAATTATTGAGTTGTAAATCTCTAATTCTTTTAGAAATATAGTCGATGATATAATTGGCTTTATGATTACGTTCTCATAAAATTAACATGTGGTGATTATAATATGATGTTTAAACTTTGGAATAGCTGCAGAAAATATTAATTTTCAGTTCAATTGCATGGTAATGTTCTTAAAAAGATGGAGAAAAACTGTTAATGGATTGCAAAAATAATGGAGGGTTGTAATCTTCCATTTTTTCCACATTTTTTCCCAAGGCTTGATTAAAAATGAGATTTCTTTTCAGATGTATAAAAGTTCACATATAATTTCATAAAAACTCCATTTTCTTATTGCGAAATCATTACTGCAAAACGAATTGTACTTTAAACTTTATTTCGCAAAGTAATGGGGATTTTCAACACTGATTGTAACATACATTAATTGTACATCACACTTGTAAATGTAATATACCAGTTTATGCATAAAAACTTCCACTACTTATACCTTAAATTTCAAGTTGATTTTTTTAGAGTATAATTGACATTTGAACAGAATTTTTTTTTGCATCGATTGAAATGTCTGTTAAAGTTGCTAAATAGGGGGATAATCGAGACTCATCATTTTTCGATTAACAAAAGTCGGTTAATTTCGGTTAAAATTTCGATGACAATACACCCATTTTTTTCTAAACACACCAAGTTAATAATGATTTAATGTACAAGTACTGAAAATTTGTATGTATAAACTGGTGCATTAAATTTAATATACAAGTGTGATATAAAATTAATATATGTTACAGCAAACACAATAATTTACTTAAATTTTACAGTAAAAGTACATGAATTTTATACCACAATTGTATATTACATTCGGACGACGAGTTTATGAATAAACCTTCCTTGTTTTTATTTTTATTTACATAAATGTCGATTTTAAAAAAAAATGTATTATTTACAGAATGGTGGATTTCATGATCACCGTTACGGAGAAGACACTCGCGGTAGAGATCAACAATTTCGCCCTCAATATGTCCCCAAGCTTATGCATTTTGATGTAAAAGATCGAGAAGCCGTGTATCGTGTCCCGCAGATTGACCGCGAATTTCAAGATGAAAATATCGAATTTGAAGATCCAGCTGCCGTAGTTCCAGGATTTGATCATTATCCGGGTAGAATTCCCGCCAGCGATCTTTGGAGAACCGATGATGTTATTATCGAGGTAGCACCAGAAGAACATTTTTTGGCTGATACGTGCGATGGTGACAGGGTACCTCCAACACACATCCATCCATCGGGCATATTATATTCCCCCAATGACGAATCGGTAAGTCAATCAGTAACAGAACTCTAACTGTAATTTTCTGCGTTTGATCGACTAGTTCTTTGCAACTTTGCAAATTTGCAATGTGGATGTAGTTGCAGGAGTCCTAAAAAGTATTTTCACTGATCTTGAGCCATTCTCAATGACAAATATACTTATCACATTCACATCGAATGTTATATCAAAAAAATAGTTATACAGAAAGGATTTGACGATTAAGGAGATTGGAGCGCTCCACACTAGTCAAAACAGTGCTAAATTTTTAAAAGCGTTTCTACAATTTCAGATGGTTTAATAATCTGTTCCAAGGTGTTAATCGCATAGCAGCATTAGTTCTTGATATTCAAGTACATTCACAGCTGTAATATCAACAGTAAATCGATCAATATCTGCAAATTTCCGATGTTATGTTTTTTCATCCAGTCTTTTAAAAGGGTAAACCGTAATATCAGTCCGATTATGACGACCAATAGCTCATTTTGTTTGCTAAAAGATATTCTATCGATTGGTCGTCTGTTTTTTTAAATCGTATTAGTAGTTCAAAAGATACAACCGTTTGTTTATCCTATCATAACCTAACATCAAGTATACAAATGGCTGTAATTTTTGAACGCCTGATACTATAGAAAATCCGGACGGTCAATCGATTAAGGATCTTCCACTGATAAAAATGAGCTATGTTTCGTCATTATCGGACTGATATTACAGTTTACCCTTTTACAAAACTGGATGAAAAAACATGACATCGGAAATTTGGAGATATTGATCGATTTACTGTTCATATGACAGCTGTGAATGTATTTGAATATCAAGAACTAATGCTGCTATGTGATTGACACCTTAGAACAGATTATTAAACCATCTGAAATTGTAGAAACGCTTTTAAAAATTTAGCACTGATTTGACTAGTGTGGAGCGCTCCAACCTCCTTAAGTTAAAAACACACGGAGAGAAATTTATGTGTCATGACAACATGAAACGGTGACAACTCAAATCGTTACGTTAGGCTGACAAATCAGTTTGTTACACGGAGAAAAAAAAGTAGTTGGACAAATCAATAAATGGGTTCCGAAAACCATTCGAAAGAGTTGAAATAGCGTCATTACTCAGTGGTTTATGACAACTAATCAGTGGGTTATGACAACTACTTAGTGGGTTATGAAAACTACTCAGTGGGTTACGGCAACTACTCAGTGGGTTATGACAACTACTCAGTGGGTTATGACAACTACTCAGTGGGTTATGACAACTACTTAGTGGGTTATGACAACTACTCAGTGGTTTATGACAACTACTCAGTGGGTTATGACAACTACTTAGTGGGTTATGACAACTACTTAGTGGGTTATGACAACTACTCAGTGGGTTACGACAACTACTCAGTGGGTTATGACAACTACTCAGTGGGTTATGACAACTACTCGGTGGGTTATGACAATTACTTAGCGGGTTATGACAACTACTCAGTGGGTTATGATAACTACTCAGTGGGTTATGACAACTATTGTATTGGTGAAAACAGTACTGCAATTGGTTAGAGGAGCGAGTTAGTTGCTGCAACTATTCAGCGGTACAGCATATGCTGGAGATGGTTCTTCCAACTACTTTTTTCTTTCAGTGTATGCTGATAAATCTTTTGTTCGGCTAACAAATCTTTTTGCTGGGCTGACCAATTTTTTTTTGTTAGCCTAACAAAACGATTTTTGTTGTCATGACACAGAAATTTCTCTCTGTGCACATATTCGTATGAATACCAAAAATGCAAAAGTCTCTTATTAGAACAATAATAGAAAAATAATCAAAACGAATAACATAAAAAAATAAAAATTTTGGTAAATTATTGTTTAATAGGAAAACAGACATTCGGCCCTTCCACCGTTTCGTACACGAGGTGAATTCTGGGGCAGTAACGCCAACAGCAATGCCAATACTAATATTATTGGACCGAGATACCGTCGTAACAACAACTGGGGAACCCTTAAAACACCTTATGTTCATCCTCGAATACACACTGTGCGTCCGCCATTTGAAGAAGAATTTGAACCGAGTTATGATATCGAAGAGTTAGACCGTTGGTTCGGCAAGCCAAATTATGGAACAACGACCAGTCGACCGATTGACGAAGATTTTGGGGGAATACAGGCTAGAACATTTTATCGTTAATTATGATGATGCGATTGATGTCTTTTGACTCTCTCGTACAAATGCGATGGGGATAGCTGCACTGAGAAAAATATATAGTAAAATGGTAGAGCCGACTATACTGATATAGTTCTCAGGAGACCCGATCATATCGATTTTTACAGGATACTATGTATTTGTTTTGTTGAGCTAAATTATGTTTGCAGCTATTATTTTTGTCATTGTCATTACTATAAAACATAATCGGCGCTCCTGGGAATTATATTGTATGGTAATAGTAAACTATTATATGGTAAAAGTATAGTATTGTTGCTTTAACCATGTATTTTTCTCTCAGTGTGAATATCTCCGAAGTACGTTTATTCGCAATGATTGAATTTTCGGATAGAGACGAGAAACGTTTGGCTGCGGAAATCTCAGATGCATTCAACCGTTTTCATCTTTTATCCGATAGATCATTCGCATTCATTGAGATAGAATATGAAACATATTTACTAAAGTAAACCCTAATGGCAATTTTAATGCCGAAACGAAAATCATAATATCATTTTTCATGGAAACAAACTTTTTTAATATTAAGAAGCAAAAAAAATAAAATAAATTTTTTCTGTTTTCCAGGATATTATGGGAGCCAACGCCAATTCAAATGTCAATTCAAACACCAATGTCAATGTCATGCACGGCCGACGTACCAATGCCAACGCGATTGGTGTACGTTAAATTATCAAAGATGTTCCATCTTCATAGCGTCAACTGTATATGGCGCATTCTACCGGTTATCGACACGGTCCCAACCCTCATATATATATTTTTTTCTTTTGAGATGTTGTAGAGCAATGTGAAAAAAAACGCTAGAATTTTATTAGATTCACAAAAAAAATTGTGTTTTTTTAATTACCTAAAATTTGATTTTCTCAAAAAGTACGTCGACGATTTTTTTTTTACAGTAAATTCTGTGTCCAAAAACCAAAATTTTAAGACTAGAACTAAAATGGGGGGCAGTCTAGATTAGCAACGAAAAATAAAATCCTCCGGTAAATGGATTATATTTTTAATTTTATTAATTCTAGAGTAATTTTTATATTGCTCTACAATATCTCAAAAGGAAAAATATATATATATGAGGGTCGCGACCCTGTCGATAACCGGTGGGATGCCTCATATATATATATATTCTGTAACTAATAAGATTTAAATGATTTTCAACACCAACCAATATTCCGTTGGTAACAGTATGGAGGATACGGATCAAGCCGCAATTCCGAAAAAGACCGCGACATGGCATCGGTGGCAAGCTATTTGCCGGTAAGCTACATCCCAGCTGGCTCGGTATTTCCGCCAAGACGCTCCAGATCCAATGTGGGAATAGCCGGAGATTATTCCGATCGCCGGAAGCGTCCAAATGGATTCCGTACGCATCACAAATTTAGTACAAAAATAGTTTAAGATATTCCGAGCACGAGAACTTGGTATTCAGAAATTAATCATTTTTCGCGATACTATAGTTGTATCGCGCCGGATTGTGTAATAAAATCCACGGCCGTTAGGGGATCTTTCCAGTGTGACGGCCCGAAAAATAGCCTATGTTCACAATTTTTTTTCGGACGGTTACTATACGCCGATCAATCTGAAATTTTTATGACATATTAAGGTAATCATGAATGACAGAAAATGATTTTTTATAAGACGATTTTAATTGTTTAAATATATTTTTTTAATTGTTGAAAATAATGTTGATAAAAAAGATAGCCTCATGGTGGACATCCTACGGGTCGCAAATTTAATCTGAAAAAAAAAAACCGAAAGGATTATTAATTAGTATGCGATTGGCTATCGCGCTATGGAGGCTTTTTTAAAATCAAAATTGACAAAATGGCGGCGGTGTGAGCAAAAAGTACCAATTTTAGCCGTTTTTTTCGACAGTTTTTCTTTAAAAAAAAATGGGAAGATTTAAAAAAAAAAGGTTCCATAGCACGATAGAGAGTAGCGTGAAAAATGTTCTCCTAAAATTTGAAAATGATCGCTTGAAAACTGTTCCCTGGAGAATGTCCACCGTTTTGAAAAATGTCGTTTCGAGAAAAACGCGTTTAAAGTTTCGAGTGTAGAAATTTCATTTACCTAAATTGTGTACTTATGACTAATCGGCGATGCCAGGTCCATAAAGTATGCCAGCGAAGTACTTCGAATTTCGCTTTAAAAATTTGAGAGGATATTTTTGACCGTATATACTAATGGATAAGACGAAAAAAAAATCGATTTTTTTTTCACACTGGAAAGATCCCTTAACCGGCCTTTTGCTGCTTTGGATGCTTGAGAATGTTGAGGGCCCCACTTAGACCGTAACGGACATTTCGCGCTCGGAATACCTCAAGTTTTGTATACTATAAGTGCGCAATTTCTTTATTTTAAATTAAGTACGTGTGTAATGGTAAATTGTAAATTCTCGTTTTCAAGCTTCAAGTCATCCACAGTTTCATATGTGAAAAGGTGATTTGGTACTTGACAGACATCGTATAAAAATGTTGTATTAACGTAGTATCAAAGACATGAAGAGAAAAAGTGGGTCCATTGCACCGAGAGAAAAAGTTTAATTGATTCACGGAAATCTTTGCCAATGAAATGAAATACTTGAATTTCAATACTATCTTTTCTTCGAATGATCTCAAACTCAATGAAAAGTAGTGACATTGATTCGAAGAAACATTTCTTTAAACCAATGAACCTTTTTCATTGATTACAAAGATATCGTCTCTGATTCAATGAAACCTTCTTCTTACCAGCTCAAAATTCCGAAACCTATTTTTTCTTGAAGTACGCGGCAAATAAAGCTCAAATTTTGTGAGTATGTAAGGAAGTACGGCAGAAATAAGCTAAGCTTCTGGCTCCTCGAAACTCGAAGCCGTTCGATCGGGAGAACCAAAAAAGAAAAAAGTAAGGTTAGGTGCGAGAGAGATTCATCTCTCTCTCCAATGAAAACGTTTCTTTGAACCAATGAAAACGTTTCTTTGAACCAATGAAAACGTTTTTTTGAACCAATGAAAACGTTTCTTTAAAACAATGAAACTGTTTCTTTAACATATGCTCACTAAGTAAATCTTTATTTACACACGGAAAAAAAGGCTTGGTTAGAACAACCAAGTGCCTTGGTTATATATGCGCCAGACAATTAATTGGTTAGACTAACCAAGTTATTTGTTAGGCGACCAATTTCTTGGTTGGACTAACCAAGTCACTTGTTAAGCTAACCAATGCCTGCCCGGAAAAAAAGGCTTGGTTGGAACAACCAAGTTCCTTGGTTATATATGCGCCAGATAATTAATTGGTTAGACCAACCAAGTTATTTGTTAGGCTACCAATTTCTTGGTTGGATTGTTAGGCTACCAATTTCTTGGTTGGATTGTTAGGCTACCAATTTCTTGGTTGGATTGTTAGGCTACCAATTTCTTGGTTAGCTTACCAAGTGACTTGGTTAGTCCAACCAAGAAATTGGTAGCCTAACAAATAACTTGGTTGGTCTAACCAATTAATTGTCTGGCGCATATATAACCAAGGCACTTGGTTATTCCAACCAAGCCTTTTTTTCCATGCAGGCAATGAAATGTTCTCTTTGAAATTCAAATGCACTATTTCATTGAAATCAAAGAAATATTTCGTTGAATTCAATGAAAACAAAATCAATCCACCCATTTTTTTGGCTTCAACAGAAATCTTTTCTCTCGGTGTGACAGATGAAATGCTTCATATGCTAAGTTTATATATTTTTTCAATAAACTAGCTACCAACGATGATGAGAACGAGTACATTCCAATCGAAGACATCGATGGAGGTGGTGAGACTGGCGCATCAAGCAACGGCAACGTCAACAGCAATTCCAACGTAAACATTATATCTCGTCGAAACAATCCCAGACACCGACGAAGCGTCGAACGTCATCCGAAAAAATCCGTCGGTACTGGTAAACTGGATAAAGGCGCAACTATCAAAGTCGTTACCGACGTTACAACTAATGGACCTGCTGCAGGACTAGGAAAGTCCGGTTAAAGAATATTTTTCATTATGCAACGACTTAATGTATATCGCGAATGATTCGGAAATATATTAGAATGTTTATGTTAGTGCCGACGGCTATAATCGGAAAGATTGTATATGGATGAATAAAGTATATACATTTTATTAACGAATAATTACAAGTTTCGAAAAATAATACTGAATATCATAATAAAATGTATGGTGTCATTTTATTCATGGTTGGCATAACCATCAATTTCATTGGTCTGACCAATTAATCGGCTGGCACATATTTAACGAAGCATTTTGTTCCATGTCCCTCAATGGCTGGCAGGAAAAAGTCACTTTTTTCACTAGAAACTGAAAATGTCACTTTTTTAAAAATCATGATAGAAATGTTTGTAACCAGTATTTTCTATGGTACGATATGCGACTTGAGAATGACAGTGAAGGCAAAAATCGATATCTTGGTGAAAAAAAAATTTTAGGTTGGATTTTCAGACTGGAAGTCGGATCTGTAAATTCTGGAATCAGAAACGGAAAAAAGTCATTGTTTTCAAAATCATCATAAATAGGCTTGTGACCGGTATTTTCTGGGGTAGAATGTGCGACTTGAGAACGATAGTGAAGGCCAAAATTCAATATCTTGAAGAAAAAAAAAATTCGATTGGATTTTCCGACTGGAAGTCGGATCTGTGAATTCCGGAATCAGAAACGGAAAAAAGTAACTTTTTTTCAAAATCATAGTAAAAAGATTGTAAACGGTATTTTCTGGGGTAGAATGTGCGACTTGAGAACGATAGTGAAAGCCAAAATTCAGTATCTTGAAGAAAAAAAATTTCGTTTGGTTTTTCCGACTGGAAGTCGGATCTGTAAATTCTGGAATTAGAAACGGAAAAAAGTCACTTTTTTTCAAAATCATAATAAAAAGACTATGATCGCATATGGGGTAGAATATGCGACTTGAGGGCGATAGTGAGGGCCAAAATTCGATATCTTGAAGAAACAAAAATTTAGGTTGGTTTTTCCGACTGGAAGTTGGATCTGTAAATTCTGGAATTAGAAAAGGAAAAGTCACTTTTTTTCAAAATCATAATAAAAAGACTATGATCGCATATGGGGTAGAATATGCGACTTGAGGGCGATAGTAAAAGCCAAAATTCGATACCTTGAAAAAAAAAATTAATTTGGTTTTTTCGACCGAAAGTCAGATCTGTGATTTCAAGATTTGATGATCAAAATTTTAAGCTCCAAGAATAAGGTTATATCACCCAAATTTTCTTTGTCTGCATTTTTTTTTTCAAGATTATATCACAGTTGTAAGTTACATTTAATATACCAACTTATAGATCCGACACATAAAATATGAAGCAAAATTTCTTTTCACAGAATAGAATACATTATAATTTAATAATTAGTGTTATAAATAAATAAATAGACTCAATTATTAATTTTGTTTTCATTAAAAAATCATCGAAATATGTAACCATCAATAACGTGTTATTAATTAATGGGCAGGTGCCAATAAATCATCGTTGATCTTAATTGATTACCTATCAATTAAAAAATGTTCAACGGGAACATTTTCCCGCCCAATCCAATATTGGATGTTATAGAGCATCCTACTTCCAATTAACTGATGCTCTTTTAAATCTCGCTCTCTGATTGTATACCAAACTCCCTAAAAAGCGTGAATTCAACAATAGAAATCGTGAAGTAATGATCAACAATCGTAACAATTGTAAATTAATAACAGGTTAATTAATTCGAGGATTTGTAAATGAATCTTTCGCCAGTTCCTTGTGACGTGGGATAAACCATACATACCATAAATCTCACTGCTTGAGCATTAATTGCTATATGAAAATGCGACGACATCAAGGTTAGAAAATCGATTCAACAATGGAGATTTGTAGTGATAGCAACTTGGTCCAACGTTATAATTGCAATTCTCTCATATATTGTCGTCAGTTTGGCATTTGCTTCGAAGCTAAAATAGATGTGAATCATAAGCTTAAAAACAAAACTGGAAATGAGGATAAGAAGCGTTATTCATATTTGCATTCTACCGAGTATTATCAGTGTTATTTTACTACCTCAAGTAAGTGACCAACGCAAAAATCAAAATGATATTCAACTTGGTTAAATTATTCAATTAGTGGAGTTGGGGGCAAAACGGGCAGGGGGGCTCAACAGGCATTACGACTGAAAATGACAATTGGGGGCTAAACGGGCATCGTTTCAACTTTTTCGAACACAACTTTTTTCAATTTCCTGACATTTCTTACTTGAAATTTTCGGAAAATAATTGGTGATGTCAATAAAACAGGCAGGGAGGCAAAACAGGCATTTCGGCTAAATATAAGTATCGGGGTCAAAATTGGCACCAAATCATAAAATGAGAATTTCGTTCTAATTGATTTTTTTATGATATACCGACTTTTTTTTCAAAGAATTAATTTGATTATAAAATTTTTGAAAAATTCATTTGACTATATTTTTTTTCTTTGCTCAACAAAGTATCGAAAAAAAGTTCTGAACGGATGGTTAAAAAAATTCTGATCTAATGAAGATTCTCAATTTTTTTTCATCACCAATTTGACGTATTTTCCGCACTTTCCCTATCTAAGGAACGTAAAAAACTGAGACAAATCGTTTTTACGAAAGTTGAGACGGTGCCCGTTTTGCCCCCAATCCTGATTTTTAATGGAGCGGCCCGTTTTGCCCCCTGCCCGTTTTGCCCTCATCTCCCCTATAAACAATATAAAAAATTAATTTTCAGGTGAGTGATGCGAGTCCAATATTCAGCCCACGTGTCGATGATAAGCTGGCCCCAATTCTGAGAGTCATAGCGATTTCATTAAATAGACATAAACGGACGGATTCGATTAATGAAATTGAAACGAGCGAAAAAGTTAAAAACGTCATGATAATGATCAGAGATTATTTGACGAATTATGACATAATTCACAAAACGGGGGGTAAATCGGGCCGGAAATTCTTCTTCTGGCCATTTTTTGCATCCGATCCAGAGAGAAGAATCACACACATATTTGGCGGTTTGGGTGGTGCAATGTGGGGAGGAATAGGACCCGATGGATTCCAGTTTGGTGGTGGACTAGATGGAATGTTGGGCGGTAGATTTGGACAACGGCGATATCTTCATTGAAAATATATTACTAAATCTACTTCTTTCATTTCTGAACAATAAATATTTGTGTTAAAAAATGTGTGAGATTATTTATTTATAATAAAAATTTACAAAAAAAAAAATAACATAAAACGAGGACAACAAAAATCGTTACGTTAGGCTTACAAAACAATTGCTCAGCCCAGCAAAAAGATTTGTCAGCCGAACAAAAGATTTGTCAGCATAGCAAAACTGATTTGTCAGCCGAACAAAAGATTTCCCAGCCTTAAATAACAATTTTTGTTGTCCTCGTTTTATGCTGTCACAGGGATGAAATAGTATATTGCGGCCCGAGGGAGGGAAAGCACATTTCTTGCGAGTGTGACTTTGCAGCACGAGCTGAGAAAATGTTTTCCTCCCGAGTATTACATACGATTTTACGTTACAAGGCGAGGAAACAGAGTTTTGCGTGCGCGCACGGAGAGACATTTCTGTGTTAAACGAGGACAACAAAAATAGTTACGTTAGGCTAACAAAAAAATTGTTCAGCCCAGCAAAAAGATTTGTCAGCCGAACAAAAGATTTGTTAGCATAGCAAAACTGATTTGTCAGTCGAACAAAAGATTTGCCAGCCTAACGTAGCGATTTTTGTTGTCCTCGTTTTATGTTGTCACAACACAGAAATTTTTCTCCGTGCGAGGCGCACGGAAAACCTCACTTTCCGTGCCGCAGTGACGTAAAATAATTTAAAAGTAGTGTGAATGGTCCTATTCTACTTTCCCATTTTTCTAAACTAAGTTAGATGTGAAGAAGTCTGATGGCTTAACTTTTCGTGAACTAGGAACGCCAGGATCTTCAATGCAAGGTATAAAAATGGGGCATGTCATCCCGATTCGACCTGAGTCTGACCCTCGATCTCTCCGATTTGGCTCATAATTTTTTGTAGGATTGATTAGACCCTGGAATGCACCAGATTTAAATTTTTTATTTTTCCTATGCGATTTTTTTAAATATTTTTTTAAAGTGACATTTTGAATGCCATAATTTTAAAATGTGAAAAAATTCTGAAAAATACTTTGTTGAATATCAAAATTTTCTAGCTTACAGCCAAAGTGGGCAAGATTTTACTTCTTATAGTTTTTAAGCTTTTTTGATTTAAAAATTTGTAAAAAAATAGAAAAAAACATCAATCTACTATGGACAACTTGTCAAATATTTCTGTATATGAAGCTGTATTTTTCCGAATTCTTGCAGATTTTGACATTATGACATGCTAGTGCTAGAATATGGCTTGTATCGTGCTGAAATAGTCTTCATTCAGAAAAATTTGAATAACTCCTAAAAATCTGAAAAAATTCGAAAAAATCCGAATTCACAAAAATAAACGTTTGATCTTTTTGAATTTTTTTTTCTATTTTCTATTAATTTTTTTTTTTAATCAAAAAATCTTAAAAACTATAAGAGGAAAAATCTTGCCCACTCTGGCTATAAGCTAGAAAATTTTGATATTCAACAATGTATTTTTCAGATTTTTAAATGATGGCATTCGAAATGTCGCTTTAAAATAATATGTAAAAAAAATGTGCGAAGAAAAAATAAAAAAAATAAATCTGGTGCATTTGAAGGTCTATCCAATTTTAAAAAAAATTACGAGCTAAATCGGGGAGGTCGAGGGTCAGACTCAGGTCGAATCGGGATGGAATGCCCCAAATGTATGACAATCGTTGCACTAGTTCGTCCAGTACACGACTTTTCGATTTCGATAGAACTTTGCATACCGATTAGGCTGCGATATCGTATGTAGCTGTCAATAAAACGCGTTAATCATGGTCGATAAAGCGCGATTGTAGATTGGTGCCAGAATTCAGGTAACTTGCAAGAACACATAGTCAACAATGAAACCCTGTGGATTTTGCATCGTAAAACAATGACTTGTTGAATAACCGGTGGAACCACGAAGCTGCAGGTGGACCAAGAATCAGCATTGTGACACGGATATTCCGAGCACAGGTGCAACAAGATATTTCGCTGCTGGTAACACTTTTCTTTCTTACTATTAAACCAATTTGCTTTAAACGCAGATATTTAAAGGAAGAACTGCAAACGTGGAGACTGAAAATTCCTAAAAGTGTCAAAGATTCAAGGAAAAAATTATGCTACTGTTCATATCAATTCTCTCATTGGGCCTCTTTTATGTAAGTAAATTACAAATGTCTTACAATACTTTGTGTGTTAAAAGAGATAGTATTGCAAATCGAAAAAAATAAAAAAATTCAAAAAATTAAAATCTCATAAAATTTTAACGTTTCAACCGATCTGAATCAAATTTAATAGGGATCGCCGGTGTATGAAAGCTCACATACATACCAATTTTGAGCTTAATATCTCGAAAATTAAAAGAGTTATCGCGTTAACAGACATTTTTGAAAAAATTCAAAACCGCGTAAAAATTTAATGATCATGGGGATTTTAACAAAAATTGGTATGAACGATAAGGATTGATCCCTCTATCTATGGTGTAAATTTCATCTCTATATCTCGAGGCGTTTCCGAGTTATAAAGGTTCACATTTTTTGAGCGTGTTACACACACACACACACACACACACACATACAGACATTTTTTCTAAATCACTTCTCGACATTTTAGACCATTCTAAGTGTACTGACATGAAAATCATGAAAAAAAGCTTTACGAAAACAAAGGTTCCTTTGTGAGGAAGCAAAAAACTAGTCTCGCATTTTTCGTTAACCAAAAGTTAATTGAATGTGATATAATTGGTCATAAGAAAATTGATGGCAATTTGTATCCTTCAGGTGATGGGAACACCGCAGTTAAAATTAGGCCACTCTGGATACGAATTAATATCCATCAATGATCAAAACCCCGATGATTCAGTACCATTGTCTTCAAAGCTGACATTAGAAAGCGCTTCCAGATATAGCGGAATCGGTACTGTGAATCTCGAAAAAGTTACCGATCTCATTGACGATGATGACGGACTTTCTGCTCCTCTTCAGCATCATAAACGCCATTACGATCCCCAACGTTCGAGCCCTGGAGCGAAAACCATCTCTGAATCTCAGCCCAATATGATTGACATCACAAACAAACAGTCGTCGAATAAAAAGTCCAACATCTACCTGACATTGGGAATACCAAAAAGTTTCACTCATCCCACCACAGCCGTAAAAGAGACCCAAAGTGTGATACCGATTTCCGAGAAAACGAACCAAAATTCTCAGTCGAAAGACTCTTACGATGATTCAGATTCCCTGGAGGAATCTGGAAACCCACAAAAAGTAAACGCCAAATCGGTGCAGGCAAAAATCAGCGATAAAAAGTCTAAACCTGCTGCAAAATTGTCCAAACCAGTGGGGAACACATCTGAAAAGACTAGAAATCAAGAAAGCGACACTGTGTCATCTGCTATGCTCGAATCTGACTTCGAACTGGCTGATTTGAAAGATGGTGACAAACTCACTACTCTGATGGCAGATGCTCATCGTGCCTGGGATTTTATTGATGCTAAATCGGAGTTTCAAAACAAACAAGACAAGATCGAGCCTTCCACAGTAAAATCAGGCTTTACTATGGTTACCCACTTTCCTTCTATTAAAATTCATCATCAGGGAAGCTCTTATGTCTCTCATAAAGCACCCGCTATGTTTTCACCGATTTATCCATCGGGCTTTGACGTAATTGCTGGAAATCTGCACAAGAAATCGGCAGTTCCTATCAAAGAACTACATGGAAGACACTTGCGAATTGATCACAAAAACGCAAAAAGTGAGAAATGTTTTGAGATTGATTTGGAAGATCATGAGAATCGTTTTTAGTGTGATATAAATTTAATGAAATCGTTCCAGGTTCAAAGGAATTCGGAGCATCCCATCAGGAAAAAACCGGTCAGAGAATTCCTTCTGTTCTGGTGTTAAACAACATGAACCACGACCACTCGGATCCCAGAATAGGTAATATTATGCCTTTCCCAATGACTGGAACAAATCTTAATGTACAGCCTTTTTTAAATCAAAAACCATTTCGACCTATGAGACAAACAATAACTCATTTGGAAATGAATTCGATACCTTTGGCCATAAATAATTTTCATAATTTACTTCCTACGGCTGGCTCTGAAATTGTAAATCCTCAAGGACATTGGGAAAAAATTATGCCCAGATATACGATTGATCTTGCCAAAAGACATCAACAAAACAACGATTTAGATCGGGAATATCCGGAATCAAATCACGTGTGAGTATATAAACTATTGGTAACAAGATTTTTAATTAAGCGATTGTGATACTTTATTAATAGAAATGTTGGGCTCGGGACCCTAAATAGTACAATCTTAATAATTGTCCACAAAAATGCAAAACTGACAAATAATACGATCTTATTTGTTTTCTAGGATCCCAAATTTAGAATCGAAAGTGGATTTCTTGAAGAATTACATTGGAAAAATGAGTGTTTTGAATCAGCAAACGGTACGACACGTCGAGTCAGCAAACGAAGTTCTACCATCGAATGTTGAATCTTCAAAGGGTCTTATAATCGGCATTGCGCATGAAGTTGCACCTGACGATTCGGAAGAAACGATCATCGACGTCAAGAAAGAGGACGTGAACCGAGAGACCCGTGAGATGCAGGATGTGTCTCACCCTCACAGTTCTGCTTCGCCGAAGAACAGCTGCAAACAGATGAAATCTTCGACACCAGCATTCTACCAATTTCTTACAAAATTTACTAACACTGTACTGGGAAAGGCATTGGAATACGAATCGGATAATCAGGTTCAAAACAGTGCTTTAAAAATTGTCGATGTACCAACAAACGAAAATCTTGACGATATTTTTGAATTTCTTGGCTGAAAAATGTATCATAGAGAACGTAAAAAAATCATCAGGAAAACCTTCGCTTTTCATGGAAAATACAAATATTTAAATGAACGAAATATTTAATACCATATTACTTGGTTGCTCTGCTTTGTCTTATTGTTTCTATATTTTTCAGGTGGGGGTCAAAATAGCGAATGGCTAAAATAGCAAATTTCAAAATAAGCAACGCCTAAATCTAGAATGGCCATCATTATGAAATTCGCTATTTCAGCCATTGGCTATTTTGATCATTCGCTATTTTGACCCCCATCTTACTAAAATGTAATCAAAATAGCGAATGGCTAAGATAGCGAATTTCATAATGATGGCCATTCTAAATTTAGACGTTTCTTGTTTTGAAATTTGCTATTTTAACCATTCGCTATTTTGGTCATTCGCTATTTTGACTTCCCACCCTATTTTTAAAATGTAAATATATAATATTTAAAATGTATCATAGAGAACGTAAAAAAATCATCAGGAAAACCTTCGCTTTTCATGGAAAATACAAATATTTAAATGAACGAAATACTTAATACCATATTACTTGGTTGCTTTGCTTTGTCTTAGTGTTTCTATGTTTTTCAGGTGGGGGTCAAAATAGCGAATGGCTAAAATATCAAATTTCAAAATAAGCAACGCCTAAATCTAGAATGGCCATCATTATGAAATTCGCTATTTCAGCCATTGGCTATTATCATTCGCTATTTTGACCCCCATATTATTAAAATGCAATCAAAATAGCGAATGGCTAAGATAGCGAATTTCATAATGATGGCCATTCTAGATTTAGACGTTTCTTGTTTTGAAATTTGCTATTTTAACCATTCGCTATTTTGGTCATTTGCTATTTTGACTTCCCACCCTATTTTTCATTTGGGATGCTATAGCCTAATATGAAGCATTCTCTGTCAATTCAGCCACTTTTTTTTTCGACCCTCTCCGATTTGCCCTGTAATTGATTATATGAATGTACCACTAAAAGACACTCTATGTGAATTTTTTTCAGATTTTTAAAAATAATTTTTCAGAAAATGGGTTTTTTATTCAAGTGCCAATATCTCAGAATTTTGAAGTTATTGAAAAAAAATGTCTGCACATAAAAGTTGTCGTTTATTGTTAGCTTTCGAGCGAAATATTCCAAATAATTGTCACGTTCCTGCGAGTATGATTTTTTTCCGAAAAATGGAGGAATTATTGTTTAATTATAAAAAGGATATTTTTTTTTACTGAAAAAATTACAGAGTATTGCTACATAACTGTTGATATCACAAAAAAATCGCCAGAGTGGCACCGATCGATCTTCTGGTATTAAAAAATGCATTTGTGTGAAAGTTCCGAAAAATGGAGGCATTATTATTTTTTTGATAAAAAAAAGGTTACTTTTTTTTTGGCTAATAAAATTACAGAGTATTCTTGCATGGCTGTAGATATTGCAAAAAAATCATCAGAGTGGTACGGATCGAGCTTCCGGTATAAAAAAATAATAATGCCCCCGTTTTTCGGAACTTTCACACAAATGCATTTTTTAATACCAGAAGATCGGTCGGTGCCACTCTGGCAATTTTTTTGTGATATCAACAGTCATGTAGCAATACTCTGTAATTTTTTCAGTAAAAAAAAATATCCTTTTTTTAATTAAACAATAATTCCTCTATTTTTCGGAAAAAAATCATACTCACAGGAACGTGACAATTATTTGGAATATTCCGCTCGAAAGCTAACAATAAACGACTTTTATGTGCTGACATTTTTTTTTTCAGTAACTTAAAAATTCTGAGATATTTGCACTTGAATAAAAAAAGCCATTTTCTAAAAAATTATTTTTAAAAATCTGAAAAAATTCACATAGAGTGTCTCTTTGTGGTATATTCATTTAACCAATTACAGGGCAAATCGGAGAGAGTCGAAAAAAAAGTGGCTGAATTAACAGAGAATGCTTCATATATGGGATTAGGCTGAAGGTGGGATGTCGCAATCATCGATCATGTGCCACCAAATGTTTCCAAAATATACAGCCTTATAAAAAATCATGATTAAATACAGGCGCAGAATCGCAATAGCCACGAAAAAAATAGTACACGCTTCTAATTTATAGCTTTCTTTTTTTGTTATCAAGACTAATGTAAACTTCGTGTCATATAAGAATTACTACTGGAACCACAGTTAAATTGATGTTTAGGCATGCCGAAAGCGTTTGATCCTTGGTCTCAACTAAGTTACATGAATGCACGGTAATTGTGGAGGAAGTCACGTGATGAATGATAGAAATTGCTCTGGTCGGTATCGCATCAACCACCGACTTCGACACGCATCACCAAACAGTCAGAGATGCAAAGCGGAGGTAGGAGCTGCGGGTATAGGTATGTGTAATGGGCACGAACTGTATTTTGCTTTTCTCACGCGAGTCAGTTCGACCTGCGGTAAAGACGCATGCACCTGCGGCACCAGGTGGGACGGCGTCGGCTATATGTGAACAACAACAATGCAGTCCAGCTTTATCCGAGAACTCGATACATATTACCTTCAATTTTCTAACAGATTTTACGAAATCACTCCCGACACAAGACAGAATGTTTACACCGAGAGAAAAAGTTTAATTGATTCACGGAAATGTTTGCCAATGAAATGAAATACTTGAATTTCAATACTATCTTTTCTTTGAATGATCTCAAACTCAATGAAAAGTAGTGACATTGATTCGAAAAATAGTACATTACGTTACAAGGGAGGGAAGTGCAACTTTTCACCGAGAGCGAAGTTTGATGAAATTCACACGAAGTGAAAAGTCGCACCCCTCCCATGTAATGTACTATACTTTTTTCACCATACCTGCGCGGAAAGTTCGACTTCCCGCTCTACGGGCTTTACGTAATTCGAACTTTTCGCTGCAGATATGGTGAAAAATAGTATACTCCACTGGGGAATGAAAGTAGACTATCCCCAACCGTGCGTAAGATTACCACCCTCGCCATCGGCTCGGGTGGTAAACACGTGGTTGGACATAGTCTACTTTCCCTCCCTAGTGGCGTAATATAATATTGTAACACGTGCATGAACAGCGGTGCTTTTCATGGCAGTTTTGCGGGCCGAAAGTGGCTAGTTTCATAGCAGTGTGGAACCGATAGGTTGGCGCATGCGCAGTTCGCGATTCCTTCACTTTCGACCCTACTATTTCACTTTCGACACTAGGGTGGAAAGTTGGTAACCTCACTTTTCACTGTTCGTCCCGCAAAACTACCATTCAAAGCACTACTATTCATGCACTTGTTACAAAAAGTATGATGTGCAACACGGGCCAAAATTGGCGTTTGCGATTCGTATGATTGCAAACCTCGCACTCGTCGCAATCGCCAACTTTCGGCCCTTGTTGCACAATATACTATTTCTCCCGATTTCGCTAAAAAATAACCACATTTAGTGTGAACAATAAGGACAGAGAATAAGCTCATTTTTAACAAATGACGACATGCATGCGTAGTACGATGATTACCTCCCTCGGGAGGTAATGAAAGCGGACTGCGCATGCGTAGTACGATGATTACCTCCCTCGGGAGGTAATGAAAGCGGACTGCGCATGCGTACGTTATTCGTAACAAATGAACGATTTCCTGCCCGCGTTGCGGATACGAAATGGGGTTATTTTAGCGAAGTCGGGAGAAAACATTTCTTTAAACCAATTAACCTTTTTCATTGATTTCAAAGATATCGTCTCTGATTCAATGAAACCTTCTTCTTACCACCTCAAAATTTCGAAACCTATTTTATCCTGAAGTACGCGGCAGATAAAGCTCAAATTTTGTGAGTATGTAAGGAAGTACTGCAGAAATAGTCTAAGCTTCTGGCTCCTCGAAATTCAAAGCCGTTCGATCGGGAGAACCGGAAAACAAAAAAGTGAGGTTAGGTGCGAGAGAGAGATCAATGAAAACGTTTCTTTGAACCAATGAAAACGTCTATTTAAAACAATGAAACTCTTTCTTTATCATATGCTCACTAAGTAAATCTTTATTTACAGGCAATCAAATATTCTCTTTGAAATTCAAATGCACTATTTCATTGAAATCAATGAAAAAAAGCAATCCACCCATTTATTTGGCGTCAATAAAATCTTGTCTCTCGGTGTAAAAGAAAACATTTCCTTTCTTCGACATTTTTATAAAATAAAAATGATTCAAAGATTGAAAAAAATTCTAGGTGGATGTGTGAATCACGAATGACCACGAGAATGAATTTTTTTTCAAGTGGTTTTATTACATTTCTTTTTACTGGATTTCAGGTTGATTTTCGGTGGGGCGAAACACAAAGGATAAAAATGTAATAGGTTTTTCGGGGTATCAATAAAAGTCTCGTGCTATAATAATTATGGCACTTGCCGTCTATTATAAACAAATTCGTTATCGATCATTAATTACAAACAATATTATAATGACAGTATAATTACAAAATACGTCGGTTTGCCTTTGCGTGTTCCTGAATCAGTCTTAACCCTCGGATTACTGAACGATCTACTCGAATAAATGCGTAAACTCTGTTATTTATTTTTTGTCCATTTAGTTAAAACTAATAATATTATCTTATCTTCCGGATTTATTATATAAGTGTTATAATGTAACTCGGGCTTGCTGAGTTTGTGATTGTTCGTTCGATCGGTAATCCGGAGGCTAATTAAACTATCGGACGTGTAGAAGGTACATTAGTGATGCAGTTTGCTTTTACGTAATCGACTGTACAATATTGCGTATAATACGCAATCGCAATTCGCGTGTGGCTTTCAGTGTATGTATACAACGAATAATCAAGTGAAGACGTTGAAATATATCTGTGATTCGGGTTCCATTGGGATCCGGTGAATTTTTCAAGACATTCTTCAACAAAACATTTTCATTAAATAATCATTTTGCTGAGAAAAAAGTTAAAAAATCTACGCAGTCTTGAGAGAATAATCAAACGAAGAAACTCACCGGATCATTGGTATTTACAGCCTTGAGATAGATTAACTATTACAACAAAAATTGACGAACTGTTCGACGTAATATCTAACAAAAAAAAAACAACAAAAAAAAAAAAGATTCTTAAAATTATTTTACAAATGCCTAACGTTTGTCCGTCACCTCCTTAGCCCCTCCTGTCCTACTTGGAGATTTTTCACAGACAGAAATTCATTTACCACATTTACACACGAAAATGCCATACAAGCTCGCTCCTCGATATTAAAATACGTTTACAGTTTTTTTTTGTTTTCCTCTTAACAATTCAAACGTTTCGTATAAAAACGTATGTATAAAAATCAAAATCGTGATGTCACGGTGCGCGGACGCTGCACGGACAATAATCGTTTTGTCCGTTTAGCGAACAACGACAACCCTCGCAATTCAAATTATTCGATAATAATAGCAATAATATTGATCGTCCTTAATGTCACTAAATATACGTGTGTGAGTGTACGTGTATGTATATATAGAATTTTTTGTTTTTTTATATATGACAATCATGATTCTCGTATTCTTACTTCGTTCCTCCGCAATCACTCATTCGCTCTTTTCTTATGCATATCATTTACATATGTGTGTTTATACATATATATATACATATATGTATATGTTATACATAGATATATATACACATATATAATTCGGAGACTAGCAATTATGGTTCGCTTAAAATCTAATCTGTATTCATTAGGTAAAACCGCATTAGAGTTGCGAAAGTATTCTACGGTATATTTTTTTGTAATTTTAATCATTTATATCGATAAATTGGTTTACTAAAATATAGTATTATATTTATATTTATATCGTGGTATATTTTTTGTGATTCGTCGGTGATTCTTTTTTATTTAAAAAAAAAAAACAAAACTTATCTATTGTGAATGAAACATGCGCTGGCGATCTGAAAAATTGTGAAATCCGCGACTTTTCGTTCAACTTGTAAATGCATCTTTGTGGACCTTTTTCATGGATTTTTACAGATAGTTTTTTACATGCATTATTACAACATTTTCACTGCAACAACAACAAAAAAGTAACATTTATTCCATCACTTTTCTAGAGAACACAAATATCAGTCAAAAAAATGATTTTTCCTTGCTACTCATTTCTAGAATAAGGTGAAGTTTTAGTAAATATATGTAATCAAAAACAGTATGTTCGGTAACAGGTATCAAAACGGGTTTAGTACCACAAAAGTAAAAAAAAAGATCTGGAAAGGATATACTTGCATTTCCAAATGTTATTTTGGCAGTTTCTGAGTAATGGCAAATGGTGTGTTGAGCTTGGATCGAGATTAAGTAATGGCAGTGTTACAAATTCTCTCGGCAGTAATCGTGTCTGGACTATGGAAATGAAGCTATATTGCTATTTAAAAAGAATACTCGATTTAAGTATGGATTTCACTGTTAAACGGAATATTGCATGTTGAACAGATGCGCGGCCGCGAATTTAAATAAACTCTTAACGTTTAATTTGTTTTTTAAAGTTTCCTCCGAGTATCATGCACAAAAGTTGAATTGACCGCCGCCCTTTCGCTTTGTTAATCCTTTCGAAAAACGAATCAGCCTCGGTGGCGATTCGCAAAAAAGGTATTATTGTACTCTTCTATATACAATTGGGGAGCTGCAGTAACTACGTGAGCAGTAATGGCCCAGCTGATAGCCTGACCATTCCTCATAATCACAATTGGATTTCAATAAACTGAGAACGAAAATTAATAATCGTCGTGATGCGATTCAGACAAACAACAACAACAACAGTCAGCAGCAGGCAACAACAACAGAAGGGAAAAGTTATTACGTATCGTTGATGCTTTAACAGCATAAACATTAGGGCGTGTAAAAAAACTTTCTTTTTAATTCTTTTTTTTTAAACTTGCAACAGTGTGTCGTGATGTCGATATGCACCTAACCAGATTTTTTTTACGTCAAAGATAAGAGTGGTAAAACTATTTATTTAGCAATAAATAAAGTGTATATCGAGATCAAGACACAAACTTATGCGAATTAAAAAAAATAATTTAAAAAACTTTTTTTACTCACCCTAATAAACATGAATAACGCGTTATTCATACGCGTATGGATTTGTTTCGAGTTTTTTTCCGCTCGAAGAGTCACAATTTTCTTTTTTTTTTATCGTGGCGCTATAAAAGTTCGTGCTATTCCTTGTACATTGCGTTACATTTTATATAATATATACATATATATGGATATTTATATATGTATATTAGATCGACATGAACGAAAGGAGCACAGTTCGTCGTCTATCAACTATATATTAGGGTAAAGAAGTACCCGTGGTAGAGCTCTGATCGATACTGATATCACTGGTGTAAAAGGTTCAGATTTGAATTTCTGCAGCATCAACACTATTTCAACTTTTATCTCATAATAATGTCATCTGAGGCCTATTTTTTTTTAGCGAACAAAATAATCATTTCCATGTAATAAATAAAAGATAAATAACTTGTTGAACGCAATTTCGTAAATACAAAAGAAGTTACGTTCTTTACCTTTGACAATGATATATTTCTTCTGCCGATTGCATTCTGAGTGATCATTCTGTAGCATGGATGGACAATGTTTTAATAAAATTCAATCCAAAAGATTTTCCGTTTGAATACCTCTGAATAATTCGCAACAATGAGCAAGAAACAGATTTTTAACGATCAATTAGCTCGAATTATTTTTTCTCGTTCCAGAAACGCGCCCTTTAATAATTACTCACAGCTATTCGAATCGGAAGGTATTTCAAATAGATTTTTATTCAAAACATGCCCATTTTCGTTCTGTAGAGAGCAACCAATTAATTTTGTCTTTGAATTTTCACACGAATAACTAAATCATGAACTCCGATATTCAGTAAAAGAGTTATGAAATAATGTATATAAATATCAATCATCCTCTTTGTTACGTAATTGTTGTGTACACTCAAGCTGCATTTTTACATCAGTGATTTTTAATTGTTTCAAGTTTACGTCACTCTGTCAAGTTCGACAGAGCCGCACGGACAATTCGCCACCCGATATATAATATGGCGACACGTAATATTCTGCTTAAGTTAATCGTTAAGATACAAAAATACAATTTTCTCAGTTTCTGAGGATGATTAATAATTACAATCTTGTTCGCATTTTGCTTTCATCTTATTCAGCAACAACGATAATCGTTGATTACACGCTTATTCAACTATGTCCCTCAACTGTGCGGAATTTTTTGAAGACGCTGAAGGACTTCCTATTTTATTCGAGAAGAATTTTTTTTTTCGATACCCGTAGGTATATTTGAGGCATCCAGCAGAGTTCAACCAACCCAAAAAATACCTAAGCAATTTTTTTTTATTTCTGTATATTCGAGCATCATCATTTTTTCGTACAATTTAAATGTCTTTCTTTTCGACTTGGATAACTCGGTAACGGTACATTCTATCTTTTTATGATTTACAATACAAAAATATGCAAACATCTTGTTATTGTAAATCATTTACAAAAAATAATAAATAAATATTTTGTTTGGGACGTTTTTAAGTTGGCTGAACTCCGTTGGAATGTCTTATATTGTAGAATTTCTGCGTGATCTGTTTTTCAGATAGTCACAAGTTTGTGTCGAAATCGCAGATCGATGCTACGGCTATTCCCCGTTAATGCACAATTTTTTTTAATGCCCAGATAAGAAGAAATCTTCGTCGATGCATCGCCATTACTAACGACAGCGCTATATATTTTTGTATTCGGACTCACGAGTTCAACGAGCAAAATAAGACGAAATATCGATGATGCGCGAGTCCTACGGGTTCTTCGTTTACTTCTATTGCGATTAATAGTTATATTTAAAAAAATGGCCGAAAAAATGGTATCGTTCTTAGCACAAGCGCCGCCGGCAGCATTGACGAGTTTATGTCACGTGTGTAAAGTGTACCATATTAAAATACAGCTCTTATACTTTGTCTCTTCCTTTCATATTTTTTTTTTTCATTTTGTCTTCGTCTTACTCGCACGCAAACCCCCCTGTAACATTATAATCATTATTACTACTTTTGTTTTCGTCAAATCGTCTAAAAATATGTTGGATGTATTTTTCTTCATCTGTATCTTGTTCGTTTTATTTTTTTTATTTAACTTTTCATTCATTCTCTTTCTACGACCGGTTACCGTGTTTATCGCATTCTAATTCGTTTAAACTAACGTCACAGCGGTTATTATGTTACGATTCAGTACCGTGCATCAAAAAACGGATTGTATAGTTGTGGTATCGGCGCACGTGCCAATGCTAACGGTAAACGGTTACTCAAAAGGCATTTTCTAACAATGCGAAATCAAATTTAGAGTAGATTCAACGAATAAAGTTAGTCAAACGACGCACTATTGTTAAAAAAGGCAAATTTTACCATTGAATATTTTAATTTTGAAAAATTTAGAAATTTTCAGATTCTACGAGTTGCTTCAGAGTGACTCGATCTCTCGAAATTTCATGAATTAATCATGTAAAGTGATAATCGCTGAATCTCCTTAAGTAATTTCACATTGCTAAAGAAAATACCTTGACGCTTTACCGCCACATTCAATGACTCTTCATGCTTTATGTATGAAAAATCGATGAAAATTTCGCGGTACACCGAAAGACTTCGAGATGTTTACTGAAGAATCTAGCACCGTTGCATTTAGGCACGGAACTAACAGTTTCATTATTGCCTATCGTATAATTCATTGATTATTTTTCTCTTACAATTCTATTGAAAACTCATTGGTTTTCCGAATTTCGCGAAAGCTATACACACTTTTCCGTAAATTCTACAGCTAAACACACTGAGATCCATACGCTCGATCCCAAATAATCGTGAATACACGAATTCTTCCTGTCAATTAATCGTTTATTCGAATTCTTTAAAACTCTTACGTTAATCACACGTCAGAGATGGAAAAAATGTATCTTTCCTTAGTTAAAACATCGATACCCGCACTGTGTTTTTTTTCCAATTTTTTGATAATAATTTAAATTCTTAAAAAACGTTGAGAATCATTCTACATAAGTTATTAAAAATTAAGAAAAATTCCCTAAACCAATTGGCCAAAAAGTTAAACAGTAAGAATTCGTTTTTATTACTATTATTATTATTATTATTATTATTATTATTATTATTATTATTGTTTTTCGATTTATAAGAAAAATATATTTTTTCCATTCTTGGTAAATATTTTTTCCCAAAAACAGCGTCTCACACACACAACTATTCGAGACCATTCAAGCCTTCGTACGTTATATGGCAATTCTTATTTATCGTTCTAATCGCTATATAATAATCCGCAGTCGAATAGAATCGATGTGACTTTCGTTACGAGGTGGCCAAACCTTCCGTCGGAATATTTTTTTTTTTTTTCTTTCT
The DNA here is from genome assembly GCA_963970395.1 of Ephialtes manifestator. Taxonomy (NCBI): domain Eukaryota; kingdom Metazoa; phylum Arthropoda; class Insecta; order Hymenoptera; family Ichneumonidae; genus Ephialtes; species Ephialtes manifestator. Next base: position 20,191,713 of record OZ019978.1, on the reverse strand, counting down.
TTCTTTCTTTCCCACCTTTTCCGAGGTCAACAGTTCTAAGGGACTATGTGCGACTTTTCTGGAGGTCGACACGAGGGCCTGGAAAATCTTTTGTACCTGGATTAATCTGCGTCCTGAATCGCGTTGAATGGACTTTTCTTGCGACTTTGACTTTTGGTGACTCTCGTATGTTTTGTTGTGTTTCCTTTTCGGCGAAAACGCCTTACGAACTATAGCGAAACGAGCGAGTGTTCGAAGAGAATCGAGAGAGCATTAATGCAGATAATCTTCTTCTCTAATCGTCACGTCGAAGCCATAGAGTCGTCCAGGCTTAATGTAAAGCTGCAATTCTCGGCGAAATCCAGGTTCTTTCACACACCTACTAAAATCTCGCGAACCTTTCATAGGTAGTCGTTATCCACTGCCTGTACGTCCTGCGACTTTAGCGTCGTCATTTCTTCGGCCGAACCTTCCTCGCCTGTTTGTTCGTCCACGAAATTTATACTTCCTGCTTTGTACCACACTATAAGATCCACGATGAATGCCAGCACGAATATTCCACTGGTGGTGCCTGTAATAGTAGTAAAAATATACATATATGAATATTTATATATGAATATTTTCAACCATGAAACAAAGATTAGTTTTTCTATGCCAAAAGCATCTAAACATTGCAAATGAGATATAGGAAATTTATGGGTTTTTAAACTTATTTACACTTTCCTGGGATCACCGGACAAACAAGAATTCCGAAAAATTGCTCAGACATCGCAAATTATCGACAGCTCCTGATGAAATTGAAGTATCTCAGAGTTCAATTCAAAACTGACTCATCTCGCGATTCAGAAACAAACTAACTTATGTCAAATATCATTATCGAACTGACGTAACTCGGAAGGCATTCTGAAAAGCCATAACTCGATCAAGGTGATTAACTACTGTCTAAATCCAATTAAGGAAGTTGGAGCGCTCCACACTAGGCAAATCAGTGCTAAATTTTTAAAAGCGTTTCTATAATTTCAGATGGTTTAAGGAGGTTCGGTGATGACGGCAGGGTGGGGATAGGCACTGTTGTGCTGCGCAGTAAGGGGCTGACGCCGTGTGAGCGAGACACCATGCGAGCCGCGTTAAGCGTAGAGGCAAAAAATTAACGATTTCTCTGTCAATTTCGCGGTGACCTTCAAATTTCAAGCTCGTGCCCTATTCAGAATACTTTTCCGGACGTCTACATATTTTTTTGAATATTCTATCTTGGATTTAGCTCTTGCAAAGACGTAAAAAGTTCAATATTCGACTCACCTTTCTTTTCTTTACATGTAAATAGTCGCAACTTTGTTATTTAATATCTCGGAAACTACACGGTGAATCCCTTAAAAATTTTGCGTACGTGTCCGTTATCATTACAGCTGTTATACGATTTTTTTTACAATTTTATCTTGGATTTGATTTTTTTAATGAACCTCCTTAATAATCTGTTCCAGGGTGTTAATCACATAGCAGCATTAGTTCTTGATATTCAAATACATTCACAGTTGTGATATCAACAGTAAATCGATCAATATCTGCAAATTTCCAATGTTATGTTTTTTCATCCAGTTTTTTAAAAGGGTAAACCGTAATATCAGTACGATTATGACGACCAATAGCTCATTTTGTTTACTAAAAGATATTCTATCGATTGGTCGTCTATTTTTAAAAATCGTATTAGTAGTTCAAAAGATACAACCGTTTGTTTATCCTATCATAACCTAACATCAAGTATACAAATGGCTGTAACTTTTGAACGCCTGATACTCTAGAAAATCCGAACGGTCAATCGATTAAGGATCTTCCACTAATCAAAATGAGCTATCTTTCGTCATAATCGGACTGATATTACGGTTTACCCTTTTAAAAAACTGGATGAAAAAACATGACATCGGGAATTTCGAGATTTTGATCAATTTACTGTTCATATGACAGCTGTGAATGTATTTGAATATCAAGAACTAACGCTGCTATGTGATTAACACCTTAGAACAGATTATTAAACCATCTGAAATTGTAGAAACTCTTTTAAAAATTTAGCACTGATTTGACTAGTGTGGAGCGCTCCAACCTCCATAATTATCATCGGTTCAATCACGGCATTGTGATCGATATGTTTTTGTCTCTCAATTAATGTTGCAAACTTCGCGCACGCCAGAAACTGACGGCTATCATAATAAATATTAATTCTCAATGCTTGTATTGAGTTAGTCTTTTACAGAATGCCTTCCGAGTTTCGTCAGTTCAATAATGATATTTTCGATACGTTAGTTTGTTCCTGGATCGTGAGATAAGTCAGTTTGGAATTGAATGCCAAGATGCCTCAGTTTGAATAATTTCGGTGAGTTACTTTCATTAGAAGCCGACGTTGCCTATTTTCTGGATGTAATTTACTGTTCATATGACAGCTGTGAATGTATTTGAATATCAAGAACTAATGCTGCTATGTGATTAACACCTTGGAACTGATTATTAAACCATCTGAAATTGTAGAAACGCTTTCAAAAATTTAGCACTGATTTGACTAGTGTGGAGCGCTCCAACCTCCATAATTATCATCGGTTCAATCACGGTATTGTGATCAATATGTTTTTGTTTCTCAATTAATGCTGCAAACTTCGCGTACGCCAGAAGTTGACGGCTGTCATAATAAATATTAATTCTCAATGCTTGAATTGAGTTAGTCTTTTACAGAATGCCTTTCGAGTTTCGTCAGTTCAATAATGATATTTTCGATACGTTATTTTGTTCCTGGATCGTCAGATAAGTCAGTTTGGAATTGAATGCCGAGATGCCTCAGTTTGAATAATTTCGGTGAGTTACTTTCATTAGGAGCCGACGTTACGTATTTTCTCGATGTATCATAAAATATAAAGAAATTTGTGGTAACTTACCATGTAAGAACATCCTAAAGACGTTTGAATCGTATAACCAACAGGCGCCGCGTTCACCGCAGGTGTATTCCCAAACAAGACATGCCGTATCCACGACAGCGCCGTAAACTATAGGGCAAGGTACGTTTCCTGAAAAAGCGTACGAAAAATTAACATAAAATAGTGGCACACAGGTTTATAATCCTTGGTATACAGCGTCGCCGATCGATAGGACCGCGAAACAGGGTCAGAAGTTCAACGGTCCTTGACTCACCGAACAAACCAATCGCGAATTGTATGAGCCCGAGCGCCATCGCTTTGTCCCGGGGATCGACGCATCGCAGTATCAGTAACATCGAGCCCACCTCGCTCGTCGAGTGAATAAACACGAATGCCGAAAAGAGAATTATATAGATCCAGAAAGAGTTGCATTCCGAATCACAGTATCCCATCTTTGCTGTATTCAGAACTTCTGGCATCGTATCGTTTCGTCCTAAGCACTGGCAGTTGTAAACCTAAAAAAAATAATATATATTTCCATAAAATGATTTTTAACAATTGTGTGAAGAAATTCTCGAAATATAAACAACTCCCTTTTCAATCGGGAGTTTTTTTTAATTTTTGCAGATGATTTTCTTTACGTTATGCTGTGTTATTTGGATGCAGTGCCGATGAAAGGTATGGCGAAAAAAAAAGGATAATAATTAAATATCGTTACCGTTGAAACTTTGCCATCTACTATCGTGTAATTCGAACAACCCGCATGACACGCTGAAAAGTACGTCCTTCCATCAGTACCGCATATAGGACTGAACTTATTGGGATCGCAGTCGCAACTTGCCTCACAGATTGGCTCGAATCGGGTAATACTATAAAATAAACGTTAGATTTACTTTTCCACAAATTTATTCAAACGTTGTCGTGTTATTACGATGATATTATAAATATTTTTATTTACCCGGTGTCCGTTGTTGTGAGGCCAGCAAAATCGTTCATTGGGCAACCAACGAACATTAGAACGCCCATGCCAACACCATAAACTACAGCTGTGAAAGCAATCCAAGCTGCAACGAATCTTGCATTCGGTTTCCACCTTAAGATGAAGACTCCACTGATTACTATTCCTAAGCCCATTACTAGGATTCCGCCGACACCTGGCAGAGGAAAAAAATTATTTAGCTGGTTTCATTGAGAGACATTAAGGAGATTGGAGCACTTTGCGCTAGGGAAATCGGTATAATTGTCTGTACCTGCTACCATATTTGCGTGATGTGCCGGCAGCCGAAACTGGCTCTCCAGATACTTGGGCAAAAAAGTGTACAGACCGGCGATAGGAAGAATGTGCAAAACGCTGCTGGCTGTTCGAAACATCAGAATGTCATTCTTCAGCAATCGTTTCACTGCCTTTGGAAAATCTGTAAAAAAAAATTAAGCGAAGGTAATTTAAAATTTTGATTTTAGAACAAATTGGAGTTTCCAAAATTATGAATTTTTTTCAAATAAATTTTTTTTTTTAATTCAAAAATTTTCATAAAAAAACTAATTCAAATTTTTTTTTAATTCAAAAAAAAATTTCAGATTTTATAAAATTTCAAAAGTTTTCAGAAAATTAGAAAAAAATTTTAACGAATTTCAAAAGATTTCAGAAAATTAAAAAAAATTTCAAGATTTCAGACAATTAAATTTTTTTTTTTAAATTTCAAGATTTCAGAAAATTAAAAAAAAAATTTTTAATTTCACAAGATTTCAGATAAATTCAAAAAATTTCAAAAGATTTCAGAAAATTTCAAAAGTTTTCAGAAAATTAAAAAAAATTTAAAACAAAATTCAAAAGATTTCAGAAAATAAAAAAATAAAAATCAAAAAATTTCAAACATTTCAGAGAATTCCAAAAAATTTCAAAAAATTTCAAAGGATTTCAAAAGATTTCAGACAATTTCAAAAATTTCAAAGGATTTCGAAAGATTTCAGAAAATTAAAAAAATTGTCAGAAAATTTCAAAATTTTGGAAACTACAATTTGTTTAAAAATCAAATCGGCCATAGAATTTCGAGCGAGTGGTATCAAGTTGGCGATGAAATTGTAAAAAAAATATTAGTACTATTCAACCGAAGTTTTGCGAGTGCGCAAGTCACAATATCCCCCTAGTCAGTCTATAATAGTCTATTGGTAGACCAAACCTGAGCTAAATATCTTTAAAAATGTGAAAGTAAGAGCGTGATAAGTGAATTTCTAAAAAAATTCAAATTGTCATAATTTTGGAATCCATTATTTGCCATAATTGTGGCAAATTATGGCACAAATTATAACCACTCAACAGATTCGTGCCAAATTTGAACTTAGCCTTTATCTACCCACAATATATATGTGTACGAAATTCCAGAGCGATATCTTCGTGCAAGTAATTTTTCTCGACGTTTTAGAGCATTCTGAGCATTCTGAGATGAAAATCTGAAAATTTTTTTTTTTACGAAAACCACAGTTGTAAATGCCTAATATTTATAGAAATAATGCTGATGATACGATCAGCTCTATAATTATGATTTTATAATAGTAACATGTAACGATTATAATACGATTATTAAACTTTGGAATGGCTGCAAAAATTATTATTTTTCAATAAAAATTAACGGTAATCCTTTTGAAAAAATGGAAAAAATAAGTAATGCATTACTTATTTCTTCCATTTTTTCCAATATTTCTTGCAATATTAAAGCGAAAATTAGTATTTTTTTCAGCTATTCAAATGTTTACACTCTATTTTATAATCACTCCATATTATTATTATGAAATCATAATTACAAAACAAATTGTACTGTAAACTATATCTCATGAATTAATGGGGATTTACAACTCTGACGAAAACAAAGCTTCCCTTTCGGGGAAGCAAAAATGATGGACCTCGGAATATACGAAATATACATTTTGCTTCCTCAGAGAAGAAGCTTTGTGTTGTGAAATCTGTGTAAGGTCCCATTGCGCAGTTACTGGCTCAAGTTCAGAGCACCTACGCGATGTATTGAGAGCCGAAAGGGCTGGAGGAAAGGGAAAATGTCCTTGGGAGGTTCTCAGGAGTAGCGAACTAGGCTCTCTGGAGAGCAAGGTTTCCATCTTCCTTACCGTGGCTGAAGCCTCTACCTGCCGTAGAACGAAAGTGGGAGCGAGGAGATTGGATAAGGGATCTCCTTAAAAGTCGCGAAGCCTCACGGTAAGGCACGTACAGCACGTAACGCGCTGCACAACGTGAGGAGGAGTAAAAGACAGAAGAGGCAAAGGCACAAGCGGAGTAGCAGCTATATACGCATAGCTACCACTATCACTTTGCTCGGACGATCATTCACGGGGTTGCCAGATCGAGCGATTTTCCATCGGTAGATTGAACAATCCGCGATGCCGTACTTGCACGTCCTCGAGGCATCGCGGCAACCCCGCATAGACCATACCATAGACCACGCGAGCTTAAGACAAACGTGACTAAGGTCGTGCTCTATGAATAGCTTCGGAGTGTGAGGATTCAGCCTCGAGCGGCCGAACCTATGGGGTTGCTCCTGTAGATATTTATCCCAGGAATAAAATCTCATGGGAAATTGCTCATGACTGCAAGTAAAAAATAATCATTTTCGCAACTTTATTGAAATTTTTGGCATAACGGTTATCACCGGAAATTGAGAAAAAGGTTAAAATCCCATAAATTCCCTGTAGCTCATTTGCGATAATTAGATGATTTTGTCATAGAGAAAAAGAACGTTTGTTTCGAGGTTCAAAAGAATATGTATTTTTTAATGACATCAGCGGGGTGGGGGTCAAAATAGTGAATGACAAAAATAGCGAATTTCAAAATAAGGAACGCCTGAATCTAGAATGATCATCATTATGAAATTCGCTATTTCAGCCATTCGCTATTTTAACCTCCATCTTATTAAATTGCAGTCAAAATAGCGAATTTCATAATGATTACCATTCTATATTTAGACGTTCCTTATTTTGAAATTCGCTGTTTTAGCCTTTCGCTTTTTTGACCCCTAACCCATCAGCGGATAAGCAAGTAGGATATCTGTCAATGAATATCAGGGTTGCCAGATGCGCAGTACCTCGACTCGCCAAAAGCTGTCCCGGAAGTAGCCAAAAGTAGCCAATCCACAGGGTTTCTAAAAACGCCAAAATTCGCCACTGAATATCTCTAAGTATCCAAAATAACTGTATTTCGGCGCCATCTTGGATTTTTTAATTAAGCTTGTGAATTTTGTGATTTGTAGATACAAACAAAAAGAAGCTTGAATGTATGATAATTTATATATTTCAGTTTGTATTTTCAAATATTACATTGTAATATTGCAAAACATTTGGCGCACAATTTATACGACTAGCATAGAAACTTGCCAATCAGAAATCACCATTAGTTCACGGGAATAAGCGACGGAGGACAGAGTCATCTGACGGAGAAGTGTTGAAGATACATGCAACGAGTGCCAAAATATGTCTCAAAATATCGTCGCATTAACGATAAACGGATAATTAACGTAAACATAATACATTAAAAAATCTTACTGAGCATCTACGTGGAGATATGCATTGAGATATTTTTATAGGAGAAAGTAGATTAAGGTAAACGCCCCAATAGCCGGCCATCTTAGAGAACAAGAAACTATAAAGTTATATTTCTTATACTAAAATGACCTTTCTATAATTGTAACCATAACTAATGCACAGCTTAGCTTTTCTACTTTTCGAAAAGCATCCATTAATTCATGTCAGGCCCTAGCAGATCGAACAACCCAAAAAAAACCGTATTTCCAACCCGGTCGAATTGAGCCACAAATCCAACCGATAATTCTTGTCAATCCAACCGAAAAACCAACCGTGCTTTCAAAAGCTCGCAGCTTGCGAATAGGTTGGTTCTCGGGTTGTTGAGACACAAGTCCAACCGGAATTCCAACCGTCGCAAGAAGCATCGCTCGGTTGGTCTCAGGATTGTGCCAGGTTTTGCCAACCCGAAAACCTGCGCAAAAAGCAGCCACCGGTTGGTCCCTGGGTTTGCACAACCCAGGTCCAACCGGATTTGTTAGCAGTTCAAGCCACACTTAGAATTCACGGTCCTGAAATTCATCGTGCCATGATTTCTTTCAGTAATCGTGGGTAAAATCACGATCCTGCTGGGAATTTTCTTGTACCGTAGCGTATATTCTACGCTACGGTATAAACAACAGTAAAAACGACCCACGTCGATAAATGGGCGAACGGCGTTTTACGATAGCTTGTACTTATACATGGAACGACGAACAATCACTTGCGAGAAACGTTTCGGGTCATTCGCCATCTAGCGGAGCTAAGCCGGGTTTCCGCGTGACAAAAGGAAGGGGGTCCACCTCTTCACCATCGCCGACGCACGTGCACCCGAAGTTAGACCGCTAGATGGCGAATGAGCCAAAAAGTTTCTCGCAAGTGATTGTTTGCCGTTCCATGTATAAGTACAGGCTATCGTAAGTCACCTTACGCCCATATACCGACGTGGATCATTTTTATTGTCGGTTATACCCTAGCCTACAACATACGTTAGGGTATAGAAACACTCCCAGCAGGACCGTGATTTCGACAATGATAATTAAAAAATATCACGCCACGACGAATTTCAGGACCGCGAATTCTAAGTGTGGCTTGAACTGCTAGAATACCAGGTTAGACCTGGGTTTGCACAACCCAGAGACCAACCAGTCGATGCTACTTGTCACAATTGCAATTCGGTGGTTGGTGGTGGTTGCGACGGTTGGAATTCCGGTTGGACCTGAGTTTGCACAACCCAGAGACCAACCGGTCGCTGCTTCTTGCGCCGGTTGGTATTCTGGTTGGACTTGAGTCTCAACAACCCGTGGACCAACCTATTCACAAGCTGCGAGCTTTTGAAAGCTCGGTTGGTTTTTCGGTTGGATTGACAAGAATTATCGGTTGGTTTTGTGGCTCATTCCGACCGGGTTAGAAACACGGTTTTTTTTGGGTTTTCGCGGTTGTTTTCACGGTTGTTCGATCTGCTAGGGGGGGTATAGTTTTTTTTTAAAGTTAGGAAACAATTGAGAAAGTCGATGGACTAGTACCCAACCACCGATTTCAGGTAATGTCTAAATACCCGACCAAGCATGTCCCTATACGCAACCACCCGCCGATACGAGGCTATGCGATTCGTTGAAACTTCATTTTATTTCTTAAATTACACGCAACGTTTGGGATAATTTATGATAAATAATAACTAATAAAAAGGCTCACCGTGACGTGCAACCGGTATCAACTTGCCATAGAGGTTATGTTCGCTGAGTTTGTGTTGGCCGGGAATAGGCCGCGGTTGGATATCGGTACAGCATACTGCCGATGCGCCCCAATAGCCAACCATTGAAATTGACGACTTAGCAGTGGTTTTTCGCAAATTTTAATGGAAGATTTATAAAGTCTATTTATTCGCAAATACCACAAGCCACGAATTATTGTGGAAATCGTGAAAATAACAGCGTCATAAGCTTAACAACGTTACGCCAATTCTTAACGAACTGGCTAAAAGATATGCGCCGATCCTCTAAGCGGCGTCTGCAGTGCACAATATCTTTAAAAAACGTCAACAAAAAAAATAATGACTACTTTTAGTTATTGGCCTATGCAGTCATAAAGAATTGCAAAAATGGTAGCACTAGTTATTTATTTATTTCATATTCATAATTTCTTAATTTTAGTCAATATTTGTGTCAGTGGTTGGAGACTGGTACATGGTACCGGGGCGTTTACCTTAGCGTTTTGAGGCTTCGATTTCAGTGAAAATCGACGAAAATTAGAAATAACGGAGGAAAATTCTAAAGTAGCCAAAAATCGCCAAGGCGCCAATTTCAAAAATTCGGCGCAAAAGACGCCTTCGAAGTAGCCAATTTGGCGATAAGTAGCCAAATCTGGCAACCCTGATGAATATCACCAATTCGGGTCTGGCTCCCTCCCCTTGACATAACACTCCCGATTGTACAGGGCATTTCACTGGAGTGCGAAATTCTAGTAAAATATTCTAGTATGTTTACTATGTATGAAACCGATGGGATATATGGCCGGGACAGCTGACAACAAGATATAAAGATGGGAATCTCCCCGTTGCGCGAATCTGACGCGTGCGCGCCGCCACGTAGAGGCCAACACGTGCCCTCCGGTCCTATATTGCTCCACGATACGACCATGAACTTGCCACGCAGTCGTCCTCCGCTCATTCGGTCAGTTATTATTATTAACTCACACTAGAGCGCAAACTATCGTTCGCACACGCATCCACCACTACGAAAACGCACTAGCTACCGGCCGGTACGCTCGAATTCCAAGAGAAACGTTGTAGGTTCCCTACATCTCTGGTTTCTTTTCATCCCAATGCTAAAAGGTTCAATAGAAAGGCCACAAACCAAATAGACAGCCTTAGCCACTAAAATTGTACCTTTGAATCGAAACGACCTTGACAAGGTTACATCGCTCAGGTCAGGACCGAATTCCTTTTGTTTTTTTATCGTTCTAGGGCCTATACCAGTTTTTGGGATTCGTTGACCCTCCGGAAGTCAGCGCTAAATATTTTACGAGCTCACAGATCCCAGAAGCGATTTTTTGGCGAACCTAATAAATGCTTTCTATGATTATAGTCATTTCTGTATTGTAGCTATTGTTAATGCCTTTATTTTTTTTTTTTACTTTATAATTCGCAGGATTTAGACAATAAATGTACAATGCAAACAAACTTTTCGACGATAACAATAGAGAAAGAGGGACTCTGGTGAAATCGGCCTTCTGGTTCCTTTCGAACTACGTCGAATTCTCGGAACTGCCGAAAGTCGCGAGAGGCGCGTCCTTGACGTCCGGTCCTTGCACGCTCCTCACCTACACACTGTTTCGCACACTACGTGCTGTCCAACGACGCACCGAATTTACCTCTGACGACAAGACGAGACTGAGACACGTACCAACGCTTCCTATATAGCCACGGATCACGACCCACGCATAGATCTCTACTTTTTGTTTCCTCTTTTTTCCGTGATGGAGATTAATGCTTTCCGATGATACTCGAATGATAATTAGACTGATTAAAAAAAGTGCCATATTTTTTTTTTGTTCAGTTTAGTCATCAAGATTCAAGTACTTTCACAACAAAAGTACTTTAAGTACACTGAGAGAAAAGTACATAATTGATTTAACGATTTCACATGATAAAATGAATATAGGAAGGCTTGCAATGTTTTATGGTTGAAGCGATGATAATATGGTTCAATAAACAATACTTGCAAGGTTATTCGAAACAAACGTTCAAATCGTAATAGAATAATTTTTGAAACTATTATTATTTTGATGATTGCTACTATAATTATATTTGCTATAACCATAAAACAGAGACGTTCCTCCTGGGAATTATATTAATGGTTCATCCAACTATTTTCTTATATTTGCTATAACCATAAAATATAGACGTTTCTCCTGGGAATTATTGTTTATAGTTAGATTATCGTCGGTCCAACTATTTTTTTTTAATTACCAGATTTTTCTCTCAGTGTAACTTTGGTTTACACTGTTAGAAATTTTTGTATGAAAATTAATATAAAGTATTGGAAGTTTTTTTGCGGATACATGTATATTAAATTTAATACACAAATGTTAATTAATATACAAAAAAAAATGTTGTAAAATTAATAAAATACTAAATACTTCATAAAACTTGTGTTTATAACATAATTATTGGAATTTTAGGACATATCTGTATATTAAATTTTATATATTATATTCAATTATATTAATATGTATATTAAATAAAATTTAATATACATATTAATATAATTTAATATAATATATAAAATTAAATAAAATTTAATATACAGATATGTCGTAAAATTCCAATAATTATATTATAAACACAAGTTTTATGAAGTACTTAGTATACTGTATATTAATTTTACAACAATTTTTTTCTATATTAATTAACATTTGTGTATTAAATTTAATATTCGTGTAAATTTTATTTAATATACAGATATGTCGTAAAATTCCAATAATTATATTACAAACACAAGTTTTATGAAGTATTTAGTATACTGTATATTAATTTTACAATAATTTTTTAATTAAATAAAATTTAATATACTGTATCTGAAAAAGAACTTCCAATACATATATTAATTTTCAAAATATTTTTAACAGTGTAAATTTCGCAGAGAATCATTCTGACGATAACGAAGTTTAGAGATTAAGAGAAGATTAGACGAAATGATATGAAAGCTCATAGAGCGAGGATTGGAATTTGACAAAGAAAATACTTTTTTTTTTACTTACCTCTGAGACTAGGTTTCTTCGATTCTTCAATCTTGGATGGCGATCTGCTCGCAGGCAGACGACTCGGGAACGCGAACATCGCCGTGCTGACGAGCAACAGTAGAGCCGATATCAGGACGAGACCTTTAATCCGACCGTTTTAAGAGGGTTAACATTAGCATTGATGTGTCAAGAGGGTGTGGCGGTAGAATTTTCGATTTGGCTATCAGACTCAACATCTCGAAAGGAAAAAAAAACAACCCCAAGGTTAACAAAGTCATACAAATTTGAATATTGAATTATGAATTTGAGAAAAAACGTATATTGCACTTGACATATATATATTTTTTGTTTTTAATAAAAAATATTCATAAATTTTCTTACGAATATGGTGAGACATTAAAATAGCAAAATTGGAGTATGAAAGTTCACTGTTAAAAATCTGCGGCGTAAAATGACGCTGATGTGGACTTTTTGTTGGTGTTACCCATTATAGTGTTAAGTGTAACACTTTCTGCGGTGTAAAATTGACAAGGACGGTTTCGTTAAATTTAAGCCCGTGTCAATTTCATTTATCAACACCTACGTTAGGATTTTTCTTCGTTCTACGAATAGCAGTGTAACCGTAACACCCGCTCGTGTTAATTTGGCACTGTTTGGTGTCAACCATGTGCACATGGTGGGGCGCCAAATAGCCATGATCCGCAGTGGCTCGATCCTACGTATCCCAACTAAACACAGACGGTATTGAACACGGGCAACAGCATACAAATCAACTGGACACGTTACCAGTTCGACACGGCAGAACTCGACACAGCACTAACTGGACACGGCGCAACTCGACACGGCAAAACTTGACACATCACCAACTGGACACAGCAAAACTCGATAAACGTCAGTTCGACACCGAAAGACTGTCCAGTGACTCAATAGAACGCAGACCTCATTAGACGCAGACGAGACGTTTGGTAATCCAGCTATGTTCCAATTGGACACAGACCCAAAAGAACAGACGCAATTGACAAGTGCATCCTTTTGAGTCTGTGTCCAATTGGAACAAAGCTGGATTACCAAACATCTCTTCTGTGTCCAATGAGGTCTGTGTTCAATTGAGCCATTGGACAGTGTTTCGGTGTCGAACTAATGTTTGTCGAGTTTTACTGCGCCCAGTTTTGCTGTGTCCAGACCCAAAAGAACAGACGCAATTGACGAGTGCGTCCTTTTGAGTCTGTGTCCAATTGGAACAAAGCAGGATTACCAAACATCTCTTCTGTGTCCAATGAGGTCTGTGTTCTATTGAGCCATTGGACAGTCTTTCGGTGTCGAACTAATGTTTGTCGAGTTTTGCTGTGTCCAATTTTGCTGTGTCCAGACCCAAAAGAACAGACACAATTGACGAGTGCGTCCTTTGGAGTCTGTGTCCAATTGGAACAAAGCTGGATTACCAAACATCTCTTCTGTGTCCAATGAGGTCTGTGTTCTATTGAGCCATTGGACAGTCTTTCGGTGTCGAACTAATGTTTGTCGAGTTTTGCTGTGTCCAGTTGGTGATGTGTCGAGTTTTGCCGTGTCGAGTTGCTCCGTGTCCAGTTAGTGCTGTGTCAAGTTCTGCCGTGTCGAGTTGCACCGTATCTAGTTATTGCTGTGTCGAGTTCTGCCGTGTTGAACTGCTAACGTGTCCAGTTGATTTGTATGCAGTTGCCCGTGTTCAATACCGTCTGTGTTTAGTTGGGATATGTAGGATCGAGTCACTGCCCCATGATCAATGGCTGCAGCTAGTGTATCGAGGAATCTAAATCGCGGTTTGCTTGTATTGTTCTCGGCGATCAGTATTGTTTGTGCGGGAGTTGTAGAATACAAATGCAAATTAAGTGAGAAGTATTATTATCCCGTTCTGGATGTAACGATAAAAAAAGTTAAATTTAAAGGCGAAGTTCAGTGGATCAAAATGACACCAACGGATCGATTATCGGCTACGAAGATTTGTAGGAGACAGCTGTACATTTTAACGACAAGTGTCAAGCATTTAATGTAGCACAAAGCAAAGAATGTTTTAGTTTAGTTGTTGAATTACCAACATTAAAGCACAAGTGTGCATATGTTGTTAATCAACGATATGATAGTACTGACATGTATATGGTTCCCAAAATATGCTATATTTGAAATAAAAGAGATTTATAAAAAATTTGTTTGGTGAAATTAATTCAAACGAATTTTTGAAACAAAATATTCAGATTATAACACCTCTCCAGTGTTAAAATATTAACACCGCGCTGGTGTTACAGAATTAACACTAAGGTGGTGCTAATGATACGATTGCTAGTGGTGTTAAATTAGTGTCATGATTATTTAACACTATTCGATTTACACCGCTTGTTAACACTACAGTCGGTGTGGACCTACACGGAAAAAAATGCTTGGTTAAAACAACCAAGCGCTTGGTTATATATACGCCAGTCAATTAATTGGTTAGACCAACCAAGTTATTGGTGTGCGCCACCAAACGCATTCTAATACAACCAATAACTTGGTTGGCATAACCAACAATCTGATTGGTCTAATGGTCGATTGGTTGGCGCGTATTTAACCAAGCTTTTTTGCGTGTACATAGACACCGACTTGGTGTCATTTTTAACACCAGATTTTTAACAGTGTGATGAGGGGGTTACAACTTTTTTAACCTCTTTTAACTCTAGTATTGTAATGAACTAACCAAGCCACCATGCTCCAACCCATCCCGGATCAGTGGGTGTGATTTGCGGATCGGCGGACAAATCCGCGTAGAGCATAGTGCAGAGTGAGCCGAGAATGAAGCCAAGCGCTGGGCCGAGTATCCTGACGCCGATCGTGATAGCTGCGAAAAGAAAAAAAGAAGAAACAAAATTAAACAATAAATAAAAAGAAAGGACAATCCTACAACAGTTTTATAAGCTTTAATTTAGTGGAGAATCGCTTGGACGGTAGCTTCGGATCGTCGCGACTTTTCGGAGCCTCCTCTTTCCATCCTCCGCATCACATATTTCTCATCCAAACCGCTGAGAGGATCCGGTCGCACTATGCCCAGCAACAAGAGCATCGGCAACAGCATTTTCGGTTCTTCCCATTAAAATGTTACGAGCGCCGAATCCTCAACGAAATCCCACTTGCACACGACGTAATTTACGTTGTGCGCGCCAAAAGGAATTGGCCGCAGTGATGGCCACCATCGAATCAGAATTACAATTTCAATGAACTTCCACTCGAAAAAGTATTTAAATTATGATTTTAACGTTTTTTTTTCAAGTGTCAAAGTATTCAAATTACGATTTAAACGATTTTTCAAGTGAAAAAGTATTGAAATTATGATTTAAATGTTTTTTCAAGTGTCAAAGTATTTAAATAACGATTTAAACGATTTTTCAAGTGAAAAAGTATTGAAATTATGATTTAAATGTTTTTTCAAGTGTCAAAGCATTTAAATTACGATTTAAACGATTTTTCAAGTGAAAAAGTATTGAAATTATGATTTAAATGTTTTTTCAAGTGTCAAAGTATTTAAATTACGATTTAAACGATTTTTCAAGTGAAAAAGTATTGAAATTATGATTTAAATGTTTTTTCAAGTGTCAAAGTATTTACATTACGATTTAAACGATTTTTCAAGTGAAAAAGTATTGAAATTATGATTTAAATGTTTTTTCAAGTGTCAAAGTATTTAAATTACGATTTAAACGATTTTTCAAGTGAAAAAGTATTGAAATTATGATTTAAATGTTTTTTCAAGTGTCAAAGCATTTAAATTACGATTCAAACGATTTTTCAAGTGAAAAAGTATTGCAATTATGATTTAAATGTTTTTTCAAGTGTCAAAGTATTTAAATTACGATTTAAACGATTTTTCAAGTGAAAAAGTATTGAAATTATGATTTAAATGTTTTTTCAAGTGTCAAAGTATTTAAATTACGATTTAAACGATTTTTCAAGTGAAAAAGTATTGAAATTATGATTTAAATGTTTTTGAAGTGTCAAAGTATTTGAATTACGATTTAAACGATTTTTCAAGTGAAAAAGTATTGAGATTATGATTTAAATATTTTTTCAAGTGTCAAAGTATTTAAATTCTGATTTAAACACTTTTTCGAGTGAAAAATCATTTGAAAAAATATTCAAATCGTGGTTAAAAATATATTTTCAAGTGGAAAATCATTGGAATTGCAATTCGATGGTGTCCATCTCTGATTGGGCGATAGACCGAGAAGATGAGAGTACACTGGGCTGTAATATTACAGTAGATTATTATCTGCTGTGTTCTTTTTAAATGTGTTACTATTTTTATCTGTGTGATTCTGAGGTTTTTTTTTTTTATTTTTACATGTGTCATTACACATTACCAATCGATAAAAGCCAGGAAATAAGGATGAAAACTTACCAAAATACAAAGGTGATTCTCGACTGGCTACATTGTCGTCTATATAGGGTATTCCAAGGGTGTAGACTGCTGTCTGGCCCATCCCAACACCCAACAACGAAACGAAAAAAATCGCCAACACCACTGTCGTGATTTTGCTCTGAATTCCCTGCTTCTTCTTACAGTACTCGGCGGAGTCGGAGCGCAGAATAGGCGAAGCACTCGTCGCATTGATCCATCTTAAAAAAACAAAAATGAAAATTTTTAAGACATTTTTTATAAACGATTTCATTTAGGAAAAAATAATGAAAATTCCTGAGTCTGTCATCATGAGTTAAATTGGAAAACCGTTATCAGAGGCATTAGAGCGTTGAATTGGGGTTTAAATTTATTTTTAGAAACAATCGTGTTTTCTCTCGGTTTTTTTAGACCGATATGTGTAATGTGTTACATCTAGTCTTCTTGGCTATAAATATTGTTATAGTATTATGTAGGAATGCGGGGCCCCGCATGACCTACGACCTTGCGAGAGCAGGTGATACGACCAAGTATACCGATAAGTTCTACAACCTGTAAAATTCTTTTTTTCGATAAAGTTAATTGTTCATTATTTCATTCGTCGAATGGTTTGAAGGTTTTTTTGTGCAATGTACAGGAAATCCTTGTTCGCGAATAAATTATATTTATTTTGAAATTTAAAACAGAAATCCGTAAGTCTTGGAATTAAAGAGCCGGTTTAGTTTGACAAAAAAAATGTTCATCTTAAAAGTGTATAATTCAACTTCACTGTTTATTCTTTCGTAGGAAAAGTTTTGTTTTCAATTTGGTAAATTAAAAAAAATGTGAGATAATAAATATTCGTGTGTAATTTCACAATTTTTTTTAACCCATCGTAGTGCAAATCATTAATACTACATGAAGATTTTTGTTTCAATCGGTTTTGGCCGAGGCAATACATCGTTTTTACAGAACCCGATTCTACACAGCACCGACTCAACACCACTGACTCTACACAACGGCAATTCGACACATGCCTCGATTCAACACAACAGCAACTGTACACATCAGCAACTCAACATATCACCAACTCGACACATACCTCAATTCGACACAACCCCAATTCTACACAGCCCCGATTCTACACAGTCATAACTGTCACGAGCCAAATACACAACGGCAATACTCTACACAGCCCCGATTCTACACAGGCACAATTTGCAATTTTTGTTTCAATCGGTTTTGGCCGAGGCAATACGTCGTTTCTACAGAATCCGATTCTACACATTACCCACTCAACACCACTGACTCTACACAACGGCAATTCGACACATGCCTCGATTCAACACGACAGCAACTGTACACATCAGCAACTCAACATATCACCAACTCGACACATACCTCAATTCGACACAACCCCAATTCTACACAGCCCCGATTTTACACAGTCATAACTGTCACGAGCCAAATGCACAACGGCAATACTCTACACAGCCCCGATTCTACACAGGCACAATTTGCAATTTTTGTTTCAATCGGTTTTGGCCAAGGCAATACGTCGTTTCTACAGAACCCGATTCTACACATCACCCACTCAACACCACTGACTCTACACAACGGTAATTCGACACATGCCTCGATTCAACACAACAGCAACTGTACACATCAGCAACTCAACACATCACCAACTCGACACATACCTCAATTCGACACAACCCCAATTCTACACAGCCCCGATTCTATACAGTCATAACTGTCACGAGCCAAATGCACAACGGCAATACTCTACACAGCCCCGATTCTACACAGGCATAATTTGCAATTTTTGTTTCAATCGGTTTTGGCCGAGGCAATACGTCGTTTCTACAGAACCCGATTCTACACATTACCCACTCAACACCACTGACTCTACACAACGGCAATTCGACACATGCCTCGATTCAACACAACAGCAACTGTACACATCAGCAACTCAACATATCACCAACTCGACACATACCTCAATTCGACACAACCCCAATTCTACACAGCCCCGATTCTACACAGTCATAACTGTCACGAGCCAAATGCACAACAGCAATACTCTACACAGCCCCGATTCTACACAGGCACAATTTGCAATTTTTGTTTCAATCGGTTTTGGCCGAGGCAATACGTCGTTTCTACAGAATCCGATTCTACAGATCACCCACTCAACACCACTGACTCTAAACAACGGTAATTCGATACATGCCTCGATTCAACACAACAGCAACTGTACACACCAGCAACTCAACACATACCTCAATTCGACACAACCCCAATTCTACACAGCCCCGATTCTACACAGTCATAACTGTCATGAGCCAAATGCACAACGGCAATACTCTACACAGCCCCGATTCTACACAGGCACAAATGTCACGAGCTAAATTCACAACGGCAATACTCTACACAGCCACGATTCTACACAGGCACAACTGTCACGAGCTAAATTCACCAAAGTCCCGATTCAACACATCACCGATTCTACACCGTCACCAACTCTCATCCAATCATAGTGCGCCGATGAGTTGGAATACTTAAACGACATACGTTGATTGGATGTGAGTTGGTGACTGTGTAGAAGTGGCGATGTGTTGAATCGGGACTTTGATGAATTTAGCTCGTGACAGTTGTGCCTGTGTAGAATCGGGGCTATGTAAAGTATTGCCGTTGTGAATTTAACTCGTGATATTTGTGCCTGTGTAGAATCGGGGCTGTGTAGAGTTTTGCCGTTGTGCATTTGGCTCGTGACAGTCGTGACTGTGCAGAATTGGGGTTGTGTCGAATTGACGCATGTGTCGAGTTGGTGATGTGTACAGTTGCTGTTGTGTTGAATCGACGCATGTGTCGAATTGCCGTTGTGTAGAGTCGGTGGTGTTGAGTCGGTGATGTGTAGAATCGGGTTTTGTAGAAACGACGTACTGCCTTGGCCGATATAAATTAATGATAATTATAATTCAAACCCGTTTTACTCACCCATTAGGGCCGAAAGTTCCATTTTCGTGATGTTCCGGAAACCGGCAAAGATTAGAAGGGAAAGGAATGGTGGAATTGAGTTCGTCGGCCTTGCCACCGGGACCCATGCCACTGAGAAGCATCTCGTTTTGATGCAGCAGCTGTTCGCCAAAGATGAAGTGGGGCATCGAGCAGGTAAAAGAGCTGACCGCGAAGAGGATCATTCCCCATGCTATCCACTTGGGCCGGTGGCCTTGACCACCGTAATAGGTCAGCAAGAGCGACGAGCTGATCTGACCGATCTCAGTCGCTGACATTATTATACCCGTCGTCTTCGACTGGATCTGGAAGAGCTTCTCGATCGTCGTTATCACCGACACGAAGTACGTGTAGTACATTCCTTGAAGAACCTGTTTTCGTCGAATATTAAAAATTCATAATTGCCTGTTACATTTACATTGGTTAAAAATGAGCAATTTTTACATCTTTACTGCAAGCACAGAATGTAGTTATTTTTTAGTGAAATCATTTAAAAAAACGTAAACGTACTGCACGAGAATTAGCGTAATTTATCTCGGGACTATTTTCATTTAACGATAGAAATTGCTGTTTTCGAAAATTATAAATCGTTTGGAATACCGAATTTGTCATTAGCGAGCTTATTTCTCCGGGTTTGTTTAATCATCCAGAAAAAAGCTCTTGTTAACGGGACTAGATTCTACGCATCGAAAATAAAATAAAGTAAATTTCCGTTGATTGAAATAATTAAATGTTGAATAGATATTTTTAGTTAATATTACTAAATCTTTTTTCTGGGTGAATTCAATAGTTTTATCATTGATCGTACCCAGGTGATGCAAAAAGTAACGAGGAATGCCTGCTTCGTGGCGAAGAATTGAAGCCAATGAGGTCGACAAGGTCCCCATCCGCAGGATATATCGGCGTCGTCGAATTCCGTGTGAAGACTGTTAGACTTCTCGTCTCCGGTCCCGATGAGTTTGCCATTTTCGCCGGCGACGATATCCAAAACTTTGCCGTTCGGAATCGAGCCATTGTTGTTGAGCTTGTTGCAGTGAACCCCATTGCCGTTTGTAAGCTTTTCGCTCGACGGTATTATCGTCAGAACCTCCACCGTCCCGTTCGCCAAAATCTGCGTATCCTCGCCCGCCATAATTTCAAACTTTTTTTAACTCTCAATATAAACCGATGCACTGATATTCTAATAGTAATTTATTAGCCCGGATTCTTCAGCGCTGGTGAATCGTTCCGCAGGCTCAAAACGATTGGACTTGAGACCAATCCTTCCCGTTCAACCTGCAACATATCAACAAAATCGAAACATTAATTCTTCAGTTCCGCGTTTTATTGCAGAAAATTATTATTGATCCAAAAATAAATTAACAATTAACTCTTTGAGACGGTCTTTTTTCTCATCAACGAGTTGCTTGCACTTTGGAGCCTGAAGGTTTTTGAGAGATTGCTGACTATAAGTTTGATATTTAAATTCAGAAATTCAAAATGGCGGATCCGAATGTAAAGAATTATTTGATTCGAATGAAAATTGATATTCGGTGGTTCAACCTGCAACTTATCAACAAAATCGAAACATTAATTCTTCAGTTCCGCGTTTTATTGCAGAAAATTATTATTGCTCCAATAATAAATTAACAATTAACCCTTCGAGATGATTTTTTTCCTCATCAACGATTTGCTTCAACTTTGGAGCCTGGAGGTTTTCGAGAGATTGCTGACTATAAGTTTGATATTTAAATTCAGAAATTCAAAATGGCGGATCCGAATGCAAAAAATTATTTGATTCGAATGAAAATTGATATTCGGTGATTTAACCTCCATCATATCAACAAAATCGAAACATTAATTCTTCAGTTCCGCGTTTTATTGCAGAAAATTATTATTGCTCCAATAATAAATTAATAATTAACTCTTTGAGACGGTTTTTTTCCTCATCAACGATTTGCTTGAACTTTGGAGCCTGGAGGTTTTTGAGAGTTTGCTGACTATAAGTTTGATATTTAAATTCAGAAATTCAAAATGGCGGATCCGAATGCAAAAAATTATTTGATTCGAATGAAAATTGATATTCAGTGGTTCAACCTGCAACTTATCAACAAAATCGAAACATTAATTCTTCAGTTCCGCGTTTTATTGCAGAAAATTATTATTGCTCCAATAATAAATTAACAATTAACCCTTCGAGATGATTTTTTTCCTCATCAACGATTTGCTTCAACTTTGGAGCCTGGAGGTTTTCGAGAGATTGCTGACTATAAGTTTGATACTTAAATTCAGAAATTCAAAATGGCGGATACGAATGTAAAGAATTATTTGACTCGAATGAAAATTGATATTCAGTGGTACAACCTGCATCATATCAACAAAATCGAACCATAAATTTTTCAGTTCCGCGTTTTATTGCAGAAAATTATTATTGCTCCAATAATAAATTAATAATTAACCCTTTGAGACGGTTTTTTTTCTCATCAACGATTTGCTTGAACTTTGGAGCCTGGAGGTTTTTGAGAGTTTGCTGACTATAAGTTTGATATTAAAATTCAGAAATTCAAAATGGCGGATCCGAATGTAAAGAATTATTTGATTCGAATGAAAATTGATATTCAGTGGTTCAACCTGCAACTTATCAACAAAATCGAAACATTAATTCTTCAGTTCCGCGTTTTATTGCAGAAAATTATTATTGCTCCAATAATAAATTAACAATTAACCCTTCGAGATGATTTTTTTCCTCATCAACGATTTGCTTCAACTTTGGAGCCTGGAGGTTTTTGAGAGTTTGCTAACTATAAGTTTGATATTTAAATTCAGAAATTCAAAATGGCGGATTCGAATGAAAATTGATATTCGGTGGTTCAACCT
This sequence comes from Ephialtes manifestator, assembly GCA_963970395.1. Taxonomy (NCBI): domain Eukaryota; kingdom Metazoa; phylum Arthropoda; class Insecta; order Hymenoptera; family Ichneumonidae; genus Ephialtes; species Ephialtes manifestator. The sequence continues at coordinate 20,169,273 of OZ019978.1, read as the reverse complement.
ACATCATATCAACAAAATCGAGCCATTAATTCTTCAATTCCGCGTTTTTTTGCAGAACATTTTTATTGCTCCAATAATAAATTAACAATTAACTCTTTGCGATAGTTTTTTTTTCTCATCAACGATTTACTTGAACTTTGATGCCTGGAGGTTTTTGAGAGTTTGCTGACTATAAGTTTGATACTTAAATTCATAAATTCAAAATGGCGGATCCGAATGCAAAAAATTATTTGATTCGAATGAAAATTTATATTCGGCGGTTTATCGAGTTGATGATTACGAATCTCGAATCAAAAAACAGGAATTTTTCTACCGTCCCTCGCGTCATCGCAGGTTCGCAGCGGCATAGATGTGACTATATGCATCAGCTAAACCGGGATGCACTGCAGCACACGGCCAGCGTAACCTCGGCCTCTCACTTTCATTCGTGCCCGACTTTCCTCATTTCCCTTACTACAATCTCCATCTCCGACGCCCGGTGCGTTCAATCTCGTTCGATGGCCGACTAAGCGCTCAGCTTCGGGCTAATCCTTCACTGATAACGTGCTCAGCTAGTGAGAGTCAATTTCTGAGCAAATACGTCGATAGACCTACAAAGTCGTAAAAAAATTTTAATCGTCTTGCTTTAACAAATATTACTAGCGTCATAAAATTTCTAACATAATCGTATTGCAACAATAGTATACTCATCATCCAACTCATCAAGGGGAAAGAATTTCTAACTAATATTTAACTAATTGCGAATCCATCTTGACATAAATCACACTGGACGAACAATCGATCGTAAATCAATTGAAAGATTTTTCAAATGCATTCTATTTAAATCTGTTATCCTATATATTCTGTGCTACAATCAACTGTTGAGAAATCGAAGATGGTGGGACGAGCATATTATATAGGAATTTAAATTTTTCGTTATTATTTCTTCACGACTAAAAATTCCACTATGTAAAAGTTCAAAAGTTACGTTTTTTTTTTTAATTTAATTTATCACCCCATCCCCCTAAAGTCGGAGGTTGTGGGGTTAAGAAAAGATTGACACAATGACACAAATCTATATTATCGATCAATGCACAGCAGGAGGATCAAGAGAATTTTTTTTTATAATTCATTTATTTATAGCAGCCAAGTTTTTTTACAAAGTGATATTCGAAATAAAAACGATAAACCAATTTATAATGAAATGAAGAAACCGAATGGCTCTCGTCAACAGAGCCGCTACGCAAGTTTAAGAAATCTGGATCTCGAGTCGCATAATTGATTATTTGTTAATTAACGGTGAAGAACAAGTTTCTAAATTTTTGCATAGAGCATTCTGAATATATTCTTTATAGTTTGCAATATTTTAATTCCACGGTATCCGTATAAAGTATCCTTAGAAACATAAAAATTCATCGTGCATTCTCAATCAGTCATAAGAAGCAATGTTAAATGGTATAACTTTAAAAAATGTATTTCTCGAAAACCATGAAGATAAATTTACTCAAATTTTGGAGTTGAACTCAATTTATACAGTATTCATACACCGAGAGAAAAGATTTCATTGACGCCAAAGAAATGGGTGGATTGATTTTTTTTTTCATTGATTTCAACGAAACATTTCTTTGATTTTAATGAAATAGTGCATTTGAATTTCAAAGAGAACATTTCTTTGCATGTAAATTCAAAGAAACGTTTTCATTGATCTCTCTCTCGCGCACCTAACCTCACTTTTTTGTTTTCCGGTTCTCCCGAATGAACGGCTTTGAGTTTCGAGGAGCTAGAAGCTTAGCCTATTTGTGCCATACTTCCTTACATACTCACAAAATTTGAGCTTTATCTGCCGCGTACTTCAGGAAAAAATAGGGTTCGAAATTTTGAGCTGGTAAACAGAAGGTTTCATTGAATCAGAAACGATATCTTTGAAATCAATGAAAAAGGTTCATTGGTTTAAAGAAATGTTTCTTCGAATCAATGTCACTACTTTTCATTGAGTTTGAGATCATTCAAAGAAAAGATAGTATTGAAATTCAAGTATTTCATTTCATTGCTAAAGATTTCCGTGAATCAATGAAACTTTTTCTCTCGGTGTAGAGTATTCTGAATATATATTTTATAGTTTGCTTAGAAACATAAAAATCCATCGTTCATTCTCAATCAGCCATAACTTCAAAAAATATATTTCTCGAAAACCATCAAGATAAACTTACTCAAATTTTGCAGTTGAACTCAGGCTCTCCATATCAAGGGGAATTTTAAAAAAACCAGCATCTATATCTCGTTACTGTTTTTGCGCTCGACCCTCCTTAACTAAAATAGGGGGTCTTAAGCCGTATTATTGTTATGGCGCGAAAGATAAAAAAAAAAAATACTGCTACGACTTCAAAAAAATGCAAGAAAAACTGAAGAGAATCACGAGAGGATGGGACGAGACAAGAGACAGAAACTAGCAATAAGAGTCAACGTGTTATACAGGTACTATAGCGCACTCGTGTCGTGTTATAGCTGCTGGTGGTAGCGCGAGACTTGGTCTAGGTCGCCTTTCACTGTCCTACTAGCGCGTATCGTGGTTACTTAGCCTATTCCGAACGGCTAACGCCTCAATGCCAGCGTAGAGCAGTGTGCAGTGTGGCTGGTAGGACATGCCGGTATAACACAGAACACAAACGTATGCCTAGCTCAGCGAACGAGCGAGCGAGCTTGTGAGCCTATGAGCAGCGTCTCAGCCGCATCCTTCGCTACCGGCTCCAGCGAAGACTCTCCAGGTTTCGTGCAACCACGCGAAATGGAAAGCGTGTGAATGTCACATGTCCACGTAGATATATGATTTTCAGAATTTATATTTACCGTCAGTAGAAACAATGAAACGGTCATTTATGCTAATTTTCCACTCAATTTATTAATACTATGTAGCTTATGAATAATAAATTATTACACTTTATCTTGTGTTGCAAAGTATTATTTTCATAGAGTGTCATTGCAATTTAGTGAAGATGATAGACATGGTTTTAAAACATTTAAAATGTGATTTTCCACAGTGAGCTAAAAATATGGTATCTAAAATACCAGGAGAAGTTGTAATTAGTATCTTTCGGTAAATTCACTATAAGTTTAGGTTACACACTGACACGCAAAAAAAGGCTAGGTTAGAACAACCAAGTGCCTTGGTTATATATATGCGCCAGACGATTAATTGGTTAGACCAACCAAGTTATTTGTTAGGCTACCAATTTCTTGGTTGGACTAACCAAGTCACTTGGTAAGCTAATCAAGTGACTAACCAAGTCTCTTGGAAAGCTAACCAAGTGACTTGGTAAGCTAATCAAGTGACTAACCAAGTCCCTTCGTAAGCTAACCAAGTAACTTGGTAAGCTAATCAAGTGACTAACCAAGTCTCTTGGTAAGCTAATCAAGTGACTTGGTAAGCTAATCAAGTGACTAACCAAGTCTCTTGTAAGCTAACCAAGGGACTTGGTAAGCTAATCAAGTGACTAACCAAGTCTCTTGGTAAGCTAACCAAGTGACTAACCAAGTCTCTTGGTAAGCTAACCAAGTGACTAACCAAGTCTCTTGGTAAGCTAACCAAGTCTCTTGGTAAGCTAACCAAGTGACTTGGTAAGCTAATCAAGTGACTAACCAAGTCTCTTGGTAAGCTAACCAAGTCTCTTGGTAAGCTAACCAAGTGACTTGGTAGCTAACCAAGAGACTTGGTAGCTAACCAAGTGACTTGGTAGCTAACCAAGTGACTTGGTAGCTAACCAAGTGACTTGGTTAGACCAACCAAGAAATTGGTAGCCTAACAAATTACTTGGTTGGTCTAACCAATTAATTGTCTGGCGCATATATAACCAAGGCACTTGGTTGTTCCAACCAAGCCTTTTTTTTCGTTGAGCGACAGGGTTGCCAGATTTGGCTACTTATCACCAAATTGGCTACTTCGAAGGCGTCTTTTGCGTCGAAATTTTGAAATTGGCGCCTTGGCGACTTTCGGCTACTTTAAAATTTTCCTCCGTTATTTCTAATTTTCGTCGATTTTCACTGAAATCGAAGCCTCAAAACGCTAATCTACTTTCTCCTATAAAAATATCTCAATGCATATCTCTACGTAGATGCTCAGTAAGATTTTTTAATGTATTATGTTTACGTTAATTATCCGTTTATCGTTAATGCGACGATATCTTGAGACATATTTTGGCACTCGTTACATGTATCTTCAACACTTCTCCGTCAGATGACTCCATCCTCCATCGCTTATTCCCGTGAACTAATGGTGATTTCTGATTGGCAAGTTTCTATGCTAGTCGTATAAATTGTGCGCCAAATGTTTTGCAATATTACAATGCAATATTTGAAAATACAAACTGAAATATATAAATTATCATACATTCAAGCTTCTTTGTGTTTCTACCTACAAATAACAAAATTCACAAGGTAAATAAAAAAATCCAAGATGGCGCCGAAATATAGTTATTTTGGCTACTTAGAGATATTCAGTGACGAATTTTGGCGTTTTTAGGAACCCTGTGGATTGGCTACTTTTGGCTACTTCCGCGACAGCTTTTGGCGACTCGAGAGAGAAAAAAAGATACTGGTAACTAAATTTATAGTAAAATACAACCTCAACTATTTAAAAAAAGTTACCTGTACTAATTATTTATAGTCAATGCAACAGTTAACAATAGTTACCGTAACAAAAATTATATTGTTTTGAAAATTTAGCGATAGATGCAATGTACTATTTATAGAAAACATAATCACAAGTACAGTTTTGTTTGAAAAATTATTCAACAATTTTGAAATGGTCATTGAAACTACAATAATAAAGTTACACGAACTATAAGACAATAACTAAGATTGTATTTCACTAGATGTTCACTGTTAAAGCAACTAGAGCATTATGTTAAGACAACTATAGAATTAGTTACAATACCGATAATGTAGTTAAATTAACCAATAAATCAGTTAAAATAGCTATTCAAATTGTTGCATGGACTAAAAATCTACAGTCATGGCTTAATATTTGCCTGAATTCAAACCTGAGTGTTTCAACTTGCCCCGTGTTCCAACTAACGCCAATCTCCGGACGTGGCGATTACAAAAAAAAATTAACAAAAAAAAAAAAAAATAACCATAAACGAGCAACACGAAAGGAGCAATTGACCGTGAAGAGGGTGACTAAGGAACAAGAAATTTGACGCGGAAGATGGACGCATCCAAGTAGATGAAGGTCGATTATTCGCTCCACAATTTATACTCTCACTTGTACAGTACCTGCACCATATAATACAAAGCAGCGTAATATAGTATTCAGTCCATTCGAGAGTGTAGCAAAACAATTGGCCATGGTATCGATCGAAAGTTTGCATGCTTATCAAAGTCCCATTCCGGTCGAATACCATCAAGCCTAAATATGCTTGTCTTCAACGTCTTTATATATACCATTTTTTTGAAACGGACTTTGTTATCGTGAACTTTTTTTCTGGATGGCATGTCGATATGCTTAAAATTATCTGAAACGTAAATGTCATCAACTTCTCTGGAAGGCATTTAGTAGTTAAAAAAAAGCAAATAAAAAATGATGCCGTTTTTTAGACAGTTTGATTACTAGAAAGTGGTAATAATTTGACGTCAATGGAGTTTTCCCGGAGTTTCGTTATCGCGATTCTTCTATCAGTGCTACAAACCTCCTGTCAATATTTTCCGTAAGCCAATATTGCAGATTCTTGATAGTAAGTTTGTCTATTATATTAATTTATGTAGATATTCTCGCAGCCATAATCCGGTGTCCCGTGTGCTACTATCATTCTCGTATTGACATTGGGGACAAGGCAGACTTCATCGGCGCAACTCTTTGCTGCAAAATGTTTAATATATAATGCTAATGGATTTTTAAAAAACATAATGCATATTCCACGTACATAGAGCACAGTATTTACGTGCGCAATACAAACTAGCCCCCTTGGGCCGCACTTGTTGTGCCCGAGGGTCTGCAGTCAAGTCATTGAATTAACGCTAATTTATTGCTTTCAATAAAACGCGATCTGTGATGCTGTTAACACAGTCCAATGCATAAACTTTCCTGGGCGCGGCAGAAATGCATATATTTTATCTTAATTTTTTTTTCCACCATGTTAGCTGCGATATCGGGTTCGATAAACGATATACAAATACGAATTTGTTCCCAACTTCGTTGCATTATCGATCTATTTCTGTATCCATACACTGAGAGAATAGTTTGTTAACAATTAAGAAATCAAGTGTTAAATATGGCGAAATGAACCATTTTGTTATTCTTATTGAATCTCATTTGAGGCAAATAACATTTAATTGTCTCAAATGAAACTCGCTGACATTTGATAATAGTTAACAATTTTTAGTTGGCTCAACATACATTTAGTCCCAAGTAAAAAAATGATATATAGAGGATATAAAAAATATGTACAGTTTTAAACATAGAATTGGACACATAGAGTTTGCATAAACTCTATGTATAATCGAGATACAATTTAAATCATCTTTTGAACGCGGCTACGTGTCGGCCACTTCCGATTGGTGTAGACCCATGCAGAAATTTCGGCAAGGATCCAACTGGATCCTGCCTGGTATTCCCATCTTCTGGTCGGATTCCAGTCGGTCATCGGATCGGATTCCAGACATGGGCGGTAACGCGCGGAAACTGGATTCCGATCGGGATCTCGAACTGGGATCCGATCCGATCATTGACTGGATTCCAGCCGTTAGATGGGGATACTAGGCTGGATCCATCTGGATCCTTGTCGAAAGTTGGGAATACCAAGCTGATTCTAGCTGGATCTCTGTCAAAATGTCTGCATGGACAGCGACGAGACCGCGTCTCGTCTCCACATGAACTGCACACGTTGTTACAATTATGCGAGTTCAGGAAAAGTTTTTCGTACGGGTATTCGACAACATTTTACTGCATAAAGGGTGAAGTAAAATTAGTTCTGCACAAATCGTTGAGTAACGGGAAGACGATCCGGATTCTATTCAGAATCCAAGTAGAACCCCTCTTAGGGTAACCCTAGCAAATCCTAACAAATGATAAACTGTCATCGAATGCGTAACCGGAAATCTGATTGGGATCTATTCGGGTTCCAAGTTGGATAACCCATTTATGGAAACCCGAGCAAATCCCGACCAGGATCGAGTTTCAAACTGGGACACCCAGACTGCCCAAGTAAAAAAATTATGTATAGAGTATATAAAAAATATATATAGTTTTAGACATAGAATTGGACATATATAGTTTTTATAAAATCTATATACAATTTATACATAAACCCAACTTTACAAGTGATCTTATATATAAATTGCATATAGATTGTATATAGAGTTTATACAGACTATATATGCCCAATTACATATGTCACACGATATATATATATATATATATATATATTTTACTTGGGGTACCAATAACTAAATGGTTAGTTTCGGCATATTTAACACTTCTTTTGTTAACTGTTAACAAACTCTTCTCTCAGTGTATGTTTCAGAAAGTTGTTGGTTTGTGTAAACAAACAAAACTCTGTTCCTCACAGAGATTGCTTTGTCAAAAATAATGACGAAACAATTAGCAAGCTTGTACTTTGCAACCTTGTTGTTTCACTTTGATATCGCATTTTTTTGTAATTATAAAAGCCAATTTTTTATTTATTTTTTTTCGTTGTTGAGATACACTAATTGTTTTGCTGTTAATCCGACACGGAACGCCCCATATGTGTATGCGTATATCTGTAGGTAGTATATCTGGTTGCGAGCACGCCATATACGAAGGTCGTTGTCCATGTAGGCATTATGGTGGACATATACGCTTGGTCGATGTAATAATAGATTGTATTCACGGCCGGAGCTCGGAACCCACCGCAAATTATGGACAATCACGAAAGAGCGAGAGAGCGAAAGGGTGAGAGAGAACCGAGTGCAAGTGAGAAAGTGAAGGTACCTATCGGCATAATCTTTTTTGGCAAATAACACGCTTTGCCTCTGCTATATCTAACCTGGGCTATATCTACTGTTTTACCTTCCGCACCCATACAGCTACAATTCGTTATGTGAATAATAAATGTATGTACGGATTTAGGTATCGTACGCTTCCAAGTATACGTGCCATAATCGAATGGAGTCTGTGCATGCGCACGGGAAAGGCTACATCTTCGTTCAACGGAAAAGATACGAGGTGTAATGGCGTAGATGGGTTCCTGATGGATAATGAAAGCCAACCAGCGACGTACTTTCGTACTACAATCATCCTCAAGTCACCGCATAATTCCAATTTTGCTTCCGTTCTCTTTTTTATCAAAATTTTCCCTTTTTCTCCAATTCTCGTTGTTTTGCTTTGCAATTTTGTGCTAGACTGTCACAAAAATCGAAAGTTTTTACGCATAAATTTAATATCCAATTGTGATTCGACATAATAAATGTACACCCAGAATCTACGCATCGGAATTAAAATTAGTTATTTCACTGAGAAAAATAAATACGACAACTTGCTAAATATAGTGAGTTCTACTATAAAAATAATAAAACGTGCCATAATTTAGTTGCTAGATACATTATTTATTGTTACAACAACCATAAAAACATAGTTGTCGTCTGAGGGAAACATGTGTATTGTTGAATTCACCATCAACTTTTTTGGGTGTTGGATGCCGAATTACTAGAATTCTATTTACATTAAAAAAAAATTATTTGTAAATAATATACTTATTCAATAGTAAATATATTCAAATCTAAGAAATATGTATTTGGGTTACTTAATGTTACCAAATATTACTAAATATTTTTTCTCGGTGTACTTATGCAGTAAAATTGATGTAGATTATTGAAATTACTATGGCGTACATTAATTTTACATTGCAATTTGGATTTGTTAAAAATATAGAGTTTTGATGGACTATAGGGTTATTTATATTTCTGACTTTCGGCTTAAGCTTTGCATCGTTTTATACTATCGGTCGGTGGTTTCCTTTTTTTCTATCGCGATAATAATAAACACCGCTGTTGGAAGTACCACGCGGATAACCTACTTTCTATTCGCCAAACCTTTTTTTGTCGTTCACAAGCGACGAGGAGGAAAGGGAACATTAAAACTAGCAACCCGGGAGGAGGTTGCGGGCCCGGCATTGGCAATAGGCAAAACACACGTGCGGGAGCCAGCGATTCGTGTGCGTTGCTCGATTATTGTCGAACCGACAATTAAGACAGACGACGAATCACTCGCGCCAATTCTGCGGGCATAAACGCAGCTCTTGAGCATAAGCATATTACTGTATTTTTATTTACTTTACCGATCACGTTGCTGAGCTATGTGACTGTCTTTTTTAATGGATTTGTATTTTAGATTTTCAGTGGTTTACAATCTCACGTGGACTCGTGATTTATTCACCGAGAGAAGGACGAATCCTTCGCCAGTATGTAAAGGGCATTCCACGCCTAGCCGACCACGCTATTAATATTTTTGATGATATACTATAAATACTTTCTCTTTTCCCATAATTTGTATGAGACAAGAAAGTAAAAAAAAGGATGCAAAGTAGAACCTTGCACATTGCTTCCTCATTCTTTTTCGCTTTTTACAAAGCCGCCTCCATCAGGAAGTTTCTTTATTTTATTTTTGGCTTCCTCATTGAGGAAGCTTTGCGAAAGATGAAAGTTATTGACGAATCTGATGATTTCTGACGTTTTACGAAATCCAGAGCGACACCAATACATTTTTCAAAAATTCAAAATCACGTAAAATCCGAACCGCTTTACCGATCATCACCAAATTTGGTACGGAGCAGGGCTGATTGTTATTTTTCCTGTTTAGAAAATTTCAGTCGATTAGTTGAAATTTTACCTGAATTAGAGCAAAACGAAAGTTTTCTGAAAAATTCAAAATTTCATAAAAACCGAACCGCTTTACCGATTTGGCCCAAATTCAATACCAAAGATCGTATCACTTTGTTCAATTTTAATACAAAGTTTCAGCCCGATAGCTAAAAATTCGTTTGAGGTGGAGCATTTACGTACTTTTTTCAAAATTTCAAAATTCTTATAAAAATGAAATGTGTTAAGTGATTTTTGTAAAATTTATACCAATTGAAGATTAGCCAGTACTGTACATGTTGTATAAATTTTAGCTGATTCGGTAGAATACTTTATAAGTTACAGTTATATGAATTTTTGGCCCTGCATCACACACACACACATACACACACATGAAACATTCTCTTTCCATTCAGCCACTTTTTTTCGACCCTCTGCGATTTGCCCTGTAATTGATTATATGAATGTACCACTAAAAGACATTCTATGTGATTTTTTTTCAGATTTCTAAATATAATTTTTCAGAAAATGGCTTTTTTTATTCAAGTGCAAATATCTCAGAATTTTGAAGTTACTGAAAAAAAAAGTCTGCACATAAAAGTTGTCGTTTATTGTTAGCTTTCGAGCGGAATATTCCAAATAATTGTCACGTTCCTGTGAGTATGATTTTTTCCCGAAAAATGGAGGAATTATTTTCTAATTAAACAAGGATATTTTTTTTTACTGAAAAAATTACAGAGTATTGCTACATGACTGTTGATACCACAAAAAAATCGCCAGAGTGGCACCGATCGATCTTCTGGTATTAAAAAATGCATTGGTGAGAAAGTTCCGAAAAACGGGGGCATTATTATTATTTTGATAATAAAAAAGGTTACTTTTTTTGGCTAATAAAATTACAGAGTATTCTTGCATGACTGTATATATTGGAAAAAAATCATCAGAGTGGCAAGGGTCGAGCTTACGGTATTAAAAAAAATTATTCGTGTGGAAGTTTCGAAAAACGGGGGAATTATTTTTTTTATACCGGAAGCTCGATCCGTACCACTCTGATGATTTTTTTGCAATATTTACAGTCATGCAAGAATACTCTGTAATTTTATTAGCCAAAAAAGTAAACTTTTTTTTTATCAAAAAAATAATAACGCCCCCGTTTTTCGGAACGTTCATACAAATGCATTTTTTAATACCAGAAGATCAATCGGTACCACTCTGGCGATTTTTTTGTGATATCAACAGCCATGTAGCAATACTCTGTAATTTTTTCAGTAAAAAAGAAATATCCTTTTTTTGATTAAAAACTAATTCCTCCATTTTTCGGAAAAAAAACATACTCACAGGAACGTGACCATTATTTGGAATATTCCGCTCGAAAGCTAACAATAAACGACAACTTTTATGTGCTCACATTTATTTTCAGTAACTTCAAAATTCTGAGATATTTGCACTTGAATAAAAAAAAATTATTCGTGTGGAAATTTCGAAAAACGGGGGAATTATTTTTTTTTATACCGGAAGCTCGATCCGTACCACTCTGATGATTTTTTTGCAATATCTACAGTAATGCAAGAATACTCTGTAATTTTATTAGCCAAAAAAAGTAACCTTTTTTTATCAAAAAAATAATAACGCCCCCGTTTTTCGGAACTTTCACACAAATGCATTTTTTAATACCAGAAGATCAATCGGTAGCACTCTGGCGATTTTTTTGTGATATCAACAGCCATGTAGCAATACTCTGTAATTTTTTCAGTAAAAAAAAAATATCCTTTTTTTGATTAAAAACTAATTCCTCCATTTTTCGGAAAAAAATCATACTCACAGGAACGTGACCATTATTTGGAATATTCCACTCGAAAGATAAGAATAAACGACAACTTTTATGTGCTGACATTTTTTTTCAGTAACTTCAAAATTCTGAGATATTTGCACTTGAATACAAAAAGCCATTTTCTGAAAAATTATTTTAAAAAATCGGAAAAAAATTCATATAGATTGTCTTTTAGTGATACATTCATATAATCAATTACAGGGCAAATCGGAGAGGGTCGAAAAAAAAGTGGCTGAATTGACAGAGAATGCTACACATACATCCGGACAATTTTTCTAAACCACTTTTCTCGACGTTTCAGATCATTTTAAACATTATTACATGAAAATCTCGAGAAAAAAATATTTTCATGAAAACAAAGCTTCCTCTACGAGGAAGCAAAATGTCGACTTGAAATGAACGCGATATTTCGATCGCATAGTAAAATATGTCATAGATCGATATCGCAGTATGAGGTCCATATGTCTACCGGTTTATTGTACACCTAAAAATCGTACCGGTATCATTAGAGCCTTTTTACTCGGCCACCCAACAATGGCAAAGATTTCATTCCCCAGCTGACACGTTGATCTCCGCAGACTGTTTGACCTAACGTAATAAATTTGGAAGTATAGAGATCAATTCGTGATATCCACCTCAGCGAAGCGCCCTAAATTTGTAACGACGCAGCAGGAGCCTGTTTTGAATTATAGCGAGCGCTATAATCGCGATGCCAGCTGGCAAATAATTGTCCCAGTTTCGCGACAAGATAAATCGGTCCGTTCTGCTAGCTCGCTCGATCATTCCGAGAACAAAGGAATATAGAAAATTAAATGGGAGCCAGCAAAAATCAATATAAATGCTTCTTTTACAAACTATACACGATGAGTCCCAAAATACATTAATCAATTTCTCATTGATTTACATAGTAAATACAAGATGGTTCTCTGCATCCCGAATCCATGGATGAAGTTTCAAAAATAAACATACATACACTCAGAGAAAAATATACCAGGTCGAGCTATACCGATATAATTCCCAGGACGGACGTTCATATCGATTGGCACTGGAAACTATGTATTTGATTAGTTGTGCTATTATTATATTTGCAGCTATTATTTTTTTATCATTCACGGAAAAAAAGGCTTGGTTAAATACGCGCCAGCCGATTTCTTGGTTAGACCAATCAGATTGTTGGTTATGCTAACCAAGTTATTGGTTATATTACAATGCCGCTTGGTGGCGCTGACCAATAACTTGGTCATTTTTTTGCGTGTTTTCGTAACTATAAAGTATAATCGTCCCTCCTGGGAATTATGCTCTATGGTAAAAGTATGATAAAATTATAGTATTGTTGTTTCAACCATGTATTTTTCTCTCAGTGTATAGATATTTTTTCTAAATCACTTTTCTCAACGTTTGGACCATTCTGGATGTTGATATAAATTCGCGAATTTTTTTTTTTTTTGTTTGAGTTACAAAGCGTCATCTACGAGGAAGCAAAATTACCTTGCAACCGGAGCTGTAAATCTCTAATTCTTCTAGAAATATAGTCGGTGATATAATTGGCTTTATGATTACGTTTCCAGAAAATTAACATGTGGCGATTGTAATATATAGATGTTTAAACTTTTAAATAGCTGCAAAAAATATTAATTTTCAATTCAATTTCATGGTAATCTTCTTGAAAAAATGGAGAAAAATAGTAAAAAATTGAAAATTAAAATAAAATTTAATAAATTATTTCCTGCCCGTTTTTTCCGAATTATTTGGCGCATCCTGTCGTCCGAGAAGTTTCAGTTTATCTTTTGGAAATGTGATGAAATCCGCTAGGGAGGAAATCCAAAGTGGCACCTCCGATTCTTAGGCAGGAAAAAATGTATTAATTTTTTATTTTAATTTTCAATTTTTTACTGCCTAAGAATTGGAGGTGCCACTTTGGAATTTTTTCCTCAGAATCTTCATACAATTCGAAACACCTTGTAAAATTAAGACCAGAATCAAAGAAGCTTTTTTCGTTAAAAAAAAATTATTTATTGCTTTTTGTGCGAAAAATTGACTTTGTTCCGTTGGAAAAATTATGATTTTAACATCACTCGAAAGTAGAAGGAAAATGAAAAAGGTAATGTTCTTAAGAATTTTTTGAGCGTCTAATATTTTCTGAGATAGGGTAGAAGTACCGGTTGTGGCCACTTTAAGAATTTTCCCATTTTCAAGTACTTGTGATTGGGACCAAATATCATAAAACTGTTTTGGACCTACACTTTTCATATCTGAGAAGAATATAATTTCAGATTTCTAGCATTAAAATCTTCATATGTATCGAGAAAACACTGGAAAATAAAAAAAGTAGGAGCATAGCCATTTCACCAGTTCTGGCCACAGTAATAGACCGGTTTTGGCCATGCTTAAAATTAGAATAACTCAATATTCATTGCACTTCAAGCATTTTTTAAGGTGTGTTTAATAAATCAAAATCGTATTCTTTTGAAAGCATCCAATTCCTCTACACGAAAATGTCTTTAAAGCACAGATGCCATCTGTGAACCTAACTAACCTTTTTTGACATTCTTCTCCTTCGTTTTGCACTCTTTCGTAGCAGCTTTCTTTGTCACAAATAGTCATACATTATATTAATGTTTTACTCTTTACACTTTTATTTTTACTTTTACCAGAGTTCTTTCCGAAAGTAGATTTTCGCATTGCATAATGATGGGAATCTTCAACATGAAAGGTGTTCCACCGCTTTACCTTCTTTTTTACTATACATTTCTAAGAATATATTTTTCTTAGCGTTTCTTCGTTTTTTGTTTCTTCTTTACGAATTTATGAATTGATTGTGTAATAATTAACGAAAAATTAATGATTATATTATCATGGCCATATCCGGGGCAACATACTTATTCCATGTACCAGTTGTGGCCATCGTATTTTTTATAAATGTACAGCTTTATTTCAAACTTTTAGTACATCAACATTTGCAGTGATGACTCTTAAGATTGACATGTGCAAAGCTGCATGCAATTCGCCAACTATATAATCCGAATATGTATCTAGAGCTTTCGTCAAAATCTTGTCGAATTCCGTAAGGAGTTGACAATTTGATGAATCAGCTGATGATACTTTAATTACTGACACAGTACTTTTTGTAATGGAGATGAACGGACGTCAAAATGACGATAAATGTTTCCAAAATACATAACGTTATGAAAAATTATGATTAAATACAGGTACAGTATTAAAATAGCCACGAAAAACGTATTTAAGTGTAGGGGTGGCCACAACCGGTACTTCTACCCTAGAGTGGATATTTAAAAAAAAACGTAAATCCTGAACGGCACCTTTTAAAAATCTGAAAAAAATCACAAACACCCATCTCAAATAGTACACTGACAAATTTAGAAAAATATCCGGGAGGTCGACCGAAAAAAGTGGCCCGGTTGATAAAGAATGCCTCATGTAGTTAAAATTACCGCTAACGTCACGGTAGTAAATACTTCTGGCATCGTGAGGTTGGAACGAAAGGAAGGCGGTACGGTTCCCTGGAGGTTTCAATTAGGACAAATGCCGTCGCCGTCGTCGTCGTCGTCGGTGGTTGCGATGCACCGACGTTCGCGAACGTGTAGAGGAGGCGAAAGGGAGAGGCGAAGAGTGAGATGGAAAGTGGTCGAGGGCGGCGGGAAAAGGGCGGGAAAAGGTAGAGAGGGTATGGCGAATCGAGAGTGACAGAGCCGGGACAAGAGGAGGAAAACTGCGAACAAGAATGAGAGTGACGGACAGGAAAAGGACGAGCAACCGGAGAGAAAAAGTTAAGAGGCCCACGGGTGGCAGAATGTAGGAGTAGAGTAGAGCATCAGAGGTGAAGCTAGGTATGTATATGTACATGTAGTTCAAAGATAGAAGCTTACTGGGTTGTAAGTGCGCAACAGGGCCACGTAATTACATCGTTTATGCCGAGTTACACCATCGGATACTGTATCTGCTGTTATCCAAGTATTCGCATTCCTTATGTATCTCGATGTGCTTATCGTGAAGGAATTTTTTCAAATCAAGTTTCTGAACAAATTGTAAAACAAAGATTAAAAATTTATTTAGTTTCAGACTAAGTAGACAAATCCACTTATTAATTATTTAGATCAGCTACAGCTAAAAAAATAGATAAATGCTAAATTTTATGTCAACATTGTTGTAAAAAAAAATGTCATTTAATTCCAAGTTGATTTTTCTTACAGTCTGTAGGAAGCACTTCCAAGTATTCGCATTACTTATATATCTCGATGTGCTTATCGAGAAGGAATTTTTTCAAATCGAATTTCTGAACAAAATTGTAAAACAAAGATTAAAAATTAATTCTGTATTAATTTAGTTTCAGACTAAGTAGACAAATCCACTTATTAATTATTTAGATCAGCTATGTAACATTAAGGTTAGAAATCTCCACAAAAAAATTACATAAATGCTAAATTTTATGTCAACATTGTTGTAAAAAAAATGTCATTTAATTCCAAGTTGATTTTTCTTACAGTCTGTAGGAAGCACTTCCAAGTATTCGCATTCCTTATATATCTCGATGTACTTATCGAGAAGGAATTTTTTCAAATCGAGTTTCTGAACAAAATTGTAAAACAAAGATTAAAAATTCATTCTGTATTAATTTAGTTTCAGACTAAGTAGACAAATCCACTTATTAATTATTTAGAGCAGCTATGGAACATTAAGGTTAGAACTCTCCACAAAAAATTTACATAAATGCTAAATTTTATGTCAACATTGTTGTAAAAAAAAAGTCATTTAATTTCAAGTTGATTTTTCTTACAGTCTGTAGGAAGCGCTTCAACGGCCTTAATACATGGCAGTAGTGGTTGCAGAATAGTACTACGAGTGTTGCGTAACAGTACATAAGTGAGAATCTCGTGGGACACATGCGGACAATCCGCACGTGCATTATTCCACGTACATCTGATCATCATAGTTACATCTGCTCGTTGTATACCTACTGACACGTATACACCGAGAGACGTGTATGAGATAAATGTAGTTGAGTTCATCAGGGCGAAAAAGTGAAGTGAGAATAGAAGAAGAACTTGGAGAAGGGTCGGTGTGGGGTGTCGGAGACCCCTACCCCCCTTTCACTACCACCCCGCGCAAACCATGCGGAGTCGATGACGTTGAACGTGCAGAGTTCAAAGATAGGAGCACTGCACTGACTCGCATGCGTGCACTGTGTCGCACATGCGCCTCACCGATCCACATATGCACTTTGAATAAATGTGTATGTATATTTATGTATACATGTGTGTGTGTGTTGCATACTGGGGAACTCGAGCACCGAACACTTTGGGTTCACCAATACAGACGATTCGCGACGAGTGGGATGAAATGCAAAAGGGGAGAGGGAATTACGGCGACGAGGGGCGGCAGTGCCACGTACCGATATATACTACACTTCTGTACGTAAGCCGACGCACCATTGAGACCTGACCTACTTCAAGGCGCACGGTTCGCCGACACCGCTCTGACCCTGCGCCGAGCTAGCCAACTCCGAGCATCCTTATGCACATCGCCGTGCATCGGCAAATATAATGTACACACATATGCACAGGGCTGTTAAAAAAAACATAATTTCTTTATAATCGGTTGCTCCTCAAATGCTGTATTGCTTATCACAAAAAAATGCTTTCGCGAAAGCTGGGAGTTGTGCGATGATATTAAGTACTGCCGCATCAAGGCCAAAATTCATTAAAAACGGCGATTTTTAGACATTTTTTTATTTTACTTGGTGAAGCGCTCATGGAGATTGTGGTTGCTTTCGATAAACTATGAAATTGTGTAAAGGCAGAAACATGTTCGATAATGTTTAGTACTGCCGCATCGACATTGAAGTTAACAAAATAAAAAATGAAATCCTTTAAAACATTGAAATATTCATCTGCTCATCGACTATTTCGCGCGTTTTCAAATGACTAAATGGCTCATGAAACGGGAGTCCTGTATGATCAAATTTAGTACTGCCGCATTGATATCGCAGTTTTCCAAAATTCGAAAATCGCTTATCATCATCATGATTATGATCATACATGACTCCCGTTTCAAGAGCCATTTTTCCGTGTATTTTCATTTTGCTTCCTCAGAGAAAGTTATGTTTTCATGAAAAAAAAGAGATTTTCATGTCAGGATACTCAGAATGGTCCAAAACGTCGAGAAAAGTGGTCCAGAAAAAATGTCCGTATGTATATGTGTGTGTGTATGTATATAACTTACAAATACAAATAAATACAAAATTCAATCGCCTATAACAGAGGAATGGTTTTAGCTATCGAGCTGAAGTTTGGTACAAAAGTGAAGCACCATCCCCTCTTTAATTCTTGCAGTTTTTAACAAACTATATACACAAATTACGATTTTATGCCGTTTTGAATTTTTTAAAAAGGGCGTGTGCGCTCTAACTTTCGTAAAATTTAGTCTATTTGGCTAAGAAGTTGTTGATAACTCTGTCAGATTAGGCAACCGTGGCCACAACCACTTTTCTACCGCGAAACCACACGGAGAGAAATTTCTGTGTTGTGACAACATAAAAAGAGGACAACAAAAATTGTTACGTCAGGCTAACAAAAAAATTGCTCAGCCCATCAAAAAGATTTGTCAGCTGAACAAAAGATTTGTTAGCATAGCAAAACTGATTTGGCAGCCAAACAAAAAATTTGCCAGCCTAACGTAACGATTTTTGTTGTCCTCGTTTTATGTTGTCACAACACAGAAATTTCTCTCTGTGCACCGGTCGCCTTCCGCCGTACAATTTATTACTGAACGACTATGAAACAACCTTGATGCTGCACCGAGAGAAAAAGTTTCATTGATTCACGGAAATCTTTGCCAATGAAATGAAATACTTGAATTTCAATACAATCTATTCTTTGAATGATCTCAAACTCAATGAAAAGTAGTGAGGTTGATTCGCAGAAACATTTCTTTAAACCAATGAACCTTTTTCATTGATTTCAAAGATATCGTCTTTGATTCAATGAAATCTTCTTCTTACCAGCTCAAAAATTCGAAACCTATTTTTACCTGAAGTAAGCGGCAGATAAAGCTCAAATTTTGTGAGTATGTAAGGAAGTACGGCGGAAATAGGCTAAGCTTTTGGCTCCTCAAAACTCAAAGCCGTTCGTTCGGGAGAACCGGAAAACAAAAAAGTGAGGTTAGGTGCGAGAGAGAGATCAATGAAAACGTTTCTTTCAACCAATGAAAAAGTCTCTTTAAAACAATAAAACTGTTTCTTTATTATATGCTCACTAAGTAAATCTTTATTTACAGGCAATGAAATGTTCTCTTTGAAATTCAAATGCACTATTTCATTGAAATCAATGAAAAAAAAATCAATCCACCCATTTCATTGGCGTCAATGAAATCTTTTTGCTCGGTGTGGTGGCAAGACGGTTGTTTTCGGTTGCTGCAGTCGGAAGTGCAAAAAACTGAACGACTATGAAACAACCTTGATGCTGCACCGAGAGAAAGTTTCAATACAATCTATTCTTTGAATGATCTCAAACTCAATGAAAAGTAGTGACATTGATTCGCAGAAACATTTCTTTAAACCAATGAACCTTTTTCATTGATTTCAAAGATATCGTCTTTGATTCAATGAAATCTTCTTACCAGCTCAAAAATTCGAAACCTATTTTTACCTGAAGTATGCGGCAGATAAAGCTCAAATTTTGTGAGTATGTAAGGAAGTACGGCAGAAATAGGCTAAGCTTCTGGCTCCTCAAAACTCAAAACCGTTCGATCGGGAGAACCGGAAAACAAAAAAGTGAGGTTAGGTGCGAGAGAGAGATCAATGAAAACGTTTCTTTCAACCAATGAAAAAGTCTCTTTAAAACAATGAAACTGTTTCTTTATTATATGCTCACTAAGTAAATCTTTATTTACAGGCAATGAAATGTTCTCTTTGAAATTCAAATGCACTATTTCATTGAAATCAATGAAAAAAAAATCAATCCACCCATTTCATTGGCGTCAATGAAATCTTTTTTCTCGGTGTGGTGGCAAGACGGTTGTTTTCGGTTGCTGCAGTCGGAAGTGCAAAAAACAGCGTTGGCAGAATCGCGGTTGCCAAGCGGTTAATTTCACAGCGTTTTGCTACCATCGTTTTACGGGTTGTTTTGAGGTTGCGGTGATCCGATAGGGAAGTGCACTCAATGTTGTTTGGTATTGAATTTGGCTCAAACCGGTAAAGTGATTCAAATTTTATTGAATTTTGAATTTTTCAAAAAATTGACACTATCGCTCTATTGTAACTTTTGCAAAATTTGAGATAGCGAGCTCAAATTTTGTATGTAAATGAAACAATATTCAGCCATTATATTTATTTATTTATTTATTATTTATTATTTCATTGAACGGGACAAGCCCTTGACAAAAATATTGTGACGACGGCCAAGCAGGCCGAGAATACAAAAAATAGTTACAATATAAATAAAACAAACATGTAAAGACCGAATTAACTAAGGAGTAGAACGTAGATATGACCAAAATAGTTAAGCATCCTGCATGTCAATATAGTTGCTAAGGTCCCGCAAAAATGACGAAATGGCCAACAAAAAGAATCAATAAATCCAGCTGCAACACTACCAGACCTCAGCAACCTTGACAGAGGCTCATTGACTCCATAATTAGTCCTGTGACAACAAACATAAAAGGGTAAGTGGTTTCGCACATTTCTCAAGGGAGCCGAAATAGTCACCAGCTCAAGTATATATGTATAATTTAGTGACGAACGGTATGAAATTTTTGATTTTCTGGAATGTTGAATTATTAAAAAAAAAATATACGTTATCACATTTACTTTCGGAAACGCTATAATAATAACGAAATAACGGAATAACGAAATAGAAAAAGCGAATTCACAACATGTTTATTTATCTAATTAAAACAAGGATGCAAAGTAGAACGTTGCACATTGCTTACTCATTATTTTTCGCTTTTTACAAAACTTCCTCTATGAGGAAGCCAAAATTGATTAACATACTTTCTCATAGAGGTTGTATTGTAAAATGCGAAAAATAATGAGGAAGCAATGTGCAAGGTTCTACTTTGCATACTAAATATACTATATAATTTTAGAATATAGTAACCGAGGTATATAATGATTATTGTGTGCCGCACAAGCATATCGATAGCAGTAAAAGCAGTCAATATCAGCCTGAACGAGTTCAATTTAACGAACCAGAATTGGAGCGACGTGTTTTTGGCAATATTTGGATGCAACAAGCTCTGCAGCTTTGCTCGTTGATTCCAGACTCACTCAGCTTCAATCGTGAACCCGGTTAATATTTCGCGAATTCGTTGAATCGAGTTCATAAAATGTTTCATATGCCAGATGACATATTTACATTATTGTCATAAACAGAAGTTACAAATAATAATAACAATAATAATATTTGTTGTTCCAATAAATATGACGTTAAATAATGACTGTATTTTATATATTTATTCGTACATTTTTTAATTTCTCTTAATATAAGTAAGAAGTGGATGCAATCTGTTGATACTAATTGGTGCGCTCAGATAGTGCAGCCTCGAATTGCTTCTTTTTTTCTCATTATTCTTATCTCGCTTCTGCCAGGACGTTTCACAACGGAATATCAAATTCCATTAAATTTCGTGGAACAAAGTTGTGTATTACTTTTTTAACAAGATAATTCCTATCCAATTCCACGAAGAGAAATGAAGAGTTGATATAAAAACAATATATTCGTTCTGTCTGCCACGTATGAATTTCTCGCTTTCTTCGCAAAACAAATAAATACATTTCTTTTTTTTCTTTCTTTTTCTTTCGACGAATTAGTTGCTTTATTTAAGCAAACAAGGGTTAAAATTCGTCGAACAAAATAAGAAAAAAGGAAAGGAGAGAATAATTACCTGATATTTAAATTCCACTTAAAAAAAAACACAAAGTGAAAAGAAAAGTTTCTATCGAATAAAAAATGCGCGCTACAAAGGATTAAATGTCAGAGTAAAAGTTGAAAAAGATTAATTCTGGTGAATCCCACGAGAAAAATAAAGTAAAGAGAAGACAGTGATGCATCATCTCCGATGCACTTTGGTGCAGCGGTACAAAAGTCCCATAAATTGTGGCATTCGTGGCTCCTCTCGTGTGTTTGAAATAAAGAGAAAATTCGTCGCATTGGTTGAACACATATACGTTTGGCTTTCATGCCTGGCTCTCGCAGATCTCAGCCAAAAATAATTCCGGCAGCGTGGCTGGCCGTCTATAAATTCACCTTGAAACGGGTGACTACCTCTTTCACTTCGTTTCCAGTTTCTGCTTCATCTTTTTCTTTGGAAACGTTGTTGCACATGCATATAGCAGCTGCGATGCTACCGCATCGAAATATCGAGGGAGACGAGAGATCATCACGCCGCTGGATAGCACATGCGCTGCCGAATGCAACGCGGAACGCTCGGGGCGAGGCTTGGAGGAGTTTGCCGAGCTATCGTCAACTGGGTCAACAAGAGGACAACGTCATCGAGCGCTCTGGTATATAGCTGCGCCTCGATTGCTCCTACAGCGTAGCCTGCTACTCCTAAGGTGGGTGTCCCAGTCATTGACACGTTAAGGAGCCTCGGTCGTTGGACTCATTTCCACAGTGGAGCTTCATTCATTTTTTTATCATTTTTTTATTTATCTCTTTTTTTTCGTCCTCATAGACGTAACAATGGAAAATTCTTAGGCGTAGGCATAAACATTGTCACACCGAGAGAAAAAGTTTTATTGATTCACGGAAATATTTGCCAATTAAATGAAATACTTGAATTTCAATACTATCTTTTCTTTGAATGATCTCAAACTCAATGAAAAGTAGTGACATTGACTCGAAGAAATAATGAACCTTTTTCATTGGTTATAAAGATATCGTCTCTGATTCAATGAAACGTTCTTTTTACCAGCTCAAAATTTCGAAACGATAGTGAAGGCCAAAATTCTCTATCTTGAAGAAAAATAAATTTAGGCTGGATTTACCGATCGGAAGTCGGATCTGTAAATTTTTTTATTTTCAACAAAATACATATACATTTTTTTACAGAATGCAATATATATATTTTTTATCTTTATTCTTGACACGAGTAATTAAAAGTGTGCATTACCCCGGCGCATTATTATTTTGAGATTGCTCCTACAGCGTAGTCTGCTACTCCTAAGGTGGGTGTCCCAGTCATTGACACGTTAAGGAGCCTCGGTCGTTGGACTCATTTCCACAGTGGAGCTTCATTCATTTTTTTATCATTTTTTTATTTATCTCTTTTTTTTCGTCCTCATAGACGTAACAATGGAAAATTCTTAGGCGTAGGCATAAACATTGTCACACCGAGAGAAAAAGTTTTATTGATTCACGGAAATATTTGCCAATTAAATGAAATACTTGAATTTCAATACTATCTTTTCTTTGAATGATCTCAAACTCAATGAAAAGTAGTGACATTGATTCGAAGAAACGTTTCTTTAAACCAATGAACCTTTTTCATTGATTATAAAGATATCGTCTCTGATTCAATGAAACGTTCTTTTTACCAGCTCAAAATTTCGAAACGATAGTGAAGGCCAAAATTCTCTATCTTGAAGAAAAACAAATTTAGGCTGGATTTACCGATCGGAAGTCGGATCTGTAAATTTTTTTATTTTCAACAAAATACATATACATTTTTTTTACAGAATGCAATATATATATTTTTTATCTTTATTCTTGACACGAGTAATTAAAAGTGGGCATTACCCCGGCGCATTATTATTTTGAGATTGCTCCTACAGCGTAGTCTGCTACTCCTAAGGTGGGTGTCCCAGTCATTGACATGTTAAGGAGCCTCGGTCGTTGGACTCATTTCCACAGTGGAGCTTCATTCATTTTTTTATCATTTTTTTATTTATCTCTTTTTTTTCGTCCTCATAGACGTAACAATGGAAAATTCTTAGGTGTAGGCATAAACATTGTCACACCGAGAGAAAAAGTTTCATTGATTCACGGAAATCTTTGCCAATTAAATGAAATACTTGAATTTCAATACTATCTTTTCTTTAAATGATGTCAAACTCAATGAAAAGTAGTGACATTGATTCGAAGAAACATTTCTTTAAATCAATTAACCTTTTTCATTGATTTCAAAGATGTCGTCTCTGATTCAATGAAACCTTCTTCTTACCACCTCAAAATTTCAAAACCTATTTTTTCCTGAAGTACACGGCAGATAAAGCTCAAATTTTGTGAGTATGTAAGGAAGCACGGCAGAAATAGACTACGTTTCTGCCTCCTCGAAACTCGAAGCCGTTCGTTCGGGAGAACCGGAAAACAAAAAAGCAAGGTTAGGTGCGAGAGAGAGAGATCAATGAAAACGTTTCTTTGAAATTCAAATGCACTATTTCATTGAAATCAAAGAAATATTTCGTTGAAATCAATGAAAACAAAATCAATCCACCCATTTCTTTGGCGTTAATGAAATCTTTTCTCTAAGTGCAAAGGGCCATCGAGCGGAGTCCTTCAGCCCTCGGTTATCATAGTATACAGCTAAATTATTATTATTATTATTATTGTTTTAAAAGTAAGATTACGCGTTTAACGTTTGTATTCTATTGTCTCTCATACACTCAAAGTACAATTCAGAGCATTTTATCTAATATTATTTTGCGCGGAATTTTTATATTCATCGGTCGCATTCGATCAATCAAGGTTTATCGTCCCTATTTTACAAAGTATCACGTATCTATTACACTATCCATATTATATCAATGTATATACACTACTTGTGCAGATGTTACTAAATAACAGAACGATCATGGATCCTCGGTTGCAGGAGCAGGGGGAAAGGGAAGACGATTTTATATCGCTTTCTCAACTGGGTCAACGTGATCATGCACTTGCCAAGCTCGGAATATGCGCCGGAGTATATTCACATCACGTTTCGTTCAAACACTCTACTGGGCTCTAACTAACGCGAACTGTTCTCTCAATTTTCGCTCACAATTTAATTTCGAAAAATGATTATTCATGTAAATTCAAGATAATTAATTTATTAGAATTTACGTAATAAATATCGAACGCTGACATCTATGCTCGCCATGACTATCGAATAATCCGCTTGCATATCTCACATCACGAGATTATTCCGTAATTGCTTGACTATCCATGAGCATGATTTCCCAACAAAAAAATCAATGAGCTTTTCGACAGAGTTATTTTGCTTATCAAGTTTTTTTTACCTCAAAATAAATTTTTCAATTTTTTTTTCTTCAAGATATCGAATTTCGGTCTTCACTATCGTTTTCAAGTCGCATATTCTACCCCAGAAAATACCGTTTACAAGCCTTTTTAGCATGATTTAAAACAAATCGGATTGACATTTCAGTTATTCATATTCCAAAAGTTTCGAATCTTATGGTGTGGTTGATGCCTCCGCATGATTTGGAATTCGTATAAAATGTTATGCGAGTGATAAAAACTATGATATGATGAGTGTATGAGTGTTTATAGTCTAACATCATGACTGTGAGTAACCTCAAATATTTTATTTCTTGCAATTTTTACTTTCCCTTTAATGTAACATGTGTTGTCAATATTGATATTATATTTCTCATTGAAAAATGCTCAAGATCATTGATAGTAGTTCTTTTGTTTAGTGAATGTGTAACAAAATCCATTTTTCTGGCAATATCAATTTTTCACAACAGACGGTTGCAGAAGTCTTATGTGAGTGATTCGAAAGACAACAAAATCTTCTCTGTACTAAATTTCTTGTTGTTCACGGCTCATTTACTGGTAATTCTATCTGTATGTATCATACCAAAGCATAATAACTTTTATATTAGCTTGCGGTCCAAAAATAAATAAAATTTTTTATTTATTTATTTTTATTTTATTATAAATATATATTTATTATTTTATTTATAAATAATTTTTTTTTTTTTCACTCTTCCAGGTAAAGTATCAGAAGCAGTGAAGATTTTGGGTGGATTTAAATACCTAAACTACATTTTAAATGCAAAAGGCACACACCAAATTTCACTGAGGTCCACAGCTTTTAACTAAAGTTATTGTGTTTTCGGACATACAGACGCCAGACAGACAGAAATGAGTGAACGTGTTTTTTGGAATCTAGAACACTCAAAACATGTATTTCCATAAAAATCCGAGAGTCGAAATTTTTTTTAATCCCAAAAAGTAAAAAAGTGATCTTCGTCCGTTTATAATTTCAGAATTCACAGACCCGACTTTCGGTCCGAAAATCGAACCTAAATATTTTTTTCTTCAAGATATCGAATTTCGGTCTTCACTATTGTCCTCAATTTGCGTATTCTACCCCAGAAACTACCGGTTACAAGGCGTTTTAGCATGAAATAAAAAAATATAAAAATATTAACGGAATAAATAAACTCTCGATTTATAAATCATCCGAGTGCACCGAGAGAAAAGATTTCATTAACGGCAAAGAAATGGGTGGATTGATTTTTTTAAAATTGATTTCAACGAAATATTTCTTTGATTTCAATGAAATAGTGCATTTGAATTTCAAAGAGAACATTTCATTGCCTGTAAATAAAGATTTACATGTAATAAAGAAACACATTCATTGTTTTAAAGAGACGTTTTCATTGATCTCTCCCTCGCACCTAACCTCACTTTTTTGTTTTCCGGTTCTCCCGAACGAATGGCTTCGACTTTCGAGGAGCCAGAAGCTTAGCCTATTTTTGCCATACTTCCTTACATACTCACAA
Organism: Ephialtes manifestator; assembly: GCA_963970395.1. Lineage (NCBI taxonomy): Eukaryota > Metazoa > Arthropoda > Insecta > Hymenoptera > Ichneumonidae > Ephialtes > Ephialtes manifestator. The sequence goes on along the minus strand of OZ019978.1, from coordinate 20,142,889 downwards.
AATTTAAGCTTTATCTGCCGTGTACTTCAGGAAAAAATAGGTTTCGAAATTTTGAGCTGGTAAGAAGAAGGTTTCATTGAATCAGAGACGATATCTTTGAAAACAATGAAAAAGGTTCATTGGTTTAAAGAAATGTTTCTTCGAATCAATATCACTACTTTTCATTGAGTTTGAGATCATTCAAAGAAAAGATAGTATTGAATTTCAAGTATTTCATTTCATTGGCAAAGATTTCCGTGAATCAATGAAACTTTTTCTCTCGGTGTGATTTAAAAAGTAATGGGATGGTAACAACTCTAAATTTAGTATTGGAATGACTTTATGAAACATATACAAGAAGGTAGCAATGCATAACGCGAAACTGATTATCACGAAGGAAAGAAAAAAAAAATAAAATGAATCTTCAGTTCTCTCATCGCTAACGATTGCATAAACGAAAATTTCCAAAAATAAACGTCATATATTTGTTGGGTGGTTGGCGACTTTAAAGACGATAAATAAGAGGAAAGACCGAGGAGAAAGTTGGGCTCCGTTTTGAATTGGTGATCGACGACCCGGAGCTGTCGGGTCACCGTCTCTTCGGCAACACGCGTTGTGCCGAAAGTCGCACGTTGCTGCTAGTGGCGCAGATCGTGCCAAGCGAGTCACCCAATTCGTGGAAAAAACCTCGGGCGTGTCTGATGCTGTTGCCGGCCGAGTTGTGTACGCCAAGAGATTAGCAAGGGGCCGCAAGTCCTGTCTCTGTGTATACACCGCCAATCAGATCGGCAAATATTTGAAGAATGACGTCAAACTCGGAGCTTATAACGCTGTATTATATTCTACGTTTCTTCCGCGGTGTAATATATCAGCGATAATGTTGTAGATGATTGAGTAGACAGAAAGAGATGTCATTAGCCGATAAACAACTCTGCAATACGACCGTGAACCGGGAAAGTCCTTTGTGAGTATGAAAACACGGCGGATACATCTTTTTTCTCATCAATATTTTGGCAATAATATATCTCGAACTATATTTCTCAAAAACTATAACGCCCATCGGTGCCAATAAGCTTCCGAGCGCAAAGAAATTCCCGAGAGTAAAAGTAAAACCGTGTCGCGAAACGAGCGGCAGATGAGTTGTACTCTCGTTTTTACGATTACTCTCTCCGACACACTTTCTAACGAATAGTAACTCGGCTAGGTGAGCATCGACATAGATGCACCTAGCCGAGAGTCGCAATTACGATGACTGGTTCGAACGAAAGTAAAACACGGTGAACGATTCAAAGTCAAACTAAGAAAAGACAATCAACCATGCCTGAACATTTCCAAAGTGAAAGTCGTTACATCATTAGTCAGGTAATCATTTATCCGTTCGGATTCTTAATTGAATAACGATATTTTCCTTTCTCCTATCATCCATTTCTACGATTAGTTTATAAGCAACGCTGTCGGTGAAACGTCAGCGCTTTTGATTATTTATTATTTGTATTAATCCACTCAAATTAGAGAGGGATTTAATTAACTCTACATCGAGAGAAAAAGTTTCATTGATTCACGGAAATCTTTGCCAATGAAATGAAATACTTGAATTTCAATACTATCTTTTCTTTGAATGGTCGCAAACTCAATGAAAAGTAGTGACATTGATTCAAAGAATTCTATCACGGGTGCCTGAGGACTAGTCAGGCCGCGATCGGGAAATCTTAAGGCTTGCCTTTCTGTGGAATGCCTTACAGGGACCTGATTTGGTGCGGAGAGAGGTGTCTGATAATACCCAAGCGCCATCTGGTGTGCATACTTTGTTCAGGAAGCCGTACGCGGTTCTGATTAGATATACATTATCATTCTGTATTAACCCCAGCGCCATCTTGTGCACCAATTTTAGTCAGAAAACCGTACGCGGCCCTTAGATGTAAAAAAGGCGAAAGATTTATGCGTGTATTGAAAGGAAACCAATGGCCGTATGGTCAGGCTACTGCAGAGTAGCGACTGGAGCCAGCCCCAACTAAACAACCAACCAACCCTTAGATGTATGTTCCGATTCTTTATTATTCATTTCGCGAGTTTTTTTTTAAGGTAACATTACAATCGAGAAGTCGGAGCAAGTTTGGTACGGTTTAACTCAACTTTCTGTGGTTCTTGCAAAATAAGATAAGTACCTACAGTTTCCAAGTTTCCAGAGGTACAAAAAGAATATATATTTGTTTAACATTAAATGTTTTATGAACGTTTGTTTAAGTTGAAAAGCTAAAGTAATAAAGAAAACAAAAATATAACACGCGTTTTAATTCATTTATGAATTTCCTGCCTGGAAAGTTCCAGACAGGATCCTTACTCGAGCCTGATCACGGCTCGAACTGGGTATCCTAATTACGGTCTGAGCAATTTTCCCAATTATGGCCTCAACAGTTCCCCGATCTCTGTCTCGCACCTAACCTCACTTTTTTGTATTCCGGTTCTCCCGAACAAACGGCTTCGAGTTTTGAGAAGCCAGAAGCTTAGCTTATTTCTGCCGTACTTTCTTACATACTCACAAAGTTTGAGCTTTATCTGCCACGTACTTCAGGAAAAAATGGGTTTCGAAATTTTGAGCTGGTAAGAAGAAGGTTTCATTGAATCAGCGACGATATCTTTGAAATCAATGAAAAAGGTTAATTGGTTTAAAGAAATGTTTCTTCGAATCAATGTCACTACTTTTCATTGAGTTTGAAATCAATCAAAGAAAAGATAGTATTGAAATTCAAGTATTTCATTTCTTTGGCAAAGATTTCCGGGAATCAATGAAACTTTTTCTCTCGGTGTGGAACAACCAAGTGCCTTGGTTATATATGCGCCAGACGATTAATTGGTTAGACCAACTAAGTAATTTGTTAGGCTACCAATTTCTTGGTTGGTCTAACCAAGGCACTTGGTTGTTCTAACCAAGCCTTTTTTTGCGTGTACGTTTTCAATTTCATGCCCTTAAAAATGAGTTGTCCCAACTATATCGAATAGTCATCTCTACTATTCACGATTAGTTTTTGCAAGATTATTCAGCCTAACCAATCCCCTGCAGAAATTAGTTCGGGCAGCCGCGATTAAATAAGGGGCCTTTTTAGGTATAAACGTGGCATCCACAATAGGGAATCTACTCTAGAACCCTACTAGGCTCAACAGAAGCGGCCACGACAAACTTCGGGGTCTAATCAGGCTTAAATGTGGAACCCTCACTAGGGTCGCCCATACACGGAAAAAAAGGCTTGGTTGGAACAACGGAACAACGGCGCATATATAACCAAGTGCCTTGGTTATATATGCGCCAGACAATTAATTGGTTAGACCAACCAAGAAATTGGTAGCCTAACAAATAACTTGGTTGGTCTAACCAATTAATTGTCTGGCGTATATATAACCAAGGCACTTGGTTGTTCCAACCAAGCCTTTTTTTCCGTGTATTGAACCTCTAAATTCTCCGTACTTCAAGCGTGACTAGCTTAGTAGGGCCCCTAATAAAACTGGGGCAAACTAGAAAGGGCTAAGTTGGAGCCCCAACTATATTTCTGCATGGGATCCGATGTCTAGGCCTTCCATTTGAATTGTTGGGACTACCATTCAAATAATTTGAACTACCATTTGAGTTGTAAGGGAAATAGAATGATCGCTCGATTGTGTCAACTCATTTTTTGTTTTGGCAGCTAATCTTTTATTTCCGTGCAACTTGATTGGTAAGCCCGCCTTATTTTGTTACAGCAACGAAACTAGTTTTTGTTTTTAGCGCAGAATATAATAGAACGAATCCTCCATAAATGTAGCAAATGCATTTATAAATAGCACTGCTAGATAGTTGTACAGGTGATGGTCGACTACAGAACGAAATGGAGAAGCGCAGCAGGTACACAGCAGATAAACGTCCAGCAGCAACAGCAACAGTACCGAGAGTATATCAACACATACTGGGAGAGGTAGTACACCTATTCCATCCTCTATTCATCGCACACGGTGGCCCGTGACCCACTTCGACACTGGGAATAACCGGCCGCGCTTACCTCGTCCTCCCACATGCGGAATCTCTCGTTTCGTTTAAACGTGCGCACACGACAACTCGGACGAGAGCGAGCTCGAGTCCATTGATACAGCTCGTTGCAACTGCGGACAGGTTCGTGAATGTCGTCTCTTTACTCGTGTAGAGATGAGTACAACTGCATCTTCGTGTATGTGAATGGCACTCATGACATACAGAGACGACGTCATCGTAGAAGATTCGCTGTCGTTGTACCTCTCATTGCTGTGGTTTGCATACGTTACGTCGATTGCATGAGATAAAACATTATCAGCATAATTTCTCTATTTAACAAATATTTCTGTTGAAATCAGCATTGAAGTAGTGTTAATAGCAGGCAGTAGTAGGGATTTTAGTGTTTTGTTTTGCTGCGCTTGCAATGTCCCTTTAGAGAAAGTAGTTCCTTCTCGGCCTCATGAATTCGCAGAGGGGAAGAAGCATTCCATGCCGTGTTGTTCGGTGGAACGTCGGAAATGTCCGCCTCCGTGACGCCGATGTCTGCGAACCATCGCACTTCCACAACACGCATCGACGATAAACGAGAGAGAAAAACGTGCACTATCTACAGCTCCGAAAGTGGATAGTTTGAAAAAAATGACAGTGAGCTTTGCACCAACGAACGCGAGAATTCTGTAACGTTGCGACTTTGTTTTTATTACATTACTTGACTTTTAGATTCATTTAATAGTTTGCATATTGTTTTTTTTTGTCTTGATAAGCAACCCGCTTTTTTTTTTAATTCGCCAAAAGGGTTAGAACTTGGTAATAGATTTTCTATCGAATTTCACTCAATGCTCTAAGCACATTGTAAATGGGGCATTTCATCTGAATTTTTCAATAATCTTTACAATTTTTTAGCAGTAAATATTTTGAAAAAGAAAAGACACGGATTTTTTTGTTTGCCGCTACGAGCGATATTTTTATAAAAATTTGAATTTTTCAGTATGTATATTTTTTTATTCGTTAATATCTTGAAAATTAACAGTCCTATTAAAAAATGTCCAGGATCAAATTTGTTCAGTTTATGAAGAGCTACATAATGTATATAAAAAATGTTATTTTCGTTCTCCTTACGTTTTGTTTTATGACGTTAAACAACAAAATATTGTTTTTCAAAAAACCGCCACTTTTGATCATTTTTATATACTCACGGAAAAATTCTGTTTGAAATTACGAAATTTTTGAGACCTTATGCAGAATGACAAGATTTTTTAATGAGAAGTTCTACGTAATTGATGTTTTTTTTAACATCCTGGATTTTTACGTAAAGCTTGAATTACGTAGTACTTTTCGAAAAAAATACTTGCCAACCTGCATAGGGTCTCAAAAATTTTGTTATTTAAAACAAAATTTTTATGTAAGTATATAAAAATGATAAAAAGTGGCGCTTTTTTGCAAAACGATACTTTGTTGTTTAACGTCATATAACAAAATCTTCCAAAATTTACAATAACATTTTCGCCTATTCGTTATGTAGCCCTTTGCAAACTGATCGCATTTCATCATAGATATTTTTCGATAGGACTGTTCATTTCCAAGACATTAACGATAAAAATATTATCAATACCGAAAGATTCAAACTTTTACAAAAATTCCAATTTTACAAAACCAATTTTTTGGTAATTCTAACCAAGCATTTTTTTGCGTGTAAGATTTTGGTTAAAAATTTAACCAAGAAAAATTTGGTAGGCGCAATCAAATTATTGATTAGGCATACTAAATACTTGGTTGTCTTACCAAATCCTTGGTTATGTTAGTCAAGAACTTGCTCGTGCCCACCAAGTTTTCTTGATTACATTTTTAACCAATTTTTTCGTAATTCTAACCAAGTATTTTTTAACGTGTAAGATTTTGGTTAAAAATTTAACCAAGAAAAATTTGGTAGGCGTAACCAACTTATTGATTAGGCGTAACTTGGTTGGTCTAACCAATTAATTGGCTAGCGTATATATAACCAAGCATTTTTTTGCGTATAAGATTTTGGTTAAAAATTTAACCAAGAAAAATTTGGTAGGCGCAACCAAGTTATTGATTAGGCGTACTAAATACTTGGTTGTCTTACCAAATCCTTGGTTATGTTAGTCAATAACTTCTTATGCCCACCAAGTTTTCTTGATTACATTCTTAACCAATTATTTGGTAATTCTAACCAAGCATTTTTTCGCGTGTAAGGTTTTGGTTAAGAATTTAACCAAGAAAAATTTGGTAGGCGCAACCAAGTTATTGATTAGGCGTACTAAATAATTGGTTGTCTTACCAAATCCTTGGTTATGTTAGTCAATAACTTGCTTATGCCCACCAAGTTTTCTTGATTACATTCTTAACCAATTATTTGGTAATTCTAACCAAGCATTTTTTCGCGTGTAAGATTTTGGTTAAAAATTTAACCAAGAAAAATTTGGTAGGCGCAACCAAGTTATTGATTAGGCGTACTAAATACTTGGTTGTCTTACCAAATCCTTGGTTATGTTAGTCAATAACTTGCTTGTGCCCACCAAGTTTTCTTGATTACATTCTTAACCAATTTCTTGATAATTCTAACCAAGTATTTTTTAGCGTGTAAGATTTTGGTTCAAAATTTAACCAAGAAAAATTTGGTAGGCGTAACCAAGTTATTGATTAGGCGTTCTAAATACTTGGTTGTCTTACCAAATCCTTGGTTATGTTAGTCAATAACTTGCTTGTGCCCACCAAGTTTTCTCCATTACATTCTTAACCAATTTCCTGATAATTTTAACCAAGTATTTTTTTGCGTGTAAGATTTTGGTTAAAAATTTAACCAAGAAAAATTTGGTAGGTGCAACCAACTTCTTGATTAGGCGTAACTTGGTTGGTCTAACCAATTAATTGGCTAGCGTATATATAACCAAGCATTTTTTTTGCGTGTAAGATTTTGGTTAAAAATTTAACCAAGAAAAATTTGGTAGGCGTAACCAAGTTATTGATTAGGCGTACTAAATACTTGATTGTCTTACCAAATTCTTGGTTATGTTAGTCAATAACTTGCTTGTGCCCACCAAGTTTTCTTGATTACATTTTTAGCCAATTTTTTGATAATTCTAACCAAGCTTTTTTTCTGAGTGTGTATATATTCCTATCTATATACCGAAAAGCTTGTACTTAGGGGGGAATGGGATTCACACGCTTACACGCTGACGCCGTGTGGTTTTGTACGGCGTTGTGCGACGCCGAAAAGTCGACGAGACCTCCTCGGTATGGCAACTCGCCGGGTCCGCCCGTCCGCCCGGGCCCCCAGGGTAAACACGCGTGCCGCATACGTAAACGATATATCCCATCTTTCTTCAGTGTCCGGAGAAAGACGAAAGAAAGAGCGAGGAAGACTTGGCTCGTTCACTTCGCTCAGACACAGTCCGCCAACGAATTTTTGAGGTGGATCGATGATCACCAGGCGTGTGCATCGCCGAAACGCTCGCTTCAACGCGGCCGCACATTCGATGGTGAGTCGCTCGATGCTTGGATGGAAATAATGCACACGAACGTTCAAACATTCTTCGTGAGTTTCTTGTACCCCAGGCAAGTGAATCATGCTCGTGTAGTGGTAGGAATTCCATAGGACATTGCCTCATGTCGGGTTTGGCAATGTCATGGCCACTAAAATCTACATCCGGCCCAATGTTCGACTCTCAGGTGGAAACTAACTGGCCACTCGAGTGACAAACGTGCCCAAATCAATATCTCCATGGTTTTCGTTGTCCACACGGAAAAAAAAGATTAGTCGCCATAACCATAAAATGAGTTGACACAACCAATCGATTATTCTCTTTCCCTTACAACTCAAATGATAGCGCCAACGATACGAATGCCAGCCCCAAAACTGAGAGAAGAAATTGTTGGGTACAACGAAATAGAGGTTGACTCAACCTCTCCGAGAGGTTATATACGGCGAATGGAACGAAGAGGTTGGGTCAAACTCACCAAATGGTTGTTGGACTTTCTTCGATTCAAATGTTTCATGTGGTTGAGACAACCAACATGGCAACTAAAATCTACATCCGGCCCAATGTTCGTCTCTCAGGTGGAAACTAACTGGCCACTCGAGTGACAAACGTGTCCAAATCAATATCTCCATGGTTTTCGTTGTCCACACGTAAAAAAAAGATTAGTCGCCATAACCATAAAATGAGTTGACACAACCAATCGATTATTCTCTTTCCTTTACAACTCAAATGATAGCGCCAACGATACGAATGCTAGCCCCAACACTGAGAGAAGAAATTGTTGGGCACAACGAAATAGAGGTTGACTCAACCTCTCCGAGAGGTTATATACGGCGAATGGAACGAGGAGGTTGAGTCAAACTCACCAAATGGTTGTTGGACTTTCTTCGATTCAAATGTTTCATGTGGTTGAGACAACCAACATGGCAACTAAAATCTACATCCGGCCCAATGTTCGACTCTCAGGTGGAAACTAACTGGCCACTCGAGTGACAAACGTGCCCAAATCAATATCTCCATGGTTTTCGTTGTCCACACGGAAAGAAAAGATTAGTCGCTATAACCATAAAATGAGTTGACACAACCAATCGATTATTCTATTTCCCTTACAACTCAAATGATAGCGCCAACGATACGAATGCCAACCCCAACACTGAGAAAAGGAATTGTTGGGTACAACGGAATAGAGGTTGACTCAACCTCTCCGAGAGGTTTATATACGGCTAATGGAACGAGGAGGTTGGGTCAAACTCACCAAATGGTTGTTGGACTTTCTGCGATTCAAATGTTTCATGTGGTTGAGACAACCAACATGGCAACTAAAATCTACATCCGGCCCAATATTCGACTCTCAGGTGGAAACTAACTGGCCACTCGAGTGACAAACGTGCCCAAATCAATATCTCCATGGTTTTCGTTGGCCACACGTAAAAAAAAGATTAGTCGCCATAACCATAAAATGAGTTGACACAACCAATCGATTATTCTCTTTCCCTTACAACTCAAATGATAGCGCCAACGATACGAATGCCAGCCCCAACACTGAGAGAAGAAATTGTTGGGCACAACGAAATAGAGATTGACTCAACCTCTCCGAGAGGTTATATACGGCGAATGGAACGAGGAGGTTGGGTCAAACTCACAAAATGGTTGTCGGACTTTCTTCGATTCAAATGTTTCATGTGGTTGAGACAACCAACATGGCAACTAAAATCTACATCCGGCCCAATATTCGACTCTCAGGTGGAAACTAACTGGCCACTCGAGTGACAAACGTGCCCAAATCAATATCTCCATGGTTTTCGTTGTCCACACGGAAAGAAAAGATTAGTCGCCATAACCATAAAATGAGTTGACACAACCAATCGATTGTTCTCTTTCCCTTACAACTCAAATGATAGCGCCAACGATACGAATGCCAGCCCCAACACTGAGAGAAGAAATTGTTGGGTACAACGAAATAGAGGTTGACTCAACCTCTCCGAGAGATTATATACGGCGAATGGAACGAGGAGGTTGGGTCAAACTCACAAAATGGTTGTTGGACTTTCTTCGATTCAAATGTTTCATGTGGTTGAGACAACCAACATGGCAACTAAAATCTACATCTGGCCCAATATTCGACTCTCAGGTGGGAAACTAACTGGCCACTCGAGTGACAAACGTGCCCAAATCAATATCTCCATGGTTTTCGTTGTCCACACGGAAAGAAAAGATTAGTCGCCATAACCATAAAATGAGTTGACACAACCAATCGATTGTTCTCTTTCCCTTACAACTCAAATGATAGCGCCAACGATACGAATGCCAACCCCAACACTGAGAGAAGGAATTGTTGGGTACAACGAAATAGAGGTTGACTCAACCTCTCCGAGAGGTTATATACGGCGAATGGAACGAGGAGGTTGGGTCAAACTCACCAAATGGTTGTTGGACTTTCTTCGATTCAAATGTTTCATGTGGTTGAGACAACCACAGTGCATTTATTGTAACTCTAACATTGTTTTCTCTCAGACCATGCACACTCTTGCATCAATCTCTAATCGATTGATTGCAACTATTGACACGGTTGGTTCAACTACACTCACATTTCAATTAAATTGATTATATGTTTGAGCGAATCTAAAATAATAAATAAAATTAATTTTTAAATATTAATTTGTGCTTATTCAATCGAGTAATCCTGCATTTTTATTAGATATTACGACTTCCTTTTCATGATGGTACATATTAATCGCTGAAAAAACATATTCAATTTTTTTTACATTGACGGGGATCGAACCTGGAATCCTCCTGATGGTGTTGTTGCGCTGCGCTTTAGCTCACTCGGCTATTCAAATCATATGATTTTACAATTTTTTTTGTTTATTTACATATCGGTAACGTGATGAAGTTGCTTGATTCGTTGTTTGCGCGAATTAGTTCTTTAGTATTTGGGTAGATGACCACCAGGATGACAGTAAAAATCAGTACTCATATCTTCAGAAACGGCTTCCACACAAACGAACGTGAGGTTGAGTCAACCTTATATTTTGTAGAAGCCAGTTAACCCGAGATTGTTTCAAAAGCTGATTTGAATGACACCGGGGATTGTCTTAACCACTTGTGACACGCGTATTAAGTACCGAAAAATTGTTGCCTTAACCCCTCACGGGGTTAAGTGGTTAGTTCAACCAAGAAATTGGTTGAAACAACCAAATGCCTTGGTTATATATGCGCCAGACGATTAATTGGTTAGACCAACCAAGTAATTTGTTAGGCTACCCATTTCTTGGCTGGTCTAACCAAGTGACTGGGTTAGTTCAACCAAGAAATTGGTTGAAACAACCAAATGCTTTGGTTATGTATGCGCCAGACGATTAATTGGTTAGACCAACCAAGTAATTTGTTAGGCTACCAATTTTTTGACTGGTTTAACCAAGTGACTTGGTTAGTTCAACCAATTGCTTGAAACAACCGAATGCCTTGGTTATATATGCGGCAGACGATTAATTGGTTAGACCAACCAAGTAATTGGTTGGTCTAACCAATTGTTTGGTTGGTCTACCAAGTATTTCTTGGTTGGACTAACCAAGTATATATAAGCTAGGCACTTGATTATTCCAACCTAGCTTTTTTTTCCGTGTGTAATAAAACATATGATATAAAAATGAATTTCTCAATGGAGATTTTCAAACTCTCCCTAATGACTTTTCATATTATCAAAAACGATTATAATATAAACATTAAATATCCGAAGTTGAATAGAGTTTTGTGACCTCAAGCTAAAACATTCATTCACTTCGTGCTTTGATTAAAGCAAACTTTTGTGAAACCCGAAAAATTTCATCCGGATTTTGTTGGTGCACCGTGAGCCGTCCAATGTACATTGTCGACATTGAACGAAAGCGAGGCAGTGCGTTGTATAGAAACGAGAGAAGAGTCGCGCGTGACCGCAATTATTTCAAGTACACCGGAAACTCAAGGACGAGCGAGGCAGAGTGCAGTCGACTCTTTCGAAGTACCTGCTGCTTCGGGTCATGCGTAAATCTTGTTACACGCTCGTGTACATATAAACAGTGTACATAATACGGCACTTACTGCACTTACGCCACTTTCAATTACATAACACCATAATAACTTTCTTTTTCTTCCCTCAAGACGATGTGAAACGTATATAGATGCAAGAGAGATAAAACAAAATTTTCAATCGCTGAAACCCCGTAAAAGAAGAAAATTGGAACGAAGTAAAAAAAATCGTTAAATCATTGAAATGATAAAATATTGTCTTTGCAAATGTTACAAATTTCAATTTCGTACAGAATTGGAGTAAAAAAATCGTTAAATCATTGAAATGATAAAATATTTATTTGCAAATGTTACAAATTTAAATTTTGACCAGTATTGGAGTAAAAAAATCGTTAAATCATTGAAATGATAAAATATTTATTTGCAAATGTTACAAATTTTAATTTCGTACATAATTGGAGTAAAAAAATCGTTAAATCATTGAAATGATAAAATATTTATTTTCAAATGTTACAAATTTAAATTTTGCACAGAATTGGAGTAAAAAAATCGTTAAATCATTGAAATGATAAAATATTTATTTGCAAATATTACAAATTTAAATTTTGCACAGAATTGGAGTTAAAAAATCGTTAAATCATTGAAATGATAAAATATTTATTTGCAAATGTTACAAATTTAAATTTCGTACATAATTGAAGTAAAAAAAATCGTTGAATCATTGAAATGATAAAATGTTTATTCGCAAATGTTACAAATTTAAATTTCGTACATAATTGGAGTAAAAAAATCGTTAAATCATTGAAATGATAAAATATTTATTTGCAAATGTTAGAAATTTAAATTTCGTACATAATTGGAGTAAAAAAATCGTTAAATCGTTGAAATGATAAAATATTTATTTGCAAATGTTAGAAATTTAAATTTCGTACAGAATTGGAGTAAAAAAATCGTTAAATCATTGAAATGATAAAATATTTATTTTCAAATGTTAGAAATTTAAATTTCGTACATAATTGGAGCAAAAAATCGTTAAATCATTGAAATGATAAAATATATATTTGCAAATGTTAGAAATTTAAATTTCGTACAGAATTGGAATAAAAAAATCGTTAAATCATTGAAATCATAAAATATTTATTCGCAAATGTTACAAATTTTAATTTCGTACAGAATTGCAGTAAAAAAATCGTTAAATCATTGAAATGATAAAATATTGTCTTTGCAAATGTTACAAATTTAAATTTCGTACAGAATTGGAATAAAAAAATCGTTGAATCATTGAAATGATAAAATATTTATTCGCAAATGTTACAAATTTAAATTTCGTACAGAATTGGAATAAAAAAATCGTTGAATCATTGAAATGATAAAATATTTATTTGCAAATATTACAAATTTAAATTTCGTACAGAATTGGAGTAAAAAAATCGTTAAATCATTGAAATGATAAGATATTTATTTGCAAATGTTACAAATTTAAAATTCGTACATAATTGGAGTAAAAAAATCGTTAAATCATTGAAATGATAAAATATTTATTTGCAAATATTACAAATTTAAATTTCGTACATAATTGGAGTAAAAAAAAACGTTGAATCATTGAAATGATAAAATATTTATTCGCAAATGTTACAAATTTAAATTTCGTACATAATCGGAGTAAAAAAATCGTTAAATCATTGAAATGATAAAATATTTATTTGCAAATGTTACAAATTTAAATTTCGTACAGAATTGGAGTAAAAAAATCGTTAAATCATTGAAATGATAAAATATTTATTTGCAAATGTTAGAAATTTAAATTTCGTACAGAATTGGAATAAAAAAATCGTTAAATCATTGAAATGATAAAATATTTATTAGCAAATGTTAGAAATTTAAATTTCGTACAGAACTGGAATAAAAAAATCGTTAAATCATTGAAATGATAAAATATTTATTTGCAAATGTTACAAATTTAAATTTCGTACATAATTGGAGTAAAAAAATCGTTAAATCATTGAAATGATAAAATATTTATTTGCAAATGTTAGAAATTTAAGATTTCGTACAGAATTGGAGGAATTGGTAATTGAGATGAAATGACAAAATAGGTTTTTAGCAAGCGAGTCCTTTTTTAACAAATTACTTTGATATCAGTGTGACGTAAGTATATTAAAATTTCAAGGCAGGTCAGACTACATTTATTTCTAGAAATAGTTATCGGTGACAATTGACGTGTCCAAGTGGTGTCGTGAACTCATATAAGAACTCAGATGGAAGTAATGGAGCAGTAATGAAGATGCGCGATGCGCATCCCACGTGCTACTTGGTCGTGTCGGTGCATCGCTATAGCGACGGTAGCAGAATCGAGCAACGTAGCAGACGTTTTCTAGGCTGAAGCTGCTCGTAAGCGCGCACTCGTACACGATCCGTAAGCGTAAATAGCACTCGACCCCGTCTCTATCTCACTCAGGCTTGTTTCTCCGTCGGACGTGGAGTCATCGTCCCGCGAGGTCGCTCGTCCGATCGATAAGGTAAAAAAATAAAGATCGACGAGGCGTTCCACTTCTGAGTGATGGCGTTTGTACAGTGCAGTGCTAAATCCCTGCGACTCCGACATGCATAATATAACATCGACTCGTGACAATACATTATCAGGGATGACATATTGCTGATAATACATTTTTCAACCACGAGCTACACCCAGAAAAAATATTTAGTAATATTATCTCAAATTACCTATTCAACATTTTATTATTTCAATCAACGGAAATTTACTTTCACTGGAACAAATATGTATTTTATTCAATTTTTCAGTTTTTTTTTTAAATTTCCAACATATTTATTTATTTCAATCAACTTTCAATGTGCAGCGGGCACTGAAAAAATATTTTTATTATTGCTAACAAAAAATTTTTTAATACGAAAAAAAGATCTAGTTAAAACGATTACATACATGTATTGGATATTTTTTAAATTAAAATCAATTCGAACTTTTTTCCATCCAATATTTATTTATTTATTTATTTATTTATTTATTTATTTATTTCCTTTATTATTTATTTATTTATTTATTTATTTATTTATTTATTTCCTTTAATCATTGGATATTATTTCTCTGTAATAGATTCAATTATTCAAATCAAAGTTTTTTTTATAACATCTAATAATCAAAAAGTAAACTTAACTCTAACACGTTTTTATTTTGAAGATTAAATTTTGTTTTTTAATCATCATTTATATAACTGCCGATCCAAATAAATATTTCTTACATTTGAATATATTTAATATTCAATAAGTATATTAGTTAAAAATAAAAAAATTTATTTTAGGTGAATAGTAGGTCGGCATCCAAATAAGAAATTTTTATTTCAATCCCATTAACAAGATTTTTTTTTCTGTGTGTAAATAAATAAAAAATATATTTAATTAAATATTCAATTCCAGGGTATGGTAGAATGTCGTGGTATTCTTAGACTAATTTATTTATTTTCAGATCTTTGAGCCATTTTTTCAGTGTGGGCCTTTGCGAAATTATTTGCGTGTGATTTTGAGACAAAATGCGCTTTAAATGGTAAAAAAGTTTGAGGCCAGCAAATAAGGTTTGCTGTGAAAATACACCCAGAAAAAAGATCTGGTTAACGGGACTAGAATCTACGCATCGGAAATAAAATTTCTTATTTGGATGCCGATCTACTAGACTTCTATTTACCTCAAATTAATTTTTATCTTTGTAATTAATATACTTGTTGAATAGTAAATATATTCAAATCTAAGAAATATTTATTTGGATCGGCAGTTATATAAATGTTAATTAAAAAAAAAAATTATTGTGCTATTCTTCACTATTCCTTAAAAGCTCAGAAACTGCCTCCCGCTCAGCAGTTGACGCGCAAACCAATGCGCGGCTAAGCGGTCACCCATCCAAGTTATGACCGCAAATAATGCTGCTTAACTCTGGGGACCGAAGCCACACATATTTTTTTTTTTTTTTTTTTTTAATGTTTACTGAAGTTCGTGGTACAATCATTGTTTCACACTGATGGTTTCATTAAACATATAAAAACAACCATAATTTCTGATTAATACCATTTTGCCCGCTCGCATACGGTTCTTAATGGTAAGCAGTTTTCTTTATAAAAATAATGAATAATAAAAGGATCTATATAATGATATTTGTTGAGCTTCTTTTTTGCTCGGAACTCTCTCGGTGCTTGACTGTCACGATAACGATATGGGAAAAAATTGAGTAGAAAAAAACCCTTCTTACAATCGTGCTTGTCAAGTTGATCGAAGCCACACACCGACCGCGCGTCCACTGTTGCCGATTGAAAGAATATATAATTTTTATCTAAATATACGACAAGAATTAAATCAAATCGATAAATATTGCAAGTTGATAATAATAAATTCCAATAATAAAAGGAAATAAATATATATTGGATTATAAGATAGTTCTAATTGATTTTATTACAAAATATCTAATACATGTATTTGGTCGTTTTAACTAGATCATTTTTTCCGGATTAAGAAAGTATTTAGTAGCGATAAATAAAATATTTTTTTAGTCCCCGCTGCACAGTGAAAATTGATTCAAATAAATAAATATGTTGGAAATAAAACAAAGTGGAACCTTGTACATTGCTTCCTCATTATTTTTCGCGTTTTACAAAGCTACTTCTATGAGGAAGTATGTTATTCAATTTTTGGCTTCCTCATAGAGGAAGCTTTGTAAAACGCGAAAAATAATGAGGAAGCAATGTGCAAGGTTCTACTTTGCATCCTTGTTTTAATTAGATAAATATATATTTTGTGGATTCGCTTTTTCTATTTCGTTATTGCGTTATTTCGTGATTATTAGAGCGTTTCCGAAAGTGAATGTGATAATGTATATTTTAAAAAATAATTCAACATTCCATAAAATCAAAAATTTCATACCGTTCGTCACTAAATTATACATATATAATGGCTGAATATTGTTTCATTTATATACTAAATTTGAGCTCGCTATCTTAAGTTTTGCAAAAGTTACAATAGAGCGATAATGTCAATTTTTTGAAAAATTCAAAACATCATAAAATTTTACCGGTTCAACCGATCTTAACCAAATTCAATAGCGATCACCGGCGTATGAAAGCTCACATTCATACCAATTTTAAGATCAATATCTCGAAAATTGAAAGAGTTATCGCGTAAACAGACATTTTTCAAAAAATTTAAAAACGCGTAATAATTTAACGATCAAGTGGATTTTAACAAAAATCTGTATGAATGATGAGGCCTGATCCCTCTATCTATGGTCCAAATTTCAGCTTGATATCTCAAGGCATTCCCGAGTTATAAAGGTTTACATTTTTCGATCGTGTAACATACACACATACACACACACACACACACATACACATACAGACATTTTTTCTAAATCACTTTTCTCGACGTTTTGGCCCATTCTGAGTGTACTGCCATGAAAATTTCGAAAAAAAAAAAATTTCATGAAAACAAAGCTTTCTCTAAGAGGAAGCAAAAAAAATGAAAAATTTAATGAAATACATATTTGTTGGAGGGAAAGTAAATTTTCGTTGATTAAAATAATTAAATGTTGAATAGATCATTTTAGTCAATATTACCAAATCTTTTTTTCTGGGTGTATCAGAAAAAGATCTTTCTCCGTATAAACCGACTAGCCCCGGTCTCCCCAAGAGCAATAATATCAGGGTAGGTGCAATCCGGGTATTCGTAAAGCGAATATACATGCACGCACAAATGCATAGAGACGCACATTCGTATAAAGCAGTCGATCGGTGACGCGCGCGCGACGGTGTCTGTTCCCCTCTGACGGAGGAGTACTTTCATTGCTGTTATACAACCGCTCGCGGATCGAGCGGCCGAGCGCTGAAAGGAGAAATGGGAACACACAGCGGTTCTCAAATGCCACAGCATCGATAACAAACACTCACGTCAGCCAACAAAAATCATCAATCAGACTGATTGGTTCTTGTTCAGCATTTTGTTTTTTTTTTTACGTTTCCTTTTGGCTGCCAAAACCTCATCTCACAAGTACCGAAACTTTGGGGCCTGCAAATTAAGTATGTTCACACAGATTCATAAACAAAATTTGATTGAAATTGAATTGGAAAAATAAAAATGCCATCTAACATATTAAGAATAAGAACATTGATTATGGACACTGATTGATAAATAGATAGTTGTGACTATTTTGGCAAAAGATTTGCTAATAGTCTAGCAAAATCTTTTTCTCAGTCTGTTTGTAGAAAAATGTAAAAAAATAAATAAATGTCATAACACGAATAATAATGAAAACGGGATATTCATTCGAAAATCCCGTTTTTGTTGCCTTGCATTATTTTTTTCCTTATAGCAAAGTATATTTTGAGAATCGTTAATTCACAATGAAATTAAAGGAGCTATGAATGATAAAAGATTCAAAGTCCTTGTGAGAAATGTAAATTTTAGCCTCACTTCCAGCATTCGTTATTATTATTATTATGATTATTATACGAAACGAATCGAATGCTGTTACTTGAGAAATTCGGTGAGACTTTCTATCGGAAACGTCGAACGAAGGCGCGAGGTCGTCACCCGAAATCTCGGCCAGACGCATAATTACGGAACATAAAGACAGGCAGACGTTGCTATATATAGTGAAGTAAATACGATCGAACTCACACACGTTCGCCCACGCAAAACTCTTTCTTGCAATCCGTAACTTTGGCTTTACACTACCGTAAGTTCCAATTCGGATTGCCGCGTTTTGGTGCTGCTAGAATAATAATGACATTCGTTCAACATTAAGAACTTTTCTGGTTTGCTTAAACGTGTTTTATCGATCCTTTCAAATCAGTGCTATATAAATTCTATTTTTACTTTCTCATCACATACAAAGTATGTAAGAGAGAAAGTAGTAGAATCCAAAAAAAAAATCGACTCTCAGATTTTGATGGTAATACATGTTTCGGTGTCCTAGATTCCAAAAAATACATTCACTCATTTCTGTCTGTCTGTCTGGCGTCCGAAAATATAATAACGTTAGTAAAAAGGTGTGGACCACAATAAAATTTGGTGTGTGTCTTCTGCATTTAAAATGTAGTTTTGGTATTGAAATCCAATCCAAAATCTTCACTGCTTCTGATACTTTACCTGAAATATTGAAAAAATAAATAAATTTTATTTATTTATTTTATTTATTTATAATTATTTATATAATTATAAATAATTATAAATAAATAAAATTCTAAATAAAATTAAAATAATATAATTATAAATAATTATAAATAAATAAAATAAATATAATATATATAATTAATATAATTAATATTAATAATAAATATAATTAATTATTTATTTATATTTTATTTATTTATTTATTTTTATTTTATTTATTTATTTATAAATAAATTTTATTTATTTATTTTTGGACCGCAAGCTAATATAATAGTTATTATGCTTTGGTATGATACATACAGATAGAATTACCAGCAAATGAGCAGTGAACAACAAGAGATTTAGTACAGAGAAGATTTTCTTGTCTTTTCAATCGCTCACATAAGACTTCTCCAACCGTCTGTTGTGAAAAATTTATATTGCCTGAAATATGGATTGTGTTACACATTCGCTAAACAAAAGAACTATTATCAATGACCTTGAGCAGTTTTCAATGAGAAATATACTATGAATATTCACACCATATGTTAGATTAAAAAGAAAGTAAAAATAGCAAGAAAAAAAATATTTGAGGTTATTCACAGTCATGATGTTAGACTATAAACACTCATACACTCATCGTATCATAGTTTTTATCACTCGCATAGCATTTTATACGAATTCCAAATCCTGCCGAGGCCTCATACACACCGTAAGATTCGAAACGTTTGGAATATAAATAACTGAAGTGTAAATCCGACTTGTCAAACTATCGCAGTGCCGACAATAATACCACCAAAACGAAAGACAGATGTGAAGTGAAGGCGCGAACATCGAACGCGCCTCCTGGCGAGTGCGGCTCGTAGCTTGAACTCGAATTCAACATTCCATAAAATCAAAAATTTCATACCGTTCGTCACTAAATTATACATATATAATGGCTGAATATTGTTTCATTTATATACAAAATTTGAGCTCGCTATCTTAAGTTTTGCAAAAGTTACAATAGATCGATAATGTCAATTTTTTGAAAAATTCAAAACATCATAAAATTTCAACGGTTCAACCGATATTAACCAAATTCAATAGGGATAACCGGTGTATGAAAGCGCACATTCATACCAATTTTGAGCTCAATGTCTCGAAAATTGAAAAAGTTATCGCGTTAACAGACATTTTTGGAAAAATTCAAAACCGCGTAAAAATTTAACGATCGGTGGGATTTTAACAAAAAATAGTATGAACGATGAGTATTGACAGCTCTACCTATGGTGTAAATATCAGCTTGATAGCTCGAGGCGTTCCCGAGTTATACAGAAGTGTAAATCCGACTTTTCAAACTATCGCAGTGCCGACAATAATACCACCAATACGAAAGACAGATGAACTCGAATTTAAAAACGCGGTCTTGACAAATTATAGCGAGAAATGTAGATTACAATTCATGTGCGAAATTCCCATATTTCTATTCGTGTCACTATACTCGAATAAATTCGCGATAAATACTTCACGCCAGTACACCGAGAGAAAAAGTTTCATTGATTCACGGAAATCTTTGCCAATTAAATGAAATACTTGAATTTCAATACTATCTTTTCTTTGAATGATCTCAAACTCAATGAAAAGTAGTAAAATTTACTGGAAGAAACGTTTCTTTAAACGAATGAACCTTTTTCATTGATTTCAAAGATATCGTCTCTGATTCAATGAAACCTTCTTACCAGCTCAAAATTTCGAAACCTATTTTTTCCTAAACTACGCGGCAAATAAAGCTCAAATTTTGTGAGTATGTAAGAAAATACGGCAGAAATAGGCTAAGCTTCTGGCTCCTCGAAACTCGAAACCGTTCGTTCGGGAGAAGCGGAAAACAAAAAAGTGAGGTTAGGTGCGAGAGAGAGATCAATGAAAACGTATTTTTGAACCAACGAAAACGTCTCTTTAAAACAATGAAACTGTTTCTTTATTATATGCTCACTAAGTAAATCTTTATTTACAGGCAATGAAATGTTCTCTTTGAAATTCAAATGCACTGTTTCATTGAAATCAAAGAAATATTTCGTTGAAATCAATGAAACGAAAATCAATCCCCCCATTTCTTTGGCGTCATTGAAATCTTTTCTCTCGGTGTAACAAATGTGATGAGAAAGTCACGTGTTGCGAATTCGCCAATAGCAACTTTTTACTGTTACATCCATAATATTTTAATGAGAAAAAAAAAATGAAAACCACTAAAAATTGTACAAACTTATTCGAATATTATTCTTGGTATTATTTTCATGGAACGCAGATTAGAAAGGAAGGGAAAGGGGGGAGGAGGATGGATGATACAAAAGTGTGAAGGGGTAAAGAAAGAGGGGGATAACGTATAGGCAGAGAACCGCATGGACGCTGTACATGCTCCAAGGCTCCGAGACTCGTGCGATCTCGATCTCGGTCGTGGAGAAAGTGGAAAAGTGTATCATTCGCTTTTTAAGACTCTCGTGGCGGTATAAACGCGTTTCTCGGTCGAGCGATGATCGAGCGTGCTACATACTGCCAACTAGACGGCATGACAAAACTTTTTGAACTTTACACTTATTTTAACAAAAATTTTGATACTAATTTATCTCAATTACAAAATTACTTAAGGACATCCTAAAATATATTTCAGTATTTTTTCGAAATTTTTTGACTCGGTATTTTAGACAGATCGATAGAATTGTATTTTATTTATAGTCCGCCTTCTTGAATTTACGATTTTGAAAATCAGATTCTTAATCAATGCTACAAAAAACCCTTGAGCATAAATTTTCGAGTAAATCGTACAAAACGGAAAATAAACGGCTCAAAAGGTCAAGAATTACATGGAACGTCCAAATTTTAACACGGGTGTTCCAACTTGCCCCGATTTTCCTTAATGCGTGACAAACGTGAAAAAAAAAAATGTCAAATAAGACTGAATGTTAAATTATGAAGTGTTATAAAAGATATGAAAAGAATGACAGAAAACCGAATCGCAATGGTAACGCATACCGTTGGATGGAATAAAGGGTTAGTGTAGTCCAATACAGTTAAAAAATATGTATACGTATTGAGTTGTTTCTATAAATGGGACCTCGGAGCACATTGACGGGGTCACGAAGATAAGATACATATGTACAATTACATATGTGTAGTAAAAATATTTGCACACGCCAACGTAGCACGGGATGTTTTCCAACTTTCTGCGTCACACTCTCGCCGCTGTATCAAATTTATATACTTTATATTATGCATATACCTGCTTTTTGCACGCTTAAAAAAGTGGAACGAGTTATCGAGCTTGAATTTAAAAAAAAAAAATTTAATTCATAACACATTATGCCAATCTATGATTGACAATCAATCACAATTATCGAGAGAAATTATTAAGAGCCAGCAAATTTGTTATTTAAATAGTGATGTGGCGCAAAAAAGAAAGAACTGGGAAATTCCTTTTTTAAGGGATATTTCCAGGGTGAAAAAAAAATCCATTTTTTTTTCGTCTTATCCATTAGTATATGCGGTCAAAAATATTATAATATATATTATAATATTATAATAATAATTTTTTGTTTTTTTAAATCTTCCCATTTTTTTAAAAGAAAAACTGTCGAAAAAAACGGATAAAATCGGTAATTTTTGTTCAAACCGCCGCCATTTTGTCAACTTTGATTTAAAAAAAAGCCTCCATAGCGCGATAGCCAATCGCATACTAATTAATAATCCTTTGGGTTTTTTTTTAGATCAAATTTCCGACCCCTCGGATGTCCACCATGAGGGTATCTTTTTTATCAACATTATTTTCAACAATTAAAAAAATATATTTAAACAATAAAAATCGTCTTATAAAAAATCATTTTCTGTCATTCATGATTACCGTAATATGTCATAAAAATTTCAGATTGATCGGCGTATAGTAAACGTCCGAAAAAAAATCGTGAAAATAGGCTATTTTTCGGGCCGTCAAACTGGAAGGATCCCTTAAGGGAGTTAAAAATATTTCGTGTTTCTCGGATTATATAGAATTGAGTTTTTTGCTAGCAAGAAGATTTGTAAGGCTAACCATTTTTTTTTTAGCTAAGCTAGCAAATAATGTCGTGTTGTTGTTACAATTTTAGCAAGAGATTTGCCGTCCTATCAAAATCGTTTTCTCCGTGAGGGGGCAGTGGCTATTTGCTGTGGCCGTATATCGTCGTCGGTGCCTCCTGCAAAGACGAATCGATAGTTAACAGTCGACGAAGACGGAAAAAGGAGAAGAAGAATAGGAACGGAGCGTCGGTTGCCAGAAGCTGCGAGTCCTTCGTTTTCCCACAACAGTTCCGGATACGCTGATGGGTGAATAATTGAAAAAAAAAAAATCATCAAAAAAATAGCAAAACGCTTAGCAAGAAATGAAATTCAAGATAAGAAGGATTCTGTATTTTTTTTCCCCTTTTCCACTCGTTTTCGTCCCCTATATACGTGCAAAAATATCTTGCTATTGTTATCGTTCTATAAATAAATGCGTTCGTGAAAGATATCGACGATTGGGTAGCAAAAAGCCCGTTTGCATATATCAAAATTTCACATGATCGCCGTTATTATTGAGAGTTTTTGTATAGCTCATAGAACTTACATTTACTTTAAAAACGATGTAATAAAAATCATTTTTGTTTCGCTACTAATTGTTACACGGAGAAAAAAAATTAGTAGCCATAATCAAAAAATGAGTTGGCACAACCAATCGATTATTCTATTTCCCTTACAACTCAAATGATAGTGTCCACGATTCGAATGGTGGGTCCAACAATTCGGATAGTAGTCGCAACGATTCGAATTATAGTCTCAACGATTGGATTGGTTACACTTACTAATTCCGCGGGGACTAATCGTCACACCGAGAGAAAAAGTTTCATTGATTCACGGAAATCTTTGTCAATGAAATGAAATACTTGAATTCCAATACTATCTTTTCTTTGAATGATCTCAAACTCAATGAAAAGTAGTGACATTGATTGGAAGAAACATTTCTTTAAACCAATGAACCTTTTTCATTGATTATAAAGATGTCGTCTCTGATTCAATGAAACCTTCTTCTTACCACCTCAAAATTTCGAAACCTATTTTTTCCTGAAGTACGCGGCAAATAAAGCTCAAATTTTGTGAGTATGTAAGGAAGTACGGCAGAAATAGGCTAAGCTTCTGGCTCCTCGAAACTCGAAGCCGTTCGTCCGGGTGAACCGGAAAACAAAAAAGTGAGGTTAGGTGCGAGAGAGAGATCAATGAAAATGTTTCTTTGAACCAATGAAAACGTCTCTTTAAAACAATGAGATTGTTTCTTTATTATATGCTCACTAAGCACGGAAAGAAATGTTTGGTTGTGGCAACTACACCGAGAGAAAAAGTTTCATTGATTCACGAAAATCTTTGCCAATGAAAAGAAATACTTGAATTTCAATACTATCTTTTCTTTGAATGATCTCAAACTCAATGAAAAGTAGTGACATTGATTCGATGAAACATTTCTTTAAACCACACTGAAAGAAAAAAGTAGTTGGGAGAATCATCTCCAGCATATGCTGTACCGCTGAATAGTTGCAGCAACTAACTCGCTCCTGTAACCAATCGCAGTGCTGTTTTCACCAATACAATAGGTGGCGCAACCAACAGCGAGTTCCTATAACCAACCACAGCGGTTCGTATAACCAACGAGTAGTTGTCATAACCCACTGAGTAGTTGTCATAACCCACTGAGTAGTTGACGCTATTTCAACTCTTTCGAGTGGTTGTCGGAACCCATTTATTGGTTTGTCCAACTACTTTTTTTTCTCCGTGCAATGAACCTTTTTCATTGATTTCAAAGATATCGTCTTTGATTCAATGTAACCTTCTTCTTACCACCTCAAAATTTCGAAACCTATTTTTTTCCTGAAGTACGCGACAGATAAAGCTCAAATTTTGTGAGTATGTAAGGAAGTACGGCAGAAATAGGCTAAGCTTCTGGCTCCTCGAAACTCGAAGCCGTTCGTCCGGGTGAACCGGAAAACAAAAAAGTGAGGTTAGGTGCGAGAGAGAGATCAATGAAAATGTTTCTTTGAACCAATGAAAACGTCTTCAAAACAATTAAACTGTTTCTTTATTATACGCTCACTAAGTAAATCTTTATTTACAGGCAATGAAATGTTCTCTTTGAAATTCAAATGCACTATATCATTGAAATCAAAGAAATATTTTGTTGAAATCAATGAAAAAAAATCAAACCACCCATTTCTTTGGCGTCAATGAAATCTTTTTTCTCGGTGCAATAGTTGAGGTTACTATTCGATATATAGTTGGCGCAACTAATTTTTGAGACCTTTTGTACAGCAAATTGGAAACGTAGTTGTCCCAACCAACACTGTTAAAAAAGGCTGAAAGTTTTTATTCACAAACTTGTCATCTAAATTTAAAGTTCAACCATGGTATAAAAAAATGTACTTTTGCGGTAGAATTAAAACAAATTATTAAAATTCAAGTACTTTTACTGTAAAATTTAAGTAAATTATTGCATTTGCTGTAACATATATTAATTTAACATCACACTTGTATATTAAATTTAAGGTACCAGTTTATGAATAAAAACTTCCAGTACTTATACATTAAATTTCATGTAATTTTTTTTACAGTGAAATTTTTTTTTCCGTGTACCAATAGTATTAGCGGTTTCTGCGTTGAAATCTCATCCACGAAAACGAAGGTAAGATTTGGAAGAGGTTTATTGGAAAATAAATGGAAAGGAAATTCCGGACGAAAGAAGCAGCTTTATCGGAAACTGCATCTCAGAATTGTTCAGGTATATATAGAACGACCAACCAAATGGTGACTTCGTTATGCGCTTACCCAAAGGTATTTGGACCCGTCCGATTTTCATCTTATGGAAGATCAATACTACGCCGTTGAAAATATTTCGCATAAATTTCCATTACGTTTAAAATTTTCCTTAAAACATAAATTACTTTGTCTGTCAGTTTTATATTTTAACGACCAGTTATTCGCAGTGTGGGATTAAACACAATCGGACGTATCTTTTTGTAAATATTTTTTACGACTTATATCCCAATTATATATATGCACATATATATTCATATGATGCAACGCAACATTCTGGTATGCGCATGATACTGATAACCGTAATGTTGCGCGTGCCAACCACGGAACAAAGTCTTCGGCGATATCTTGTGGGTGAATTTGTTGATACGTCAAAAAAAAATAATAATAATTACTACGAGGTCTAAAAATAATGTTACCATTTAATTAGAAAACAATTGCCGATAAACATTTCACGAGTTAAATAAACCGCCACAATTGGCGATGTATTATGAATAAATTAACAATTGAAAATTTGACGCGACAGGAGAAAATCATTTTAAAAAGTAGAACCTTGCACATTGCTTCCTCATTATTTTTCGCTTTTTACAAATCTTCCTCTCTGAGGAAGCAAAAAAGTATGTTATTCAATTTTGGCTTCCTCATAGAGGAAGCTTTGTAAAAAGCGAAAAATAATGAGAAAGCAATGTGCAAAGTTCTACTTTGCATCCTTCTTTAAATTAGATATATAAACATGTTGTGAATTCGCTTTTTCTATTTCGTTATTCCGTTATTTCGTTATTATTAGAGCGTTTTCGAAAGTAAATGTGATAACGTATATTATTAAAAATAATTCAACATTCCATAAAATCACAAATTTCATACCGTTTGTCACTAAATTATACATATATAATGGCTGAATATTGTTTCATCTATATACAAAATTTGAGCTCGCTATTTCAAGTTTTGCAAAAGTTACAATAGAGCGATAATGTCAATTTTTTGAAAAATTCAAAATTCCATAAAATCTGAACCACTTTACCGATTCGAGCCAAATTCAATACCAAACAGCATTGAGTGCACCTACTCTTATAACCAACTATTTAGCAAAATAGACTAAATTTTACGAAAGTTAGAGCGACCACGTCCTTTTTTCAAAAAATTCAAAACGGCATAAAATCGAAATTTTCGCACAGATTTTGTCGAAAATTGCTACAGTTGAAGAGGGTCTGCTGCTACACTAGTGTGACAAATTTGAGTGCGATAAACAAAACTGTTCTTGAGTTATCGCCGTTTGAATTTTCGGAGTTGTATACATACACACGCACACATACATACGGACATTTTTTCTAGATCACTTTTCTGGACGTTTTCGACAATTCTAAGTGTCCTGACATAAAAATCTCGAATATTTTTTTTTCATGAAAACAAAGCTTCCTCTATGAGGTAGCAAAATCTGTAAGACCACGAATTAAAACTTTGATCGTTGTAATTTTTTCCAGTATGTATATTAGGGCTGTTAAAAAAACCATAATTTGTTTATAATCGGTTGCTCCTGAAATGCTGTATTGATTATCACAAAAAAAAATGTTTTCGCGAAAGTTGGGAGTTGTACGATGAAATTAAGTAGTGCAGCATCAAGGCCAAAATTCATTAAAAACGGCGATTTTTAGAAAAAATTTTTTTTACCTGGTGAAGCGCTCATGGAGATCGTGGTTGCTTTCGATAGACTATGAAATTGTGTAAAGGCAGAAACATGTTCGATAATGTTTAGTACTGCCGCATCGACATTGAAGTTAACAAAATAAAAAATGAAATCCTTTAAAACATTGAAATATTCATCTGCTCATCGACTATTTCGCGCGTTTTCAAATGACAAAATGGCTCACGAAACGGGAGTCCTTTATGATGAAATTTAGGGCTGCCGCATCGATATCGCAGTTTCCCAAAATTCGAAAATCGCTTATCATTATCATGATTATGATCATACATGACTCCCGTTTCAAGAGCCATTTTTTCATTTGAAATCGCATGAAATAGTCGATGAGCAGACGAATATTTCAATGTTTTAAAGGATTTAATTTTTTGATTTTGGTGACTTCAATGTCGATGCGGCAGTACTAAACATTATCGAACATGTTCCTGCCTTTACACAATTTCATAGTCTATGAAAAGCAACCACAATCTCCAAGAGCGTTTCACCCCGTAAAAAAAAAAAATTTATAAAAATCGTCGCTTTTCATGAATTTTGGTCTTGATGCGGCAGTACTTAATATCATCGCACAACTGCCAGCTTTGGCGAAAACATTTTTTTTTGTGATAATCAATACAGCATTTTAGGAGCAGCCGATTATAAGAAAATTATGTTTTTTTGAACAGCCCTAATGTATATTGTGTATCCGATGCGACTTTAACACTTGGATTTTGTGATTTTATTTTGTATAAATTTATGATGATGTAAATTTCGACTTGCACTTTGCACGTAATTGAGATTAAATCTTTGCAACTTGGAATCTACTGTTGCTTTTTTTTATTAAGCTTTCACGCTGTTTCTTGATCACCTTCCGTAGTAGACACGAGCGAAGCTCCGGTGCTGTTAGCCTGTAAGAATTTCCACGTATGATGCACGGAGAATTCCGCATGCTGACTTAGCAGTGCAGCATTCGCGCGGCATCCCGCGGGATTCGTTCGCCACCAGTGCGAACGGCAGACACGGCGAGCGTTCCGCCTCAAAGGCGTTATAAATAACTGTGTTCCGCCCCGCGGACCGTAATTACGATCGCGGAAGATAGCATCGTACGCGTACCGCGCCGCACCGTCCCAATGCGAACTCGCTCCTTTATTTCACGCGGCGAAATCAGTGCCCGGCGTTTTGCATTGCGCGCTAAATTCACAGTGGCCTTTTTATCGGACCGTGGCATTGAAATTCGATCAGCCAAGTGTAACTTTCGATTGCTTTATCTCTGCCAATCGCATTCACCTTATCTTTCATCATTTTCATTACCTGTCGCATAATATATGTCCCAGATAACGCATAAAGTCTTCCTCACCAAATCTACTTGACCGAGACCCTCACATTTTTGCTTCCTCATGGAGGAAGCTTTGTTTTCATTTCATTTTGCTTCCTCATCGAGGAAGCTTTGTTTTCATGAAAAAAAAATTTTCGAGACTTTTATGTCAGAACACTTAGAATTGTCCAAAACGTCCAGAAAAGTGATCTAGAAAAAATGTCCGTATGTATGTGTGTGTGTGTGTGAATGTATACAACTCCGAAAATTCGAACGCCGATAACTCAAGAACGGTTTTTTATATCGTGCTCAAATTTGGCACACTAGTGTAGCAGCAGACCCTCTTCAACTGTAGCAATTTTCGACAAAATCTGTGCAAAAATTTCGATTTTATGCTGTTTTGAATTTTTTGAAAAAAGGATGTGGTCGGTCTAACTTTGGTAAAATTTAGTCTATTTTGCTAAATAGTTGGTTATAAGAGTAGGTGCACTAAATGCTGTTTGGTATTGAATTTGGCTCGAATCGGTAAAGTGATTCAGATTTTATGGAATTTTCAATTTTTCAAAAAATTGATATTATCGCTCTATTGTAACTTTTGCAAAACTTGAAATAGCGAGCTCAAATTTTGTATATAAATGAAACAATATTCAGCCATTATATATGTATAATTTAGTGACAAACGGCATGAAATTTGTGATTTTATGGAATGTTGAATTATTTTTAATAATATACGTTATCACATTTACTTTCGAAAACGCTCTAATAATAACGAAATAACAGAATAACGAAATAGAAAAAGCGAATTCACAACATATTTATTTATCTAATTTTTTTCGAGGTTTTCATGTCATAATGTTTAAAAGGGTCTGAAACGACGACAAAAGTGGTTTAGAAAAATTGTCCGGATGTATGTGTGTTTGTGTGTGATGAAAGTACTCGACCGAATCAGCTAAAATGTAAACAACATGTACAGTGCTGGCTAATCTTCAATTGGTATAAATTTTATAAAAATCGCTTAACGCATTTCATTTTTATAAGAATTTTGAAATTTTGAAAAAAAAAAACGTAAATGCTCTAGCTAGAATGAATTTTTAGCTATCGGGCTAAAACTTCGTATTAAAATTGAACAAAGTGATGCGATCTTTGGTATTGAATTTGGGCCAAATCGGTAAAGCGGTTCGGTTTCTATGAGATTTTGAATTTTTCGAAAAATTTTCGTTTTGCCCTAATACAGGTAAAATTTTACCTAATCGACTGAAATTTTCTACACAAGAAACATAACATTCAGCCCAGCTACGTATCAAATTTGGTGATGATCGGTAAAGCGGTTCGGATTGTACGTGATTTTGAATTTTTAAAAAATTTATTGGTGTCGATTTGGATTTCGTAAAACGTCAGAAATCATCAACTTCGTCAATAATTTTCATCTTTCGCAAAGCTTCCTCTACGAGGAAGTCAAAAATAAAATAAAGAAACTTCCTTCCTTTGTAAAAAGCGAAAAAGAATGAGGACGCAATGTGCAAGGTTCTACTTTTTCTCTTTCCGACCGATTTGTATATTCCGGAGGGAAAAAGTGGTCGCATGAATTTTCTGTTTGTTTTATTGCTTCCTCATGGAGGAAGCTTTGTTTTCATGAAATTTTTTTTTTTCGAGTTTTTCATGTCACACTCTGAATGGTCCAAAACGTCCAGAAAAGTGATCTAGAAAAAAATGTCCGTAACCCAAGAACCGCTTTGTATATCGAGCTGAAATTTGTCATACAAGTGTAGCAGCAGACCCTTTCCAATTGTAGCAATTTTCGTCAAAATGTGTGTGAAAATTTCCATTTTATGCCGTTTTGAATTTTGTGAAAAAAGGGCGTAGGCGCTCTAACTTTCGTAAAATTTAGTCTATTTTGCTAAATAGCTGTTTATAAGAGCAGGTGCACTCAATGTTGTTTGGTATTGAATTTGGCTCGAATCGGTAAAGTGGTTCAAATTTTATGGAATTTTGAATTTTTCAAAAAATGCCATTATCGCTCTATAGTAACTTTTGCAAAACTTGAGATAGCAAATTTTGAATATATAAATGAAACAATATTCAGCCATTATATATGTATAATTTAGTAACGAACGGTACGAAATTTTCGATTTTATGGAATGTTGAATTATTTTAAAAAATATACGTTATCACATTTACATTCGGAAACGCTCTAATAATAACGAAATAACGGAATAACGAAATAGAAAAAGCGAATTCACAATATGTTTATTTATCTAATTAAAACGAGGATGCAAAGTAGAACGTTGCACATTGCGTTCTCATTATTTTTCGCTTTTTACAAAGCTCCTTTTATGAGGAAGCCAAAATTGATTAACATACTTTCTCATTGAGTTAATTTTGTAAAATTCGACAAATAATGAGGGAGAATGTGCTGTTGATATTTTTGGGGGCCATTTTTTTATGTACCAATTTTACGAAAGGCTTTTTTTTTGTTTTACCGCCCTGAATATTGCTTTATTATTTTCCACCTTTTTCAACGTTTCATACAGGGTCAAATCAAAATTGATAGGAAGATGAAAATTATAAAAAATGATAGAGCAATGTGCAAGATTGGAGGTCACACTTTTCGTGGGGCGATACGAGGATGATGCCCCTCGTATTGTCACATTATAATTTTTTCCTTATCATCGAAATACCTGATAATGATATACCTCGTTACAACCGTGCTTCTGGGTCTGATATTGTGAATTACTAATTATTATCGCATGTGTATGTATCATAAAGAGAAAATGGATTGAACAAATGTGACGCAACGGTGCCCACTGTTGCGTGACACACGGTTAACAACGTGACAGTGCGAAGGGGAAATTTTATAAATCAACTGGAATTTCAATCGTTATTATGAAGTCACGTATTGGTGCAGGTGCATAAGTAACGTTATTAGTTATTAGACACGAATGTGATCGCAAGTATGTCAAATCGCCTGGCGCCGCTTCTATCACGAGACAATTTCATTCCTCGTAAAACTGGGAGTAATGCACGGTAAACGACTAATCTACAAAAACGTGGTTAAGTAAATATCGTTTTTGTAAGTAACTGAAAAAATTTGTTAGAGTCTAATACATATATGCCTAAACGGTGCTTGAAAAAATTACTTGGAAACAAATAGTTGTTCTTTCACTCACCAGCGACTTTAAGGGGGACACATGAGAGTCTTGGCACAAAAATCTGGTTTATCTGTTTTGGCGAACCTCTAAAGTGGATAATAATTTACAGGGTGGGGGTCGAAATAGCGAATGACTAAAATAGCGAATTTCAAAATAAGGAACGTGTAAATATAAAATGGCAATCATTATGAAATTCGCTATTTTAACCATTCGCTATTTTGATTGCATTTTAATAAGATGTACCCAGAATAAAGATCTTGTTAACGGCACTAGAATCTACGCATCGGAAATAAAATTTCTTATTTGGATTTCCATTCACCGCAAATAAATTTTTTTATTTGTGATTAATATACTTATTGAATAGTAAATATATTCAAATCTAAGAAATATTTATTTGGGTCGGCAGTTATATAAATGTTGATTAAAAAAAGATTATTTTTTGTTATTGGGATATCCTCACTACCCCTTAGAAGCTCAGAAACTGCCTCCCGCTCAAAAGTTGGCGCGCAAACCATTGCGCGGTTAAGCGGTCACCTATCCAAGTTATGATCGCAAATAATGCTGCTTAACTCTGGGGACCGTCGAAGCTACACACCGACCACGCATCCGCTGCTGCCG
Source organism: Ephialtes manifestator (assembly GCA_963970395.1). Taxonomy (NCBI): domain Eukaryota; kingdom Metazoa; phylum Arthropoda; class Insecta; order Hymenoptera; family Ichneumonidae; genus Ephialtes; species Ephialtes manifestator. Next base: position 20,110,653 of record OZ019978.1, on the reverse strand, counting down.
ATTTAAAGAATATATCATTTTTATATAAATATACGCTACGGATTAAATCAAATCGATAAATTTTGCATGTTGATAATAATAAACTCCAATGATGAAGGAAAATAAATATATGAATCATTCTCTGTCAATTCAGACACTTTTTTTTGGACCCTCTCCGATTTGCCCTATAATTGGTTATATGAATGGTATGCATTCATATTTCCGAAATTTGCAAGCCCGAAAAAAAAGGCGTAAGCTGTTTTGACTTGAGTTGGAACTTAAGATGTAGCTTAATACAATACTAAAGATTGATCTTGAGAGCAATCTTAAGATTGAACTTTGTTCCGAATCTGATTGGGTTCTTAAGCTCAATCTTAAGTTTAAACTTAAGTCTGAACTTAAGTTCGAACTTTCGGTTAAATTGGAGTTCATACACACAAGAAGGGAATCAGATTTGAAAACTCTGAAGTTTTAACCGCAGTTAATGGTTTTTAAATTTTTTTCTTATAAAGTCACGATATACTTGAACAATTACCCGCAGAATTCGTCTTGAGTGTAATGTGAAATGAAGCAAAGAAAACATATTTAATATTATTCGTATCTTTACATCCATTTGTATAAATACGTTTTAGAATGTAAGAAATTGCTGCTCGAACTTAAGACCGAACTTGAGATAGAACTCAAGTTCGATCTTAAGATTGATGTTAAGTGTGATTTCAAGATTGATGTTAAGTGTGATCTCAAGATCGATCTTAAATTCGCACTTAAGTGCAAACGAACTGTGCCATGTTTTGTTTTTTCGTCATTATGATTTTCGGCCATGTGAATTTCGGCGTTAGGAATGCATACCATATGAATATACCACAAAAAGACACTCTATGTGAATTTTTTCAGATTTTTTAAAATATTTTTTAGAAAATGCCTTCTTTTATTCAAGTGCAAATATCTCAGAATTTTGAAGTTACTGAAAAAAAATGTCGGCACATAAAAGTTTTCGTTTATGGTTAGCTTTCGAGCGAAATATTCCAAATAATTGTCACGTTCCTGTGAGTATGATTTTTTTCCGAAAAATGGAGGAATTATTTTCTAATTAAAAAAAGGATATTTTTTTTTACTGAAAAAATTACAGAGTATTGCTACATGACTGTTGATATCGCAAAAAAATCGCCAGAGTGGCACCGATCGATCTTCTGGTATTAAAAAATGCATTTGTGTGAAAGTTCCGAAAAACGGGGGCATTATTATTTTTTTGATAAAAAAAAGGTTACTTTTTTTTGGCTAATAAAATTACAGAGTATTCTTGCATGACTGTAGATATTGCAAAAAAATCATCAGAGTGGTACGGATCGAGCTTACGGTATTAAAAAAAATTATTCGTGTGGAAGTTTCGAAAAACGGGGGAATTATTTTTTTTTATACCGGAAGCTCGATCCGTACCACTATGATGATTTTTTTGCAATATCTACAGTCATGCAAGAATACTCTGTAATTATATTAGCCAAAAAAAGTAACCTTTTTTTATCAAAAAAGTAATAATGCCCCCGTTTTTCGGAACTTTCACACAAATGCATTTTTTAATACCAGAAGATCGATCCGTGCCACTCTGGCGATTTTTTTGTGATATCAACAGTCACGTAGCAATACTCTGTAATTTTTTCAGTAAAAAAAATATCCTTTTTTTGATTAAACAAAAATTCCTCCATTTTTCGGAAAAAAATCGTACTCACAGGAACGTGACAATTATTTGGAATATTCTGCTCGAAAGCTAACAATAAACGACAACTTTAATGTGCAGACATTTTTTTTTCAGTAACTTCAAAATTCTGAGATATTGGCGCTTGAATAAAAAAAGCCATTTTCTGAAAAATTATTTTTAAAAATCTGAAAAAATTCACATAGAGTGTCTTTTAGTGGTACATTCATATAATCAATTACAGGGCAAATCGGAGAGGGTCGAAAAAAAAGTGGCTGAATTGACAGAGAATGCTTCATATATAGGATTATAAGATAGTTCTAATTGATTTTATTTAAAAATATCTAATACATGTATTTGGTCGTTTTAACTAAATCTTTTTTCCGGACTAAGAAAGTATTTACTAGCAATAAATAAAATATTTTTTCAGCATCCGCTGCACAGTGAAAGATGATTCAAATAAATAAGTATGTTGGAAATAAAAAAACTGAAAAATTGAATAAAATACATATTTGTTGGAGGGAAAGTAAATTTTCGTTGATTGAAATAATTAAATGTTGAATAGATCATTTTATTTAATATTACCGAATCTTTTTTCTGGATGTGGGAACAAAAATAGCGAGTGGCTGAACGAATTTATGGCCATTCTAGATTCAGACGTTCCTTATTTTGAAATTCGCTATTTTAACCCCCAATCAATTTACATTGTACTAACTAAAAGTAAATAATTTTGCGAAAATGATGAAAATTTTTTAGAAGACAACAGAGACCGAACTAACATGTAAGGTATTACACTACAAATACTAGTGTAGTGTGGGAGGGGCAAAAGGGGGAGGGACGTGATTACAGCCGCCGCAGGTGGCGCAGGGTTGGAGCGCAAATCGCAATCGGAATCACGCACAGCAAGAACGTAAATAAGAACGGAGCGGTGCCTCGTATAAGTGGCTCTACGAGCCGAGCGCCGACAGCGAGTTTATTTTCACTCCGATTAATCTCTCGCGATCGCACACAGGACACGTGAGCCCTTTGCACGACGACGACGACGACGACAAAGACCGCCAATCGAGAAGATTCTACTCGCATTGAACCTCATCGCGAGATATGAGACTTTTTAATAAACGTAATTCATATAAATTATGGCAATCCTCAGTAGGCCGGTAGGATTTGTTATCGAGGCTGTGCGTGACTGTATATGTCATTTTTTACGACGCCGCACCGTTGCTTTCGTTTTCAATCGCGTTTACGTCGCAATATGAAAAAAGTATTAAAAGAAAAATGCAATTATTAAAAACCGACAAAAATTACATCATACATTTAGAATTATCGATTTCGTTAAATAACTTTTTATCGAAATACAAAGATAATAGAAAGAATTTATAGAAAATGATTTTGAAAATTCCGAACCGTCGAAATTATCTTAATATTCACGATTGCTCAAATTTTCGGTGGATTTTGGCTGAAGAAATTATTTTCTGTCCTGTCTATCATTGATTATTGTTATTTTTTACATTTCTATATTATCTAAAAAAAAAGGACGTGCTCGATCTAATTGAGAAATATGGTTTAATAATTTGTATATTTACACTGTTGAAACGAAAAACTGACAAATTACCGAAAATTACATGTGTCTTTTTGCCTTTTTTAAGTCTTTTATTACCAAGTCCGTAGGTTTGTATTTGCAGGACCTTTTTTTGCATTACTGTTACGACCACTTAACGCGAAATTGTGAAGTAGGAAAATTCGCCTCGGTTGTGTATCGGTAATATATGCTTCCGACGAAAGTCTCACGGGATGTAATAAAAAAGAGGAAAAAAAAGAATGATTAAAAAAGAAAAAAAAATGCAGAGTGCACGAAGAGCGGTGCAGCAACGTGTTTCGCACAGTACGCAAAAGCTGCGAAACGAGCGCGGAGAACGCTAACCCCGGGCGGGACCAGCTTTTTGCATCAATTCTCAGTCCACATTTCATACTATAGCAGGTAACGCGCTGATTTTACGGTGCAAACAAATGCATGTATACACGTTTCATATGCTACGCGAGACCAACGCACATCCAATAAGAACGAATAAAATTTACAAAAAACGTTTGTATATACTCGAGCACTGCGTGGACAAGCCAGTTATTTAGCTAATGACGCCCCGTGCCTGAGAACGTAAATTTAAGCTCATCTCACAACGAAATAAACAATGCTCTCGAAATTTGGTAGAATCTTACACCGAGAGAAAAAGTTTCATTGATTCACGGAAATCTTTGCCAATGGAATGAAATACTTGAATTTCAATACTATCTTTTCTTTGAATGATCTCAAACTCAATGAAAAGTAGTGACATTGATTCGAAGAAACATTTCTTTAAACCAATGAACGTTTTTCATTGATTATAAAGATGTCGTCTCTGATTCAATGAAACCTTCTTCTTACCAGCTCAAAATTTCGAAACTTATTTTTTCCTGAAGTACGCGGCAAATAAAACTCAAATTTTGTGAGTATGTAAGGAAGCATGGCAGAAATAGGCTAAGCTTCTGGCTCCTCGAAACTCGAAGCCGTTTGTTCGGAAGAACCGGAAAACAAAAAAGTGAGGTTAGGTGCGAGAGAGAGATCAATGAAAACGTTTCTTTGAACCAATGAAAACGTCTCGTTAAAACAATGAAACTGTTTCTTTATTATATGCTCACTAAGTAAATCTGTATTTACAGGCAATGAAATGTTCTCTTTGAAATTCAAATGCACTATTTCATTGAAATCAAAGAAATATTTCGTTGAAATCAATGAAAAAAAATCAATTCACCTATTTCTTTGGCGTCAATGAAATCTTGAATTTCAATACTATGTTTTCTTTGAATGATCTCAAACTCAATGAAAAGTAGTGACATTGGTTCGAACTAACATTTCTTTAAACCAATGAACCTTTTTCATTGATTTCAAGGATATCGTCTCTGATTCAATGAAACCTTCTTCTTACCAGCTCAAAATTTTGAAAGCTATTTTTTCTTGAAGTACGCGGCAGATAAAGCTCAAATTTTGTGAGTATGTAAGGAAGTACGGCAGAAATAGGCTAAGCTTCTGGCTCCTCGAAACTCGAAGCCGAGAGTTCGGGAGAACCGGAAAACAAAAAAGTGAGGTTACGTGCGAGAGAGAGATCAATGAAAACGTTTCTTTGAACCAGTAAAAACGTCTCTTTAAAACAATGAGATTGTTTCTTTATTATATGCCCACTAAGCACGGAAAGAAATGTTTGGTTGTGGCAACTACACAGAAAAAAGGCTTGGTTGGAACAACCAAGTGCCTTTGTTATATATGCGCCAGCAATTTATTGGTTAGACCAAGTTATTTGTTAGGCTACCAATTTCTTGGTTGGTCTAACCAAGTCACTTGGCAAGCTAACCAAGTGACTTGGTTGGACCAACCAAGAAAGTGGTACGCTAACAAATAACTTGGTTGGTCTAACCAATTAATTGTCTAGCGCATATATAACCAAGGCACTTGGTAAGCTAACCAAGTGACTTGGTTGTACCAACCAAGAAATTGGTAGCCTAACAAATAACTTGGTTGCCTTAGTTATATAAGCGCCGGACAATTAATTGGTTAGACCAACTAAGTTATTTTTTAGGCTACCAATATCTTGGTTGGTCCAACCGAGTCACTTGGTTAGCTTACCAAGTGACTTGGACCAACCAATTTCTTGGTTGGTCCAACCGAGTCACTTGGTTAGCTTACCAAGTGACTTGGTTAGACCAACCAAGAAATTGGTAGCCTAACAAATAATTTGGTTGGCCTAACCAATTAATTGTCTGTCGCATGTATAACCAAGGCACTTGGTAAGCTAACCAAGTGACTTGGTTGGACCAACCAAGAAATTGGTAGCCTAACAAATAACTTGGTTGGTCTAACCAATTAATCGTCTGGCGCATATAAAACCAAGGCACTTGGTTGTTTCAACCAAGCCGTTTTTTCCGTGTACGTTTTCGATTTGCTGTACATAATGTCTAAAAAATTAGTTGCCTCAACCATATCGAATAGTAACCTCAACTATTCACGATTAGTTCTCGCGAGATTAGTTAGGTTAACTAATCCAATCGTTGGGACTACCACTCGAATAGTTGGGACTACTATTCGAATCGTCGGTATTATCATTCGAATCGTCGATATTACCATTCGAATCGTTGGTATTACCATTTGAGTTGTAAGATAAATAGAATAATCGATTGGTTGTGTCAACTCATTTCTTGGTTATGGCAACTTGTCTTTTTTTCCCGTGAGTAAATCTTTATTTACAGGCAATGAAATGTTTTCTCTGAAATTCAAATGCACCATTTCATTGAAATCAAAGATATATTTCGTTGAAATCAATGAAAACAAAATCAATCCACCCATTTCTTTGGTGTCAATGAAATCTTTTCTCTCGGTGTACGGTAAAAGATATAAGCTTTCCCTGGGCACTTAAGAAATTTTAACGTATTAGTGTTTCATGACGAATCTTTGACTTAGACCCAGAAAAATGTATAGTTCATTCTACTCAGAGTTGTAAATCCCCATTAACTCATGAGATATAGTTTACAGTACAATTTGTTTTGCAATTATGATTTCATAATAATAATATATAGTGATTATAAAATAGAATGTAAACATTTGAATAGCTGAAAAAAATACTAATTTTCGCTTTAATAATACAAGAAATAGTGGAAAAAATGGAAGAAATAAGTAATGCATTACTTTTTTTTTTCCATTTTTTCAAAAGGATTACCGTGAATTTTTATTGAAAAATAATAATTTTCGCAGCCATTCTAAAGTTTAATCATCGTATTACAAGCGCTACATGTTATTATTATAAAATCATAATTATGTCATCATTATTTCTATAAATATTAGGCATTTACAACTCTGATTCTACTATACACATAATTTCCTGAGGACAAATAGATTTTATTGTTACCGCAATAATAATTAATGTAACCAGCAACTAAATTATGGCACACGTAACTATTTGTATAGTAGAACTCACTATATTCAAATAGCGATCCCCTGAATTTTTCTCCAACGTAGGCGGACTAAATTAAACGCAAAATAAAATTTTGTAACGTTCTTCTCACAATCGCGTACAATTTAGTATGGCCCACGTGCCTGGTGTCGCTAATGACCCGATTTTCGTAATAAAATGGAAATTTAAAGAATTTTTTGTGTGCGCTGCTTTAAAGACTTATTTGCTTCGTTCTCTATATATATGTAACACGAAACGTGGAGCCCTCCGAAAGGGAGCGTGATCGTTTTTACTCTGCGTTATTATCAACTTTACTCTTTCATATACCACACCATATTCCTTCTTCTCGTTTCACTTCACTACGTGCGAGAAGCAAACTCGCTTTTTCGGCAATTTGTATAATATTCGATGAAAAAAAAATTGTTTCATAACCCAAAAAAATATTTAAAAAAAGTTAAAAAGAACACACGATACATTTTGTAAATAACAAATCTCTTTTTATTAGGTAATTAAAAAAAATTCTGCAACGTACAGATTTTTTTGTGTTTACTTAAAAAAGTAACGTAAAGTTTAGTTAAAGAAAAATTACGCTTTTTTTTTGTATAGATGACAAAAGAAAAGTGCATTAACCGATAAGTAAGAATAACTTGAAGAAGTTACAAGGGATAATAAGTTGTATAATTCAAATAATAACAATATTTTTTCTTCGATATTAAACACTTTTTTAAATAAAAATAATAAAAAAATACTGCTTAGAAAAATACAGTCAATCTTTATGCGAGAATGTTATTTCATTTTATGGAATTAAAGTACCAAATTAAATTCTTGTGTAATTCCACTTTTTGTGATTTTTTTTTCAGTTCAGTTGAATCAAAATGAAAATACGATTTGTAAAATAGTTATTGCTCAAATGTAGCAAATATGCTACATAGGAAATTGATGAATTAAGATGGTCTCTAAATGCACATTTGTTGTAATTTACAAGTACGTTTATTTAGCCGTATTTTTTGTGTGTCACATTTAACGCAACAAATGTGAATTATTGAACTATGTTTGTAAAATATATTTTCGCCTCTGTATTTTCTTGGCCCATGTGGACATCAACCGAACCCAACGCGTTGAAAAATATTCATGGGTCCATTACGATTTATTCATTTACATGAGGAATCTACGTTCGGTGAACGGCAAACGGTACTTTTGCGTTAACGAAACAGAAGAGAAATGAGAAAGTCGAGGACGTATACGAACGACCGGGGCTCTCGATAGTCAAAAATACCGGTGTAAAGGTGAGGCCAGGTACATTCGAGCCTGGAATAGAATCTTAAAGAAGTAACGGGTGAATAGAATGTGGGTGTGAATACTATGATCCAATACTATGTACACAAGGTAATGTTGGACTGCCAAAGAAATTATAGTAAAAAATATTCCCGCTATAAAAAAAAAATATGCCAAAGAAATTATAATAAAAAATATACACGCAATAAAAGAATATGCTAAAAAAATTATAGTAGAAAATATTCCCGCTATAAAAAATATGCTAAAAAAATTATAATAAAAAATATTAGCATTGTAAAAAAAATATGCCAAAGAAATTATAGTAAAAAATATTCCCTCTGTAAAAAACATATGCCAAATAAATTATAGTAAAAAATATTCCCGCAATAAAAAAAATTTGCCAAAGAAATTATAGTAAAAAATATTACCTCTGTAAAAAACATATGTCAAAGAAATTATAGTAAAAAATATTCCCTCTGTAAAAAACATATGCCAAAGAAATTATAGTAAAAAATATTCCCTCTGTAAAAAAATGTGCCAAGAAAATTATAGTAAAAAATATTCCCGCTGTAAAAAAAATATGCCAAAAACATTACAGTAAAAAATATGCCAAAGAAATTATAGTAAAAAATATTCCCTCTGTAAAAAAATGTGGCAAGAAAATTATAGTAAAAAATATTCCCGCTGTAAAAAAAATATGCCAAAAACATTATAGTCAAAAATATTCTTGCTATAAAAAATATGCTAAAAAAATGATAGTAAAAAATATTCCCGCAATAAAAAAAAATATGACAAAGAAATTATAGTAAAAAATATTCCCTCTGTAAAAAAAATATGCCAAAGAAATTATAGTAAAAAATATTCGCTCTGCAAAAAAAATATGCCAAAAAAATTATAGTAAAAAATATTCCCTCTGTAAAAAAATATGCCAAAGAAATTATAGTAAAAAATATTCCCTCTGTAAAAAAAATATGCCAAAAAAATTATAGTAAAAAATATTCGCACTGTAAAAAAATATTTTTCGATGTACCAAAATCGCGCACAATCTTAGCGAATTTCGGCTGCAACGAGTGATAAAAAAATCTGGCACAATTTTCAATATTTTCAACATCACTTCCTATAAAATTATGTTTATCTTGGTATAATACACGAAAATATAATGCTCCATTTTACTAAAATCCCTCATAAATATTGAATAAATTATTTCCTTTATTCCGTTTTACCCCTGCAACGATGCGAGGAAAAGAATTAACTTTGTCAAGTATTTCAACCAAATACCATACATATAAAGTAGAGTTTCAGTGAATTTCCAGGAACCAGAAGGCACTAAATTTGATTGTCAATACAAGTCAAATGAAATTCACTGCCTGACATCATCCTCAACATTATCGTCGTTATTTTCCTCAAAACTCGTTTCGCATACGTTTTTAAAAACTTTGTATTCGTGTGGCTTTACAAATTGGATGACCGATTTGGTGACCAAGCAAAATCAAGCCAGGGGTGGGGGGAGGGGAGAGGGGGAGGGGGTATCTACAGGTACGCGGATGGTGCCTGCGGTTTGGAGTTATTTTAACGATCTCCCCGAGACATTCAACAACTCGACTGGTCAAAGACGTCTTGGCCATGGTGAACGAGGGAAAGACACAAAAAACGAGAATGAACCGAGAGAAAAACAAACGCTAGCGTTCCACAGCAGTACAAAACCTCGTCCTCCTTAATTTATCGAATTTAAATTCTTCTCTTTCGCACTTCCAACACCAACGACTTTTATCTACGCAGCCGTATATAATTTCATGACAGATACTTCGAGAAAGAGAAATAGCAATTAAAATAAAAATAAGAAGAGCGCAATCTTCATTGTTTTCCCAAGACTTGTAGCTATTTTTAACAATGTCATATCTAACGAGAATTTTTCCATCAGTGTGTACAAACAAAAAAGTGTACGTATTATGGAAAACTATGAATTTAATGCTTTAGATGTGAGGACCGAATATGTTGAAAATTTAAGCGTCGAAACAAAGTTCGTTCAATTAAATCTTCATCAATTATACATTCGTATTCGGAATCTTTCGCCGCACGGCAAAACACCGCCTATATTTTTATCGCTTTATAATCCGATGACATATTTATGCGAAAAACCGGATAAATCTTCTCGAGTCCTCGGCATTTTTATCGTCGACTGAAACATCTCTTGCTTTTTTTAAATATTTTTTTTTGTCGCGCATCTATAGACACGTTTGTATTGCGGCGCAAAATAGAATGCAAATGTCGCGCAGAGCCACGCGGCGATATAAATCGTGTCGAAACGAGGAAAGTGGTGGTCTAGGATGAATTTTTTTTTCATATCATTTTGCCGTGCCAAATTTACAAAATGTTCTTGAATGCCCTTCGAAATTTCTTTTTCACACGTACAGAAAGAAAGTAACCCTCGATTATAATAATAATCATAAGTTATAAGTCGCTGGTGGAAAAACGAAAAATTAAAAAAAACAACATTTTTTAACTTTTGCGCAGAAAAATTAGAAGAATTTTGTTTCAACTTCCGGAAAAGAGAAAAACAAAAGTGTGTCACTTGTGGCCTCGAAAGTTGCTCTCAATGAATGGTAACAATTCTCAACGACAATTAAATGACAGATGTTGCCATATGGACGAGAAAAATTTAGCAGCAGAAACTTACACTGTAAAAAAAATGTTTGTTAAAATTAATATACTTGTATTGGAAGTACTATATGCATAAACTATGTATTAAATTTGACAAACATTTATATTGAATTTTATTATTAACATTTATATTGAATGAACATTTATATTGAATTAAGACACAATTATTTCTGGTTTTTTCATCACTGCAAGATATTTTTTGATGAATATGTTTGAAAATTCATAGACATTACTTTTGATATTTAATTACCTTGTATATTGAATTTCATAAACATTTATGTTGAATTTTCATATGAACGATATTGAAAAACAATGTAACGTTCAATAATATTACTGCACAATTTCTTTGCTAACTATATTTGCAAAGCGGTGTGTTAAAATTCATGCACATATGCGTTGGAAATTTTAAATGGACTTGAAAACAATTTTAAAAAATAGAACTATTACTCGCACATTATTTTTTCAGACATACTAGTCTGTCATTAGAAATTGTTAGGTATTGGTTTTCGCCAAAGAAAATTTTTCGCCTACACCGAGGTTTGAATCTACGACCTATCTACACTGTGAAAAAAATCTGCCTGAAATTTAGTGTACTTTTACTGGAGGTTTTTATTCATAAACCAGTATATTAAATTTAGTATACAAGTGTAATGTAAAATTAATGTATGGTACAGCACATTCAATAATTTACTTTAATTTTACTGGATAAGTACATGGATTTTATACCACAATTGTATATTAAATTTCGATGACGAGTTTATGAATAAAAACTTCCAATCTTTTCTAACAGTGTACCTAAGTACTTAACTACGCACGCACGCTACTATCGACTTAAGGGGAGGGAGTCAGGTCAAAAAAATTGATTTTGAGAATTCAATATCATCCAAATCCTATTGCATATAAAAATGCCCAACGTACTATATTGTCGGTGCTCGATGAAAGGATTTTTTACTGTCGTCTGACTTGCATATGCTTTTCAATATTATCTTAAGCAAAGTTCTTAGGTTTTCCATTCTGCGCATGATTCAGATCAAACTACTAGGCAGATTGGAATGGTTGACGTCTCATTTTCTTCTTCATGAAAAGATACACCGGCTGACCTAACAAATAATTTTGTTGACCTAGCAAATATTTTTGCTGGCCTAACAAATCTTTTTGCTGGTCTAGCAAATTTTTTGACAAGCCTAGCAAATAATTTTTGTTAGGCTAAGAAATAAGGCTTTACTGGCCTAGAAAATGTATTTGCTGGCATAACAAATAATTTTGTTGACCTAGCAAATCTTTTTGCTGGCCTAGCAAAACTTTTAGCTGGTCTAGCAAATTTGTTGACAAGCCTAGCAAATAATTTTTGTTAGGCTAAAAAATAAGGCTTTGTTGGCCTAACAAATAATTTTGCTGGCCTAGAAAATAATTTTGTTGACCTAGCAAATCTTTTTGCTGGTCTTGCAAATTTTTTGACAAACCTAGCAAATCATTTTTGTTAGGCTAAGAAATAAGACTTTGCTGGCCTAACAAATAATTTTGCTGGCCTAGCAAATCTTTTAGCTAGTCTAGCAAATTTTTTGACAAGCCTAGCAAATAATTTTTGTTAGGCTAAGAAATAAGACTTTGCTGGCCTAACAAATAATATTGCTGGCCTAGCAAATCTTTTAGCTGGTCTAGAAAATTTTTTGACAAGCCAAGCAAATAATTTTTATTAGGCTACGAAATAAGGCTTTGCTGTCACTATATTAGCAACTGATTTGTTGATGCAACAAAAGTTTTCTCTCCGTGTATATTAATGCTTACTTCCTACAGCGAGTTTTGTAAATTTCTCCCACTTTTGGGTCGGAAAAACGCGAACATTTTTTACAGTGTATATGGTTTCGAGTTATTTTAACGATCGATCGAGCGACATTTCATGCGGACGGAGTTCGGAGCTCGAAGAATTACGTTCACACCTTCTCACCCACACGCTAAGAAATTAAGGCATACGAGAATAATACACAAGTGATTTTGGGGACAGAGGAAGCAGTGAGAAATAAAAATAATAACGCATCGGACGAACGATGGTCCCTGTGGATTCCAATTAAAATAATTTAGATCCACGAATTCCATGATATGCAACGGTGCAGCGAAGGCACCACGTTTCTCCGGTGCTCGGACCACTTTTGCTAGCTCGGTTCGTCCGCTTGTTTCACTCACTCTCTCGATCTCTCGCTCGCTCGCGATGAGAATAAGTGGCCGGTCGACCTTCGCCGTGGCGGGCCTACGGTTCTGTACGTTGCGCGGTAATGACGAAGTTTTTGGTGAGAGGCAACGCGGTCGCATCCGAGTTTTGCCCAGGGCTAACACATTCAGCTTCTGGTACCAAGTCTTACGGATATCTAATCCTAATCGCGTTGAGAATCGATTAACGAGAAGACCATCGCGTGTTCTCAATTCGAATAAATAGTTACTATTAGGTTACACTCTAAATTTTTTTTAAAATTAATATACAGTATATAAAGCTCGGATGCATATACCGTTATATTAATTTTCAGATGCATTCGTCATTGACAAATACGATATTTGTATATTACTCACGTACTGTAATTTTCAAATAACATTATCGGAGAATTTTTATACTATTCTTAAATTTACAATAGAAGGATATTAATATGCAATTTATATACCTGTTTCATAAATCTCAGATCTTTTTGTATGTTAAATTTACTTGCATTTTTAACAGTGTACACACTGCACTGTTAAAAATATTTTGAAAATGAATATATGTATTGGAAGTTCTTTTTCAGATACAGTATATTAAATTTTATTTCATTGGAATTTTACGACATATCTGTATATTAAATTTCATTTAATGAAATTTATATACTTAATAAATATAAATAAATTATGTACTTATATACTTATACTTATTTATATACTTATATAAATAAATTTATATAATTTAATGAATAATAATATACATTAAATGAAATTTAATATACAGATATGTCGTAAAATTCCAATAATTATATTATAAACACAAATTTTATGAAGTATTTAGTATACTGTATATTAATTTTACAACAATTCTTTTGTATATTAATTAACATTTGTGTATTAAATTTAATATACGCGTATCCGCAAAAAAACTTCCAATACTTTATATTAATTTTCATACAAAAATTTCTAACATTGTGTACAAAAATTTTTTTTAAAAATTAATATACAGTACAATGTTAAAAATATTTTGAAAATTAATATATGTATTGGAAGTTCTTTTTCAGATACAGTATATTAAATTTCATGTAATATACAGATATGTCGTAAAATTCCAATAATTATATTATAAACACAAGTTTTATGAAGTATTTAGTATACTGTATATTCATTTTACAACAATTTTTTTGTACATTAATTAACATTTGTGTATTAAATTTAATATACGCGTATCCGCAAAAAAAATTCCAATACTTTATATTAACTTTCATACAAAAATTTCTAACAGTGTATATAAAACTCGGATGCATATATAGTTATATTAATTTTCAGATGCATTCGTCATTGATAAATACAATATTGGTATATTAAAATGAAGATTACAATACTTACGTACTGAAGTTTTCAAATACCAGTATTGGAGAATTTTTATACTATGCTTAAATTTACAATAGAAGTATATTAATATGCAATTTATATACCCGTTTCATAAATCTCATATCGTTTTGTGTATTAAATTTACTTGCAGTTTTAACAGTTTACATTGTTAGAAAAGATTGGAAGTTTTTATGCATAAGGTAGAGTTACCAGTAAATGAACAGTTAAGCAGATCGATTTGTTTATCATGGGTTTCTATAAAATTTAATATTTCCAGAGTATCTACAAAAATTTTAACGACTTATCAGAATGTCGATATATATATGTGATGCAAGTAAAAAAATATCATATTTTAATCACAAACCGTATAAAATAAATACTAAAAGCCAATAATCCAAAAACACCAGTAAATGAACGGGCCAATCTAACCTATAAATAATAGATCAATTAAGAATTTAATGATCAGCCAAGTTGTCAGAATTTCTTATCAACTCTTAAAAAACTGTTGTTCATTCACTGGTGACTGTTCAATTACTGGTGCATTCACCCTAAACTCGTAATCGAAATTTAATGAACTATTGTGGTATAAAATTCATGTACTTTTCCAGTAAAATTAAAGCGAATTATAAAAATTCAAGTACTTTTACTGTAAAATTAAGGTAAATTATTGAATTTGCTGCACCATCAATGTAAAAAAAATCTACTCGAAATTTAGTGTACTTTTACTGGAAGTTTTTATTCATAAACTAGTATATTAAATTTAGTATACAAGTGTTATGTAAAATTAATATATGGTACATCACATTCAATAATTTACTTTAATTTTACAGTAAAAGTACCACAATTGTATATTAAATTTCGATGAGAAGTTTATGAATAAAAACTTCCCGTAAAAGTACATTAAATTTCAAGTAGATTTTTGTTACAATGTAGTGACCATTATTAGTCACGTATTAAATAAAAAATAACCAATCAATAACAGAAATGTTAAAAATTTGTTTTCTCTAAAAACATGACGGTTTTGATAGTCTCTTCTGAAGTAAACTTAGAGTGTTTATAAAATTAATAATATTATTTTTATTCTAGACATTTTTTTTTAGCAATTAACGAACAGTTTCTATTTTTCTTCTCGAGATTTAGTTTTCATTATTTTCTTCTGGCTGTAATTAATACCTGGTAAATAATACCTTTTTGCCTAGTGGACTTAATTAACGAACACGTAATGAGCCTGAACGATAGAGATGTTTAAAATTGAGTTTTTTTAAATCCAATAATTAGATTCTTTTTTTGCAATATCTACAGTCATGCAAAAATACTCTGTAATTTTATTAGCCAAAAAAAGTAACCTTTTTTTTATCAAAAAAATAAAAATGCCCCCGTTTTTCGGAACTTTCACACAAATGCATTTTTTAATACCAGAAGATCGATCGGTGCCACTCTGGCGATTTTTTTGTGACATCAACAGTCATGTAGCAATACTCTGTAATTTTTTCAGTAAAAAAAAAATATCCTTTTTTAAATTAAACAATAATTCCTCCATTTTTCGGAAAAAAATCATACTCACAGGAACGTGACAATTATTTGGAATATTCCGCTCGAAAGCTAACAATAAACGACAACTTTTATGTGCAGACATTTTTTTTCAGTAACTTCAAAATTCTGAGATATTTGCACTTGAATAAAAAAAGCCATTTTCTGAAAAATTATTTTTAAAAATCTGAAAAAATTCACATAGAGTGTCTTTTAGTGGTACATTCATATAATCAATTACAGGGCAAATCGGAGAGGGTCGAAAAAAAAAGTGGCTGAATTGAGTTGCTATTTTTTTTCTCGAGATTTAGTTTTCATTATTTTCTTCTGGCTGTAATTAATACCGGGTAAATAATAACTTTTTGCCTAGTGGACTTAATTAATGAACACGTAATGAGCCTGAACGATAGAGATGTTTAAAATTGAGTTTTTTTAAAATCCAATAATTAGATTCTTTGTGACGCGCGATGACGATGATAACATATATTTTTTGTGGTATCACGAACCTCATAGCTAATCTACTGTTTCGATTTGTCCATTGTGATTTTTTGCTTGTATTACGTCACAGGCAAATAAGACAGTACGTTGAAATTTTCAGGGTCAAGTTTGAACTGTATAAATGTATCTGTGGAGCGATTAGATGATTAATGAACGAGCTGTAGCGAATTTGTCTCGAGGCGCATTAAAATACGTGTCACGGATTGGCTTCTACCAATTATTGTAGAAATAATTCTACAATATTAATTTCAGATTGTTGTTGAAAAAAGGGTTAAATGGATTTGTCTCGTTATTGATGGTTACATAATTTTCTAAAAATTAAATACTCCATTTTTATCGGATTCATGAAATGATTTTTAATTCATGGTTTCTAATATTCCGTTTAACAAAAATATTTAAACTCACTCGAAATCAAAGACTCGAATAGAGGTCCTTTTTTTTTACTGTAATCACATTTTATAAAGAGTACAGTACTGTAGTTACTAAAATGTTGAGTGTACTTTTTGAATAGCTGCAACAAAAAAACAACAATTTTCGACATATGAAGCATTCTCTGTCAATTCAGCCACTTTTTTTTCGACCCTCTCCGATTTGCCCTGTAATTCGTTATATGAATATACCACAAAAAGACACTCTATGTGGATTTTTTCAGATTTTTAAAAATAATTTTTTTATTCAAGTGCAAATATCTCAGAATTTTGAAGTTACTGAAAAAAAATGTCAGCACATAAAAGTTGTCGTTTATTGTTAGCTTTCGAGCGGAATATTCCAAATAATTGTCATGTTCCTGTGAGTATGATTTTTTTCCGAAAAATGGAGGAATTATTGTTTAATTAAAAAAAAGGATATTTTTTTTTACTGAAAAAATTACAGAGTATTGCTACATGACTGTTGATATCACAAAGAATCGCCAGAGTGACACCGATCGATCTTCTGGTATTAAAAAATGCTTTTGTGTGAAAGTTCCGAAAAACGGGGGCATTATTATTTTTTTGATAAAAAAAAGGTTACTTTTTTTTGGCTAATAAAATTACAGAGTATTCTTGCATGGCTGTAGATATTGCAAAAAAATCATCAGAGTGGTACGGATCGAGCTTACGGTATTAAAAAAAATGATTCGTGTGGAAGTTTCGAAAAACGGAGGAATTATTTTTTTTTATACCGGAATTCAATACCAAAGGTCGTATCACTTTGTTCAATTTTAATACGAAATTTCAACCCGATAGCTAAAAATTCGTTCGAGCTAGAGAATTTCCATACTTTTTTCAAAATTTCAAAATTTTTATAAAAATGAAATGCGTTAAGCGATTTTTGTAAAATTCATACCAATTGAAGATTAGCCAGTACTGTACATGTTGATTAAATTTTAGCTGATTCGGCTGAATACTTTATAAGTTACAGTGAATTTTTGGCCTTTCATCACACACACACACACACACACACACATACACACACATCCGGACAATTTTTCTAAACCAATTTTCTCGACGTTTCAGATCATTTTAAACGTTCTGACATAAAAACCTCGAAAAAAAAAAAAAAATTACATGAAAACACAACTTATTCTATGAGGAAGCAAAATGCGAAGGCAATGTGCAAAGTTCCACTACGCAACTATTTTTCTACTATATTGAAAGTTTGTCGAAAGCCAAGCTTTCTTGACTTAGACCGCGATACAATAGAATATTAAGATAAATCGAATATAAATGTTAAATAACATGTGTCGACTTGTCGATGTAGTCAATTAAAGAAATATTGAACGAACTGATGGTCTCTCTAGTCGCCGAGTGCTCGTAGGTCGCGATCATCTGTTCTACTCTCCGTCACAAGAGGACTCGTCCGGGGACGAGTCCACGAAAGTTACACTAGATCAGCAGTTCTGTCGCTCATTCATCATTAATTCATCAGTCATCGTATCAAGTCAATTACTTGTTAACACGTGTTAAAGGAGCTTCTATGAATACGATGATGGTTAATAATGGTGAAAGCATAGCACAAGGTTCCCAAGGCTCTTATGGTTTATTCTTCAGTCATCATAGTTGAAATCAAATATTTTTTTTTTCAATAAAAATAATAGGTATACATTTTTTTCTGAATCAAGCAGAATCTCTGTAATTCCGATTAATTTTCGTTTGTACTAATTTCTCTTTGAAAAAATTAAAAATAATGTTATTAACTAAGTTATCGGTTATACCAATCAAGTTATTTGTTAACCAACCAAATTATTGATTGACCAACTAAGATGATTTAGTTGGTATAACCAATAACTTGGTTGGTCTAGGCAATAACTTAGTTGGCACATATATAACCAAGCGCCTTGGTTGAACTAATTAACCCTTTTTCTCCGTGTAATTGAAAAAATTTTGGTACACTGAGAGAAAAATACATGGTTCAAACAACAATACTATACGTTTACCATACAGTATAATTCCCAGGAGGGTCTTCATAGTTACGACAATAACAAATGATAGCTCCAATATACACGGAAAAAAAGTTTGGTTGTGACATCTACGTTTTCGATTTGCTGTACACAATGTCTAAAAAATTAGTTGCCTCAACCATATCGACTAGTAACCTCAACTATTCACGATTAGTTCTCGATTGGATCAGTTAGGTTAAGTAATCCAATAGTTGGGACTACCACTCGAATAGTTGGGACTACCATTCGAATCGTCGGTATTACCATTTGAGTTGCTGGGGAAATAGAATAATCGATTGGTTGTGTCAACTCATTTCTTGGTTATGGCAACTAATCTTTTTCTTCCGTGTAATAATATCTCAACTAATCAAATACATAGTTTCACGGGAAAAAAGGCTTAGTTAGATCAACCAAGGCGCTTGGTTATATATGCGTGAACTAAGTTATTGGTTAGACCAACCAAGTTATTGGTTACACCAACCAAGTTATTGGTTAGACCAACCAAGTTATTGGTTAGACCAACCCAGTTATTGGTTAGACCAACCAAGTTATTGGTTAGACCAACCCAGTTATTGGTTAGACCAACCAAGTTATTGGTTAGACCAACCGAGTTATTGGTTAGACTAACCAAGTTATTGTTTGACCAACCAAGTTATTGTTTGACCAACCAAGTTATTGTTTGACCAACCAAGTTATTGTTTGACCAACCAAGTTATCGTTTGACCAATGAAGTTATTGTTTGGCTAACCAAGGTATTGTTTGACCAACCAAATTATTGTTTGACCAACCAAGTTATTGGTTAGACCAACCCAGTTATTGGTTAGACCAACCAAGTTATTGGTTAGACCAACCGAGTTATTGGTTAGACTAACCAAGTTATTGTTTGACCAACCAAGTTATTGTTTGACCAACCAAGTTATTATTTGACCAACCAAGTTATCGTTTGACCAATGAAGTTATTGTTTGGCTAAACAAGGTATTGTTTGACCAACCAAATTATTGTTTGACCAACCAAGTTATTGTTTGACCAACCAAGTTATCGTTTGACCAACCAAGTTATCGTTTGACCAACCAAGTTATTGTTTGACCACCCAAGTTATTGTTTGACCAACCAAGTTATTGTTTGACCAACCAAGTTATTGTTTGGCCAACCAAGTTATTGTTTGACCAACCAAGTTATTGTTTGGCCAACCAAGATATTGTTTGACCAACCAAGTTATTGTTTGACCAACCAAGTTATTGTTTGACCAACCAAGTTATCGTTTGACCAACCAAGTTATTGTTTGACCAACCAAGTTATTGTTTGACCAACCAAGTTATCGTTTGACCGACCAAGTTATTGTTTGACCAACCAAGTTATTGTTTGACCAACCAAGTTATTGTTTGACCAACCAAGTTATTGTTTGACCAACCAAGTTATTGTTTGGCCAACCAAGATATTGTTTGACCAACCAAGTTATTGTTTGATCAACCAAGTTATTGTTTGACCAACCAAGTTATTGTTTGACCAACCAAGTTATTGTTTGACCAAGCAAGTTATTGTTTGACCAACCATGTTATTGTTTGACCAACCATGTTATTGTTTGACCAACCAAGTTATTGTTTGACCAACCAAGTTATTGTTTGACTAAACAAGTTATTGGCTACCCCAACTAAATGATCTTGGTTAGTCAATCAATAACTTGGTTGGTTAACTCATAACTCGATTGGTCTAACCAATAACTTAGTTGGCGCATATATAACCAAGCCTTTTTTTGCGTGTTCCAGTGCCAATATGATCGTCTCTCCTGAGAATAATATCAATAGTATAGTTCAACCTACTATTCTACTATATTTTTCTCTCAGTATAGTCAATTGTAGTCCTAACTGTAGCATCGATGCCTCCTGAAAAGAGTAAAAAAATAAAATAAAATCTGCGTCGACATTACCTGTATCAGTTAGCGTGAGCGATAAATAAATGTCCAAGCGCAGTATTCATCTTCTACCATATCAGCTAAGCTTCCTCTGGTCTTCCTCTTCTTCCCCCGAAATTCCTTATTCCGTTCTCTTTCCTTCTCACACTAAAGGCGCCCAGCGGAGCGTCTTGGAAAAACAAAAAAGAAAATGGACGTCGAAAAAAAAAACAAAAAAACGTGCCTCCGCGGGTGCTACCGCACACGTTCCTCCGTAGCGTCGCGACAACGAAAGCGACAACGCCGAGAGGCCAGAGCGCTGAATTTCGTTGGTGCCGGGCTGCCGGGACACGGGATCACGCGGTGCATGTATCTCCTCTACGCTCGATGCACCAAACGCGCCACCAGACGGCTTCCAAAAATCCCCTCTCTCCTCTCTCTTCCTTCTTCTTCTTTCGTCAAACACACACACACACACCGTCGTCTTTCAGCCGATTACAGTATCTCAACTTGTTTTCGGTGCGTTGCGATAACGCGCTTTTCCAACAATGATAAAAATCCCAAATAAAATCCTTATCTCACTTTCGCCACTTTTCCTCGCTTTCTTTATCCGGCTTTTCTGCGCAACATCAAGCGTTATTCTTTCGCTTCACAAACATACGTAAGGCTGATTCTAAATAATATTGAATCAACAATTTGAGTCCCAACATGCAACGAGAACTTTAAATGCGTCTCTGTTGTTTCCGCAGATGCCGGTTGTTTTTCTTTACGCCCTACAGACGCTTTTTTGTTATTATTATTATCGATAAATGCTGTTATTATATAGAATTATACATTGTCCTCCGGTAATCCAAACCGACTTGATCGGTTATGATATACAAGCAGTCGGTCACAGCGATGCACACGCAGACGCGTCAATGATTTCGGCGACGTGAACTTGTTTGTTTTTTTCTCCCCCTAAAGGTCTCCTTCTCGCACCAAACTCGTTTTAATTCGAATACGATGATAATCATACGTTTTTAATTATTCTTCCGATTATTTATCTTCCAATACAAAAAAAAACTATTGTGATTTTACGAAATACGAATAATCATCATGTAGTTATTATTTCCTTGTAGAGAATAAACGTTTTTTTTTCGAGTACAATTCACTGGTCGAGGAGAAGCGAAAACGATATTTCGATTGGGAAGAGATAGTTTTTTTATCCGCGTATGTAGGTGACACGGAGATGCGAATGGTCCATTTGCCTGGGCAGTTTTACCGAACGAGGAGAAAACGACGCACAATTTCGATCGAAAATAACGGAGACAGCTGATTTTGCACTAGACGTCTGTCAGGAGGATTCTATGATAGTGCAAGCGGTGAAAACGTGTCTAGCACGCCGGGTCTCCGCTCTTTGAATCTCCCCCGCGATCGATGCTCGCGGCTTCGCGTTCCGCGTGCAACTGAGACGAGAGTGGTAGCTCGCAGGCGGCAGCAGCAGCAGCAGCAGCAGCAGCAACAGCAGCAGCAGCAACAACGGCGCGCCAGCCAGCTAGCCGTCAAACGAAACCGAAACGCGAACCAGCCGTGGCGCACTCTCCACTCCACCTCGCAGCGGTTCTGAACCGAGCGCGAGCTCTCCGCTTCACTCGCGTAGCGCGCGCGCGCACGCGCTCTTCCCTTGCGTTTTTTTTTTTCATTCTCACTCGAGAGCCACGAGAGACTCGACGACTCTGTATACGATCTGCTGCACTAGACACTCGTGCGCGCGACGCTGCACGAGACACGCCGGTGCGTATGAAGCTGCACGAGATACGCCGGTGCGTAGAGAGTTAGTGTCCAAAGATTATTAGTTGTCGCTTTCTTTCGCTTTTTCATAGTTTCAATCAGAATTTAAGGTAGTTCTGTCGTGAAGGCAATCCAAACTCATATGCATGAATTTTTGACATGTTGTAATTTAGCTATTCAATTTTACTTGCACTAAATCTTGAAGGCTTTTACCGAGTATTTGAATGAACAATTAAAACTTGAAAATCGATCTTTTTACATGGTGCTCACGGGAGGGCTGGAAAAATTGATCTTTAAATCGAAAATTAACATACTTAGATCAAAGATAGAGAAAAAATAAAAAGTACTACGGATTCGCTAATCATTCAGGAATTGATGCATCATGAAAAAAGGTGAAGTCTCCGGAATAATGTTTAATTGAACCAAGGTCAAAGGGCACGATACCGGGCCAAATGACGTTTCCTAACCTAATTATCGTTAAAATGAAGTCAAATCCGCACTAAACATATCAACTATTTACAAATAATCGTTTTAATTTGATTACGACAATTTCGAAGGATTCTCGATTATTTTTTATATTATTATTGAGACAGTCAAAGTGATGCGTATGATTATTTTTTAATGTCATATAGACTCGGAGATTTATGACTCCGGCGTACCGACAGAACTACCTTAAGAGAATGCGATACATCGGTGAGAATTTCTTCGCCCAATGTTAAACGCCTATAGGTCTATCTCTCTCACATATAGCTCTGTCTCTCTCGCACTATTTTTCTTTTAATTCTCAAAAAAGGAACGACTGAATCGACTGAGGAGCCAGAAGTTTAGCCCAATTGTACCATCCTTCCGCGCATTCCCTCAAAATGCAAGCCCAATCTGTGTGGTTTTTTTTTAGAGAAAACAGCTTTCGAAATTTTGAGTTGTGGTGGGGGAAGTACCACTGCCTCTTAAGGGATGCGAGATTCTGATTCGTTTATTCGAGAATCGATTTTTTTTTTCATGAATTAATCGTGATTATTCATCGATTATTTAGACGTTCGATTATTTGCGAATCGATTATCTAGACGGTCGATTATTCGCGAATCGATTATTTAGACGGTCGATTATTTGCGAATCGATTATTTAGACGGTCGATTATTCGCGAATCGATTATTTAGACGGTCGATTATTTGCGAATCGATTATTTAGACGGTCGATTATTTGCGAATTGATTATTTAGACGGTCGATTATTTGCGAATCGATTATTTAGATGGTCGATTATTTGCGAATTGATTATTTAGACGGTCGATTATTTGCAAATCGGTTATTTAGACGGTCGATTATTTGCGAATTGATTATTTAGACGGTCGATTATTTGCGAGTCGATTATTTAGACGGTCGATTATTTGCGAAACGATTATTTAGACGATCGATTATTTGCGAATCGGTTATTTAGACGGTCGATTATTTGCGAATTGTTTATTTAGACGGTCGATTATTTGCGAATCGATTATTTAGACGGTCGATTATTTGCGAATCGATTATTTAGACGGTGGATTATTTGCGAATCGATTATTCTTCGACGATTCTTTTGATAATCGATTCGCAAAGATTTTTGCATGAAATATATACAGTAAGGCAGCGAGATCGCGGTGAAACTAGACAGGACACGAAGAATTGGCCAATCAGGTAGGCTGCGCGAGAACCGCAGCCAATCAGATGTCGTTTAGTTTCGACTATCATCGAAAAACATTTGAGTATAAATTTGATGCATATCTGTCCAGCCGTTCAAAATTTATGGCATTTTGAATTTTTCGAAAAATCTCATTCTCGCGCTGGCTCGTGCAAACTACGAGATACCGGGTTCTAATTTTGTCCACGTATGGACTACCATGATACAAGGTTTTAGTACAAATTTGAGAAAAATCGGTTACACGGTTAAAATTCTTCGCCACTTTGAATTTTTAGAAAAATGTTTAGAGCATGAACAAGCCTACAAAATAGAACTTTGCAAATTGCTTCCTCATTATTTTTCGCTTTTTACAAAGCTTCGTCTATAAAAAAGAGAACAATAATGAGGAAGCAATTGGCAAAAGTTTTTTCCACTATTTCTTCCAATATTTGAGCGAAAATTAATATTTTTTTCAGCTATTCAAAGGTTTACACTCTATTTAATAATCATTACGTGATATTATTGTTAAATAATAATTACAAAATAAACTGTACTATAAACTATATTTCTTGAATTAATGCGGTTTTACAACGCTGGTTTCAACGACAATTATAAATTAGTCCCCCGATGAGATATGCGTTGGAGTTTCTTTTTGACTCATCTAAGCAACGCATTATTTTCCTCTTTGGTCCTCTCTATTCTTTTTCTAGATCTAATCTGCCCGTTTTTTTTCGAGTCGCCCACGGGAAAAGGCGAAGTACAGGAGAACATGATTGTCGAACCCCTGATACGTATGCAGGTACAAAACCTCTCAAATGAGGCATTCCCTGGCACGAACAGCAAGGGAGAGATTTTATCTCGGGATGGTGGCTGATTTTATCGTCGAAAAAAATTCCCTGACTTTTCCCTGACCAAAATTCCGACGATATCTATTTTTTTTTTTCAAATTGATGACGCCAACGAAAATGGTTCCAAAACAATTGCCCGTCTTCGATAAATGATTTATTTTTCCGATCATCAATGAACATATTTTATCTGTATCTATTTTGTAACCTTAAATTACGTAAACGATCTTTGGAGTCATGAAGCTTCACATCACATTAAACACTATTATAATAATTCATGTTATATTATACTTATTATAATAATTTTTAACATTTTTCAAACTTTTTTCTCAAGTGCTTCGATACCGAGTAGAATCGTGTTAAAAAAAATCTGCATCAAGTATTGTCAATCGTGTTTGATTCACAAATTATATTAAAATTGAAATTATAGTATTAAAGATTTTTTCTGTTTTGGTTGTTCATCATTACTCTAATTTTTTTTTTTCTAGACTTCCTTTTATGTACTTTTTATCTTCTTATGGGAGATTTCGCGCCAATTTACTTTTTCCCTGACCAATTTTGAAATTCCCTGGATTTTCCCTGATTCCCTGGCCAATTTTTGTTTCCCTTACTTCCCGGTTTTCCTGACCGCGGCAACACTGCTCGGTCATTTCCAACGAAAAATCTCAAATCGGTTCTGTTAGATCGAATGATATGCCGATTACAAAGTTAAATATTTTTCAAATCAATATCTTTTTACATTCTGGTCAAAATGCAAAACTAGTTTGCAAGGTGATCTTTAAAAATGCAGATATCTAAGGTTATATTTCGAGACCAAAGGCTTCTGCTGGTTTTTTTTATGAGTGTAATTTTGGAGATACATAAATGTCTGCTTCAAAATGCATCATTGTGTAGCTTGGGCTGCGAATTTTTATTACTCGGGACAAACTACTCCAAAATACGTGCCATGCAGCTCTAACTTCAGGCTAAATCCTCCCTTTTAGTGCGTCTACGACGAAGAGTATAAAAAAAAAGCCGGAGGTCTGCCCATTAATGGGCAGACCGGTTGCCTAAAACGACCGACCTCGAAAACAGCTGTTGAGAGGGGAGGTAAACTTTTCGTGAACGGACACCCTACCGAATTCAACGCAACAGAGTTTAGGGTATTTAAATACGGGTTTTTGGACTAACTAACGAAGTAGAATATCGACCGTCCGCTTCACTTTTTTCGAACGTCATTTCGATCTGCATGCCGCTCGATCATACACCGAGAGAAAAGATTTCATTGATGACAAATAAATGTGCATTTGAATTTCAAAGAGAACATTTCATTGCCTGTAAATAAAGATCTACTTAGTGAGCATATAATAAAGAAACAGTTTCATTGTTTTAAATAGACGTTGTCATTGGTTCAAAGAAACGTTTTCATTGATCTCTCTCTCGCACCTAACCTCACTTTTTTGTTTTCCGGTTCTCCCGAACGAACGGCTTCGAATTTCGAGGAGCCAGAAGCTTAGCCTATTTCTGCCGTACTTCCTTACATACTCACAAAATTTGAGCCTTATCGGCCGCGTACTTCAGGAAAAAATAGGTTTCGAAATTTTGAGGTGGTAAGAAGAAAGTTTCATTGAATCAGAGACATCTTTATAATCAATGAAAAAGTTTCATTGGTTTAAAGAAATGTTTCTTCGAATCAATGTCACTACTTTGGTAGTCGGAAAAAATACCCCTGGAAAAAATATCCCCGATAAAATACCCTCTAGAAAAAATACCCCCGGATAAAATACCCCTTGGTAAAAATACCCCGGACAAAATACCCCTTGGTAAAAATACCCACAGATAAAATACCCCTTGGTAAAAATACCCCCGGATAAAATACCCCTTGGTAAAAATACCCACAGATAAAATACCCCTTGGTAAAAATACCCCCGGATAAAATACCCCTTGGTAAAAATACCCCCGGATAAAATACCCCTTGGTAAAAATACCCACAGATAAAATACCCCTTGGTAAAAATACCCCCGGATAAAATACCCCTTGGTAAAAATACCCATAGATAAAATACCCCTTGATAAAAATACCCCCGGATAAAATACCCCTTGGTAAAAATACCCCCGGATAAAATACCCCTTGGTAAAAACGACAAAATATCACAATAAGAAATAGTCACAATGACAAATTATCACGTGAATCATCCACTTATACTGACTTCTTTAGGTTCTTCAAGGCGTTAGTTAGGTTGGCATTCGTTTCTTTAGGGAGTTAATTAGTTTGGTATTTTCCTTATATTTATTCTTTAGGTTCTTTAGGGAGTTAGTTAGTTTGGTATTTTCCTTACATTTGTTCTTTAGGTTCTTAAGGGCGTCAGTTAGGTTGGCGTTTGTTTCTTTAGGTTCTTTAGGTTCTTTAAAATACCCCCGATATTTTATCCGGGGGTTTTTTTACCAAGGGGTATTTTATCCGGGGGTATGTTTACCAAGGGGTATTTTATCCGGGGGTATTTTCTCCAGGGGGTATTTTATCTGGGGTATTTTCTCCGGGGGTATTTTTTCCGGGATTCCACTACTTTTCATTGAGTTTGAGATCATTCAAAGAAAAGGTGGTATTGAAATTCAAGTATTTCATTTCATTGGCAAAGATTTCTGTGAATCAATGAAACTTTTTCTCGGTGTAGAAGAATCGTTGTTTTCACGAAATACTTTGTTTTCAAGATTTTATTATCGGGATACTCAGAATGGCCCAAAGCATCGAGAAAAGGGATTTAGAAAAAATTTCGGTTAATTTTGATAATTTATTGGGTAACTCGGATCATTAAGGATGTTTGACTGTTTCACACTAGTCAAATCAGTGCTAAATTTTTGTAATTCTTTCGTTAAAGTTTAATGCATTAAATAACTGTAGTGGAGCATTGGTTTGTATTAAAGCATGTACCCTTAACCGAGAGAAAAATTAATAGTGACGAATTTGCATAAAGATTAACTGATTAACGTTACTTTGCGATGGGATACATTTTCGTTCAGTTTTTTCCAAGAATAATCTATCATTTTTTGCCAATTTTGATGAGTAATGGCTCATTCTCTTTCTTAAAAAATGCTCTACAAATTGACCGTCTGGATTTTTGATATTATCGATCGTTTACTATTTATAGCCATTTGTTTATGAAAGTATTTTGATTTTTGTTAAACAACAGGCTATAATTATTAAACGATCAATAATATCAAATATCCACCCGGTCAATTTGTAGAGCATTATTTAAGAAAGAGAATGAGCCATCACTCATCAAAATTGGCAAAAAAATATAGATTATTCTTGGAAAAAACTAAACGAAAATGTATCCCATTGGAAAGTAACGTTAATCAGTTAATCTTTATGCAAATTCGTCACTATTAATTTTTCTCTCGGTTAACTATACATGCTTCAATTCAAACTACCGTCTACTATTGTTATTTAACGCATTAAAATTTAATGAACCAATTTTAAAAATTTTGCACCGATTTGACTAGTGTGAAACAGTCGAACATCCTTAAAGGTAAAAAAATCTTACGGAGATTTTGTTGAATATCTTAGAGACCACTTTGTGGACGAGAGTGAATTCAATCTCATAGAAAGTATTCGAGGCGCGCAATAAAAACCCACGTTGCTTATTCTTCCGCCGGTGTGCATTCCATTTATTACTCCGCGTTTTGCAGGACCATTGGGCGGAAATTCAATTTCATTTCACTATTCTTATAATAAACGGTCGCGATCTCCGTCGAGTGACCGCAACTATAGTCGCACTACTGTTGAGCGTCCTGCTTTGAAAGGTTTTGGGTTTAGAGGATTTAAATCGGTACCGCCGTTTCACAAACCAGCATTCACGTTTTACCGATCGCAGTCGCAGTAATTTGTAGTGTTAACGGCGACAATGTTACTTTCACCTGTTGCAGACTTACGAAACAAGCATCACTCGGTATTACCTTTTTTATAAACGGGCAGATTAAAAATAACTATTAAAAACAGGTATCATAAATGTAGAATGAACGGAACTAAATAAAAAGATGACGAAATATCGAAGGACGATTTAAATAATCGTCCGTCATCGCAAAATCCTAAATTGAAAAAATTTAAAAATGTCAGGTTTAAGGGGAGGGAGTCAGGTAAAAAAATGGATTTCGGAAATTCAATATCATCCAAATCCTGTTGCATATAAAAATGCCGAACGCACTATATTATTGGTACTCGATTAAAGGATTTTTTTACTGTCGTCTGACTTGCATATGCTTTTCAATGTTATCTTAAGCAAAGTTCTTAGGTTTTCCATTCTGCGCATGATTCAGATCAAACTACTAGGCAGATTCGAATGGTTGACATCTCATTTTCTTCTTCATGAAAAAATACACCGGCTAAATAGAGCAAATGTTAATAAAAGGTGATATTTTTTAAGTGACATAATTATTAATAAATAAATTTTATGCTATTTTCTAAATCAGTGATTAACTTTGCTTTCAGAATGAAAAAAAATAGTTTGCTCCATTTAGCCGGTGTATCTTTTTATGAAGAAGAAAATGAGACGTCAACCATTCCAATCTGCCTAGTAGTTTGATCTGAATCATGCGCAGAATGGAAAACCTAAGAACTTTGCTTAAGATAATATTGAAAAGCATATGCAAGTCAGACGACAGTAAAAAATCCTTTAATCGAGTACCAACAATATAGTGCGTTGGGCATTTTTATATGCAACAGGATTTGGATGATATTGAATTTCCAAAATCAATTTTTTTTACCTGACTCCCTCTCCTTAAGAATCTGAAAAAATTAAACAATCTCGAAATACTTGTGAAACCTCTTAAAATCTGTGTAGCCACTAAAAATCACTGAGGTCCACCCAAGTAATAAAATTATATATAGTCCGACATATGGAATTGGGCATATATAGTCTGTATAAACTCTATATACAATCTATATGCAATTTATATACGAGATCATCTGTAAAGTTGGGTTTATGTATACATTGTATATAAAATGTATATAGATTTTATAAAAACTATATATGCCCAATTCCATGTTTAAAACTATATATATTTTTTATATACTCTATATATAATTTTTTTACTTGGGCACATATGGAAGGTGCTAAAGAGATTACTTTGGCACAATAATAATTTAAAACTGCTACTAACAAATTACTGAAATAAATAATTGTCCAACGTAAAATCCGACAACCTAATTTTTTTTTACGAAAATTATTTTTTATTTTTTTTTGCATATCTATGAATTTTTTCAAAATTTTGTGTGATGTTTGAAAAAAGCCTTTTTTAATTGTTAAAATTAGAAATGTTAATAACATTTCTTAATTATTATTGTGCAAAATGATTTTTTTAGTACCTTCCATATGCTTGATTTTTAAAGATTTTTTATCTCATCGAGAACCATTCGTAATTCTCTCTCAATCTCCCTGGAGCTTATGCGACGTCAGACAAAACGTTCATACCTTAAGGGGGGGGGGGGGGGGAGTCAGGTCAAAAATTTAAAAAAATCGATTATTTTTTTTTCTGTGAAAACATTCAATTCCATGTAATCTATCTATTAGTAAAGTTATAAGCCGGAATTCGCAAAAATGGCTAAGTTTCTACGGTACCATTCATATTTAATTTTCTCAAAAGTCGTAAAAATTACCAGAATATTATATTTGAATTTTTAATTATTGTATTTATTTATTTTTCTTATATGCAGACATTATGGCCGATTTTTTGTTCACACAAAATAATTAAGGGTGTTGAAAAAAAAAAAAATCAAATTTTTTTTTTTTTTTTTTCTCTTCGGCAGTTTCGTTTAGTTAAGTATACCCTCTGAACCTGCAAAATATTAAACCTGTAGCCGAAAAAATGGCCGATTTCTGCAATATACCTGTTTTTTAATGATAGTTCATTGATCATTTTTATATGCAAGAGAATTTGGATGATATTGAATTTACAAATTTAATTATTTTGACCTGACTCCCTCCCCTTAAAGAATCGCCCTATCATAAAAGAAGAATTTTAAAAATAAATCCGCAAAAAAATTTTAATTTTTATAATTAACGGGCTTGCAACTCCAGTTTAGATAGCATCGAGCGCATGAAATTATTATCCAAATAGCGTATTTATGATTGACAGGTGAAAATTAGCGAATAATTAGCGATAAAAGTTGCGAGTGCATTATGTCGTGGAACCCGGAAAATGATAAACGAGGAAGTAACGTCGACGCCAGCTCGAGTAAGGAGGTGGAGGAGGCACGTGTCGCGCCCATTCGTCGAACTCGAACGGGCCGCGGTCTCGGAATCGATTAAGCTGTCGCGGCGGCGAAAGATTTCGCACGGGCAAAAGCACAGGGGCCCGAAGCGTGCAGAGCGCACAGGTGAGTGCGTGGACGCGCGCGTTCGTGCTGCGAGCCTGCGGCCACTCGCTCGACCGATGTTTGCGATTAGTTAGCATTCAGGCCCGGTAGCCACGCCGTACATCCTAGTACACGCCTTCGTGAACGCTACGAACGTGTCGTTATAACGCATTGACGGTGCGTAATGCGTGTACGCAGCAATACAACGCGTGCACTCGCGCCTCCACTTACAATTGCATTTCGTAAGGTTACCACACGCGATCGCCCGTACATTGCCTCGAATGTTACGTAACTATTTATATTCAGTCATTGATTTTACACGCTGCGTGTCCATTTTTTTCTTTTTACGTACTACATATCACAATGCTTGTCTTTGGCTCTATGACCCCGGAAGGAACCCTCTCTTCTTACCTCCGAGGGGTAAGAATAGAGGGTGGGGGTTAAAATTACGTATGACTTTTTTTGTAGAATGGCCGATACTTCCGAATTTCGGAATTGCGATTTTTTTTATGTTGAAGTACAAATTTGATGAAAGCCTTTTATAGAGCAAATAAAAATACAGAATACAAGAATGTCGAAATGAATTAATATCGACTAGAAAAATGAGAATAGGCAAAATTGCAAGTGGTAAAATATTGCAACGACGAAAAATCGGATTTTCTGAATTCGATAACGCGAAATCTGGAATTATTAATATTTTGAAAGCGTTTAAGTTCGATTTTATTAACGCGAGAGACCAAAAAGTCGGGGGTCAAAATAACGAATGATCTTTTGTAAAACGGCCAATATTTCCGAATTCCGAAATTGCGATTTTTTTTATGTTGAAGTACAAATTTGATGAAAGCCTTTTATAGAGCAAATAAAAATACAGAATACAAGAATGTCGAAATGAATTAATATCGACTAGAAAAATGAGAATAGTCGAAATTGCAAGTGGTAAAATATTGAAACGACGAAAAATCGAATTTTCAAATTCGAAAACACGAAATCTGAAATTATTGATATTTTAAAAGCCTTTAAATTCGATTTTATTAACACGAGAGACCAAAAAGTCGGGGGTTAAAATTACGAATGATTTTTTGTAGAACGGCCAATATTTCCGAATTCCGGAATTGCGAATTTTTTTTATGTCGAAGTACAAATTTGACGAAAGCCTCTTGAGGAGAAAATAAAAATACAGAATAGAAAGATGTCGAAATGAATTTATATCGACTAGAAAAATGAGAATAGGTGAAATTGCAAGTGGTAAAATATTGAAACGACGAAAAATCGAATTTTCTGAATTCGAAAACGCAAAATCTGGAATTGTTAATATTTTGAAAGCGTTTAAGTTCGAATTTATTTACGCTAGAGACAAAAAAGTCGGGGATCAAAATAACGAATGATCTTTTGTAGAACGGCCAATATTTCCGAATTTCGGAATTGCGAATTTTTTTTATGTCGAAGTACGAATTTGACGAAAGCCTTTTATAGAGCAAATAAAAATACAGAATACAAGAATGTCGAAATGAATTTATATCGACTAGAAAAATGAGAATAGGCGAAATTGCAAGTGGTAAAATATTGAAACGACGAAAAATCGAATTTTCTGAATTCCAAAACGCAAAATCTGGAATTGTTAATATTTTAAAAGCGTTTAAGTTCGAATTTATTTACGCTAGAGACAAAAAAGTCGGGGATCAAAATAACGAATGATCTTTTGTAGAACGGCCAATATTTCCGAATTTCGGAATTGCGAATTTTTTTTATGTCGAAGTACGAATTTGACGAAAGCCTTTTATAGAGCAAATAAAAATACAGAATACAAGAATGTCGAAATGAATTTATATCGACTAGAAAAATGAGAATAGGCGAAATTGCAAGTGGTAAAATATTGAAACGACGAAAAATCGAATTTTCTGAATTCCAAAACGCAAAATCTGGAATTGTTAATATTTTAAAAGCGTTTAAGTTCGAATTTATTTACGCTAGAGACAAAAAAGTCGGGGATCAAAATAACGAATGATCTTTTGTAGAACGGCCAATTTTCCGAATTTCGGAATTGCGAATTTTTTTTATGTCGACGTACGAATTTGACGAAAGCCTTTTATAGAGCAAATAAAAATACAGAATACAAGAATGTCGAAATGAATTTATATCGACTAGAAAAATGAGAATAGGCGAAATTGCAAGTGGTAAAATATTGAAACGACGAAAAATCGGATTTTCTGAATTCGAAAACGCAAAATCTGGAATTGTTAATATTTTGAAAGCGTTTAAGTTCGAATTTATTTACGCTAGAGACAAAAAAGTCGGGGATCAAAATAACGAATGATCTTTTGTAGAACGGCCAATATTTCCGAATTTCGGAATTGCGAATTTTTTTTATGTCGAAGTACGAATTTGACGAAAGCCTTTTATAGAGCAAATAAAAATACAGAATACAAGAATGTCGAAATGAATTTATATCGACTAGAAAAATGAGAATAGGCGAAATTTCAAGTGGTAAAATATTGAAACGACGAAAAATCGGATTTTCTGAATTCGAAAACGCAAAATCTGGAATTGTTAATATTTTGAAAGCGTTTAAGTTCGAATTTATTTACGCTAGAGACAAAAAAGTCGGGGATCAAAATAACGAATGATCTTTTGTAGAACGGCCAATATTTCCGAATTCCGGAATTGCGAATTTTTTTATGTCGAAGTACAAATTTGAAGAAAGCCTCTTGAGGAGAAAATAAAAATACAGAATAGAAAGATGGCGAAATGTATTTATATCGACTAGAAAAATGAGAATAGGCGAAATTGCAAGTGGTAAAATATTGAAACGACGAAAAATCGGATTTTCTGAATTCGATAACGCGAAATCTGGAATTGTTAATATTTTGAAAGCGTTTAAGTTCGAATTTGTTAATGCGAGAGACCAAAAAGTCGGGGGTCAAAATAACGAATGATCTTTTGTAAAACGGCCAATATTCCCGAATTCCGGAATTGCGAATTTTTTTTTATGTTGGAGTACAAATTTGACGAAAATTTCTTGAGGAGAAAATAAAAATACAGAATAGAAAGGTGGCGAAATGTATTTATTTCGACAAGATAAATGAGAGGGCGAAATTGCAAGTGGTAAAATATTGAAACGACGAAATATCTAATTTTCAAAATTCGAAGACGCGAAATCTGGAATTATTGATATTTTAAAAGCCTTTAAATTCGAATTTATTAACGCGAGAGACCAAAAAGTTGAACACTCAAAATAGCGAATGATTAAATTGTCGGGTGGGGGTCAAAATAACGAATGATCTTTTGTAAAATATATGCTTTTTCGCTAAAATATATAAAGATAATTTTTTTAATCAAGAAATGCAATTTCTTTTTGGCTGTAAAAATTACAGAATCTTTGCGCCTATCTATTGATAACATAGAAAAATTGTCAGAGTGGGTCCGATCAAAGTTCCGGAGTAAAGACATCATTTGTTCAAGGTAAAAAAAAATTTGTAGAGAAAAAAAAAGAAAAATGTTAACAACGCTTTTATTTGAAACTTGTAGTCCATGCGATGATAAATAAATAAAATAGTTGGTCCATTATAGACTTTTTAAAAATGTTATCTGGACAACATTTTTTTTACTCTGACGTAATTATTTTTTTATTCCGTAACTTTGATCGGACCCACTCTGACAATTTTTCTATGTTATCAATAGACATGCGCAAAGATTCTGTAATTTTTTCAGCCAAAAGAAAATTGCATTTTTTGATTAAAAAAATAATCTTTATATATTTTAGCGAAAAAGCATTGTTATCGGGCCGACAAAATTATTTGGAAAATTTCATTGAAAAGTTCACATGAAACAACAACTTTTATGTTGAAACAATTTTTTTCTATGACTTTAATTTTTCAAGATATATTGACTTTAAAGAAATAGCACATTTTCCGTAATAGTGGATTTAAAAATCTGAAAAAATTAGGAGAGATTAATTTCAAGTGTTACTACAATGTGTCCAATTATGGGACTAATCAAAAAGGTTCGAAAAAAGTGGCTGAATTGACGAAGAATGCCTCATATATTTTTTAACAATTGAACAATTTTTGAAAATAATAATCGACACTTCATCTCTTCTGCAGCTTTGTAAGTTGTTTAAGCTTTTTTATAGAGCGACATTTGTTTTCGAGAACATTTTTTTTCTCCAGATGTTAATGCACGGAGCAAATTTTTTAGGAATTAAAATCGCTAAAAAAATGTTCAGCTCCGAATGAATAGGAAACGATACTATAAGTGTGGTACTTTTTCTCATACTGGTGACAGAGACAACCATTTTTTTAATTCTATATTTTTATATGGCATATTTATTTTATCGAGGATATTTTTGCTACTCTCTTCGTTTAGCAGATTGTTTCCACGGATATTCTTAGTTAGATTAAAAAATTTCGCACGTCAGAAACTTAGAAATAGACTTATAGTCTCCAATACATAAATATTTATTGTCGGTTGCGTTTCTGCCATTATACAAGAGTTATTTCATTCATTGAATTGAAACCTGTATTGATTAGATTGCGAGGTGAAGAAAGTATCTGGTTCAAGGATTAGCAAAAGGCCATCGGCATTCATTATCGTTTTTACAAAACTTTTTTTTTCTTTGTTTCTGTAGAAAATAGGAGTTATATTCATTTGTACAGGTGCCATGAATAGTCATGCGTATCATGGATGCTCGACAATAAAATATATGCATTCAAGTTAGCAGGTGCATATACAGTTGCACTATCGACAAGCATAACACTGCGATAGGTGTCTGTTTATAGTGCTACTATCTCGAGTAAGGATATTTATATCTTACTATGCGTGCAAGCGCCTGGAAACCTGACGTCGAGGCATCGTGTTCGTATCGCACACAACTCTGCAGCGATAGTAAAATACACCGAACATTTGCACAGGTGCCTGAACTTAGAAGCGCGCATAGTTTTTATGTATTGTAACCAAATTTAGTAGTCAAATAAAAAAGAGCACCGCATTTGGAATTCTAAGTTTAATTTCATATTGAAGTATTCCATATAAGAAGCATTCTCTGTCAATTCAGCCACTTTTTTTTTCGACCCTCTCCGATTTGCCCTGTAATTGATTATATGAATGTACCTCTAAAAGACACTCTATGTGAATTTTTTCAGATTTTTAAAAATAATATTTCAGAAAATGGCTTTTTTTATTCAAGTGCAAATACCTCAGAATTTTGAAGTTACTGAAAAAAAAAATGTCTGCACATAAAAGTTGTCGTTTATTGTTAGCTTTCGAGCGGAATATTCCAAATAATTGTCACGTTCCTGTGAGTATGATTTTATTCCTAAAAAGCCTGCAAAGTAGAACCTTGCAAATTGCTTCCTCATTATTTTACACCTTTAACGAAGCTGCCTCTATGAGGATGTACGTTGATCGATTTTGGCTTCCTCATAGAGGAAGCTTCGTTAAAGGTGTAAAATAATGAGGAAGCAATTTGCAAGGTTCTACTTTGCAGGCTTGTTTCAGCTTGAAAGACTATTCATAAAAATGCTGAGGAAGCAATTTGCAAGGTTCTACTTTGCAGACTTTTTTTATACCTTGTGTCTCTTTTGCAGAGGTGTTTTATACAGCTATAAATCACCTCTGCAAACACCGTTACATCTAATTTTGATTAGATACAAATTTTTGTCGTACTTTCTCAACTTTTCCGGAAGTTATAGCGAAAATCTACATTTTTTTTAAAATGAAAAATGGTGTAAAATCCGAACGACTTTACCGATCATCACCAAATTTGGTACATGGCATTTCTGAATGTTATTTTTCGTCTGTACAAAATTTCTGTTCATTTGTTGAAATTCGACGTAATTTAGATCAAAATCTATTTTTTCGAAAAATTCAAAATTCTATAAAATCCGAACCGCTTTACCGATTTCGTCGAAATTCAATACCATACAACATTGAACGTATCTTCAGTTATGAAGAACGATTTAGCCAAATCGGCGAACTTTTACGAAAGTTAGAGCGACCACGCCCTTTTTTCAACAAATTAAAATCAACATAAAATCTTAATGACTTCACATATTTTGGCAAAAATCACAACATTCAAAGAGGGGCAGCTACTCTACTTGCGTGCCAAATTTGAGCCGGATCGCTCGAACGGTTACCGAGTGAGAGGAGATTGAATTTTCGAAGCCCAGCACACACACACACACACACACACACACACACACACATACATACATACGGACATTTTTTCTAAACCACTTTTCTCGACGTTTTAGGTGATTCTAAGCATACTGACATGAAAATCTCGAAAAAAAAAAATTTCATGAAAACAAAGCTTCCTCTATGAGGAAGCAAAATGGAGGAATTATTTTTTAATTAAAAAAAGGATATTTTTTTTACTGAAAAAATTACACAGTATTGCTATATCACTGTTGATATCACAAAAAAATCGCCAGAGTGGCATCGATCGATCTTCTGGTATTAAAAAATGCATTTGTGTGAAAGTTCCGAAAAACGGGGGCATTATTTTTTATACCGGAAGCTCGATCCGTACCGCTCTGATGATTTTTTTGCAATATCTACATTCATGCAAGAATACTCTGTAATTTTATTAGCCTAAAAAAAGTAACCTTTTTTTTATTAAAAAAATAATAATGCCCCCGTTTTTCGGAACTTTCACACAAATGCATTTTTTAATACCAGAAGATCGATCGGTGCCACTCTGGCGATTTTTTTGTGATATCAACATTCATGTAGCAATACTCTGTAATTTTTTCAGTAAAAAAAAAATATCCTTTTTTTGATTAAAAAATAATTCCTCCATTTTTCAGAAAAAAATCATACTCTACAGGAACGTGACAATTATTTGGAATATTCCGCTCGAAAACTAACAATAAACGACAACTTTTATGTGCTGACATTTTTTTTCAGTAACTTCAAAATTCTGAGATATTTGCACTTGAATAAAAAAAGCCATTTTCTAAAAACATTATTTTAAAAAATCTGAAAAAATTCACATAGAGGGTCTTTTAGTGGTACATTCATATAACCAATTATAGGGCAAATCGGAGAGTGTCGAAAAAAAAAGTGGCTGAATTGACAGAGAATGCTACATAAGTACAGCGAAAAAAAAATCATAAGAAAATAAAATGTAGGATTGCTAATCTTGATTATGGAAAAAAAAAATGTGTTTGTCCGCAGATTTTATTTTATGATATTCTTCCATCAAATAAAGTTATGATGTTTTTTTTTCAGAGATTTTCTTTTAGTGGATATGTCGAGAATTTATGGTAATATTGTGAATTCTTTAAACAGTTGGAATAAAATTTGAAAAAATTATTTGTACTTTTTTGTCGATATCGATTTCAGTGCACGACAATCCGTGCTAGAAGTATTGGGATGTACGCCCCGCGTGCGTTTCGCACACAACATGAAGCGTAGAGGGTACCGTTATGCGCACATCACCGTCGGAATCCTCTATTGACCGAGGAACGGAATACAGGATTGAAAATCGACGGATTGCAACTAGTGAAGCTCAAGAGACTTGGACAATCTTTTACGAGATCGCGGGAGGGTTTAATCTACGCGACACCCACGTGGAAATTAAGACGAAGTGTTCTAATGAAAGAAACATATCTCAAAAAATTTATAAAAAAGATGCAAAATAGAAAATTGCATATTGCTTCTTCATTATTTCTCGCTTTTTACAAAGCTTCCTCTATGAGGAAGTATGTCAATCAATTTTGGTTTCCTCATAGAGGAAGCTTTGTAAGAAGCGTAAAAACAAGTGACCGGAAATCGGATCTGTGAATTCTGGAGTCACTTTTTTTTAATCATCGTAAAAAGGCATGTAAACGCTATTTTCTGGGGTAGAATATGCGACTTGAGAACGATAGTGAAGGTTAAAAGTCGATATCTTGAAAAAAAAAATTTACATTGGATTTTCTGACTTTTGCTTCCTTCGAAATTCAAACCGCTGTATCTCGAAAACGGCTGTAACAATCAAGGTAAAATTTAGCACGCTGGTAGAGGAGCAACGCCCCTTTCTATGTACACATTTTCGAAAAAGTTGAAAAAAAAAATCAGTTTTTATAAGCCTTTTAATTATTGAAAAATGTCTGTATGTTCTCTAGCTTCCGCAATTTTTTAGCTAATGAGCTAAATAGTTCTAGACAAATAGAGAAATGAAAAATGACGGTCGGTATTGAATTTGAGCGAAATCCATAAAGCGGTTCAGATTTTATAAAATTTTGAAATTTTCGAAAAAATTTTGTTTTCGTTCTTATTCAAGTTAAGTTCGATCAAACTTGCTCAATTCTTTTGCAAGGTAAAATTAACATCCAGTTGTAGTAGATATCGAATTTGGTGACGATCGATAAAGTGGTTCAGATTTTATAAGACATTGAATTTTTCAAAAAATCTCTGTATGTTCTGTAGCTGCCACAATTTTTTAGATAATGAGCTTAAACAGTTTTTGACGAATAAAGAAATGAAAAATAACGATCGGTATTGAATTTAAGCGAAATACATAAAGCGGTTTAGATTTTATAGAATTTTGAATTTATGAAAATTATTCTTTTCGTACTTCTTTAATTTGTATTTAAAATAAGGGTGCAAAGTAGAACATTGCACATTGCTTCGTCAATAATTTTCATTTTCGCAAAGCTTTCTCTATGAGGAAGCCAAAAATAAAATAAAGAAACTTCCTCATAGACGCGGCGTTGCAAAAGATGAAAATTAATAAGGACGCAATGTGCAAAGTTCTACTTTGCATCCGTTTTTGAATCTTCACTACACGCAAAAAAAGGCTTGGTTAGAACAACCAGGTTGGACTAACCAAGTAACTTGGTAAGCTAACCAAGTGACTTGGTTAGACCAACCAAGTCACTTGGTTAGACCAACCAAGTGAGTTGGTTAGACCAACCAAGTCACTTGGTTAGACCAACCAAGTGAGTTGGTTAGACCAACCAAGTCACTTGGTTAGACCAACCAAGTGAGTTGGTTAGACCAACCAAGAAATTGGTAGCCTAAGAAATTACTTGGTTGGTCTAACCAATTACTCGTCTGGCGCATATATGACCAAGGCACTTGGTTGTTCCAAGCACACGGAAAAAAAGGCTTGGTTGGAACAGCCAAGTGCTATGGTTATATATGCGCCAGACGATTAAATTGGTTAGACCAACCAAGTAATTTGTTAGGCTACCAATTTCTTGGTTGGTCTAACCAAGTCACTTGGTTAGCTTACCAAGTGACTTGGTTAGTCCAACCAAGAAATTGGTAGCCTAACCAATTACTTGGTTGATCGAACCAATTAATCGGCTGGCGCATATATAACCATAGCACTTGGTTGTTTCAACCAAGCCTTTCTTTCCGTGCAAGCCTTTTTTTCCGTGCATCTGCTGATCAAACGATACAAAACAATGCGATTGAAAACCGTGAGCATCGAGTTTTCGCCATCGATTATGCAAATTTGAGGATATATTGTATATTTGAGAAATAAGTCTGTTGTAAGATGAGATGTTGTGGATGGCCCTTTTGACGAGTCAGCAAATGCAACTGGTGAAAGAAGACAGCAACACGAGTGATATTAATGTCGGCTTCTCTGTATCAATTAAACGTGGTATAACATACCAGGAAACGCTGAACAATTATTATCGTCTGGCCTACATTGCATCGGTCGCGACTCGCGCCCCCGCTGCGTGCATTTCTCCTTCTCACTTCACTTTATTGCATTCATAATCGGATATTTTTCTGGACGTTCAGCAGACGTCGTGTCTCCGACGCTCGCAACGCTCGTTATCTGACTCAGATATTTTGTTTTGTACTATTTTTATGAGTTTAACAAAGTTACAAAATTATGTAACATGACGAAAATATATTTTCAGTATGAATCGATCGCAAAAGCGTTTATATATCACGTTATGATCATTTTTCAGTTTAAACTTTATCTTCTTACGATAAATTGACAAAAAGATTTTATTTTGTCATTTTAACGACGCAATGTGCAAGGTTCTATTTTGCATTTTTTTTTTTTCACGGAAAAAAAGGCTTGATTGGAACAACCAAGTGCCTTGGTTATATATGCGCCAGACAATTAATTGGTTAGACCAACCAAGTTATTTGTTAGGCTACGAATTTCTTGGTTGGTCTAACCAAGTCACTTGGTTAGCTTACCAAGTGACTTGGTTAGTGCAACCAAGAAATTGGTTACTCCAACCAAGAAATTGGTTGGAACTTGGTTGGTCTAATCAATTAATTGTCTGGCGCATATATAACCAAGGCACTTGGTTGTTCCAACCAACACTTTTTTTCCGTGTTGGGTTACTCGAACCTCATGATATTTTGCCAATTGTTTTCTATGCGAGTTATAAATAAAAGGCCTACACTCAGAAAAAAACTTGGTTAGAATTACCAAAAAATTGGTTAAAAATGTTATCAAGAAAACTTGGTGGGTATAACCAAGTTATTAGCTAATATAACCAAAGATTTGGTAAGACAACCAAGTATTTAATACGCCTAATCAATAACTTGGTTGCGCCTACCAAATTTTTCTTGGTAAAATTTTTAACCAAAATCTTAGTAAGCCCAGCTAAGCGTTTTTCTCCGTGTACGAGATCGAGAAGCGACGGTCGCCTTTAGTGACTTTTCTGGTTCGATCGATCGAGATTCCGGGACCACCGGGGTATAAGTCTGTACGGCGCCGCTAACGCACCGCTCATCGAGAATCTAATTAATCTGTTTGTCGTTAGGACAATTCCAACTACATACGCGCGGTTCGCTTAATGAGACGCCATTGCGCACGAATAGTTCATAGAACGATGGCTTGTCGGCGACCATGTTTTTGCCGATGAGTTGCGCTCGTCGAGGTTCTCGAGATCGGTCTTAAGGGTGCATTCACACGAATGGCCCTTTAAGGGGAGGGAGACAGACCCAAAGAGCATTTACACCGAGAGAAATATACACGGAAAAAAAAAGATTAGTTGCCATAACCAAGAAATGAGTTAACACAACCAATCAATTGTTCTATTTATCTTACAACTCAAATGGTAATACCAAGGATTCGAATGGTAATACCGACGATTCGAATGATAATACCGACGATTTGAATGGTAGTCCCAACTATTCGAGTGGTAGTCCCGACGATTGGATTAGTTAACCCAACTAATCTCGCGATAACTAATCGTGAATAGTTGAGGCTACTATTCGATATGGTTGAGGCAACTAATTTCTTAGACATTGTGTACAGCAAATCGAAAACGTAGTTGCCACAACCAAACATTTCTTTCCGTGTATACACGGAAAGAAAGCCTTGGTTGCGCCAGACAATTAATTGGTTAGACCGACCAATTTCTTGGTTAGGCTACCAATTTCTTGGTTAGATTAACCAAGTGACTTGGTAAGCTAACCAAGTGACTTGATAAGCTAACCAAGTGACTTGGTAAGCTAACCAAGTGACTTGGTAAGCTAACCAAGTGACTTGGTTAGACCAACCAAGAAATTGGTAGCCTAACCAAGAAATTGGTAGCCTAACCAAGAAATTGGTTAGGCTACCAAGTGACTTGGTAAGCTAATCAAGTGACTTGGTTAGACCAACCAAGAAATTGGTAGCCTAATAAATTACTTGGATGGTCTAACCAATTAATTGTCTGGCGCATATATAACCATAGCACTTGGTAGTTCCAACCAAGCATTTTTTTCCGTGTAGTATTCATTCCCAGATTCGTATAGTAATCGGGATCCAAAGTGGAAACATGGCATTTTTTCCCAGACAATACAAAGATTTACTAGGCGTCGCGTGCTGTACAATTTACGCTGTTGTACAACGCTATACAACGCATCTCATACTTTTCTATATTTTGCGCCCACAAATGTTCGGAATAATCTTCATACGCCTACAGGTTAAAGCAATTCACGTTACGACAAATAACGCAAAATCTATTGAGAGCCTGCAAAATGTCTGTATTTTAGTACGACATGAGATTTACGAAAGATATACAGCTGCCGTGTAGCATCGATCGTTCAACGTTTGTCGTCATAACCTCAAAGTTGCCCGAACATGCCCAGACGTTTTGCGAGTGCCCCTCCGCGTTCATCGCGTTTCTATTCACGGTATAAGTAAACATTTCCAAACTTCCAAGATTGATCCCATTTACTATGTTGTCTGGGTTTTTTTACCAAACGAATTTAGATGTCTGAACTATATTTTTCTCTCGGTGTAGAGCGTCCTTTTTTGCAACAAATTCAAAAGGCTATAAAATCTTCATACATTTTGTCAAAAATGACAACCATCGAATGCTGTTTCATTTGTTGGTCAAAATCCAGCTCAAAATCGATTGAACGGTTCTTGAGTTAAACTTGAGTGGCTAACTTGACTGAAAATGCTTCGGGCATAGTACAATTTAAAACCGAGAGCCCCAACTAGGGTTCAAGAAAATGCTTACGTTTATCTCATTTATTTACACACTTTTCATGCGATAACAAGTTAGTTGGAAGTAAACGTCACAAGAGAACGTGTTGCAAGCCATTGTTTGTATTGGTTTAACGCGTAATTTTGACTTTGCTGTGGCTATCGAAGATAACGATCCGACCCTCGTCATTGAAGTTAGACGACCAAGGCTAGTCATGGCTCAGTCATGTGTCGCTGATTGAAACGCTCGCCGTAACCCTACGCCATACATTATATACTGTAAGATCATATAGCAGTTAGGTAGACATTTCAACAATCCAATAGCCTGTGTACTATTAAAAATTCACGGTGTAAACGTTTTTCATAATGTTACCCATTAAAATATTCATATCAACAGAAAGATGGAAAATATCTATTTAGTTAATCGCTCTGTTAAACATTATGTCTAAATACTACAGAAAAAGCTGCAATTTTTTTTGTCTTGGACACCAGAGGTTGTTTATTCGCCTCTGTCAAAAGTAATAGGATATTTACAAATCTGAATCGCACACACCGAGAGAAAAAGTTTCATTGATTCACGGAAATCATTGCCAATGAAATGAAATACTTGAATTTCAATACTATCTTTTCTTTGAATGATCTCAAACTCAATGAAAAGTAGTGATATTGATTCGAAGAAACATTTCTGTAAACCAATGAATCTTTTTCATTGATTATAAAGATATGGTCTCTGATTCAATGAAACTTTTTTCTTACCACCTCAAAATTTCGAAACCTATTTTTTCCGGAAGTACGCGGCAGATAAAGCTCAAATTTTGGGAGTATGTAAGGAAGTACGGCAGAAATAGGTTAAGCTTCTGGCTCCTCGAAACTCGAAGCCGTTCGTTCGGGAGAACCGGAAAACAAAAAAGTGAGGTTAGGTGCGAGAGCGAGACCAATGAAAAAGTTTCTTTAAAACAATGAAACTGTTTCTTTATTATATGCTTACTAAGTAAATCTTTATTTACAGGCAATGAAATGTTCTCTTTGAAATTCAAATGTACTATTTCATTGAAATCAAAGAAATATTTCGTTGAAATCAATGAAAACAAAATCAATCCACCTATTTATTTGGTGTCAATGAAATCTTTTCTCTCGGTGCACGGAATAAAAAAATTGCGTGAATGCATTTTGCACTTCGGTCATAGTTGAACTGCAAACAGTAGAAGAATCCATTTCATCAAACTGACAGAATGTACATCTCTTCTCTCGCTGTTGCTGCGGATGGTCTGTGTAAAAACAGTTTAATTCCACGCGCGATGCGAATCTTTCACGACCGGAAAGATGTCTCGCGAACATTTGTCCGCTTGTCCGTCTGATTCATTGCGATAGCGCTGTATAGCACTACGTCTCGCGAGCAGTTTCTTCGGTCCAACTCGGTTTATATAAGGGAGACCGGGGCTCTTTCGAACACG
Organism: Ephialtes manifestator; assembly: GCA_963970395.1. Taxonomy (NCBI): domain Eukaryota; kingdom Metazoa; phylum Arthropoda; class Insecta; order Hymenoptera; family Ichneumonidae; genus Ephialtes; species Ephialtes manifestator. The sequence continues at coordinate 20,065,736 of OZ019978.1, read as the reverse complement.
AGGCAAGTTGAAACACTGACGTTAAAATTCGAACGTTTTTCGAACACGAGGCAAAGTGAAACACAGACGTTAAAATTCGAACGTTTCGTGTGACTCCAAGACTGTTAAATTTCAGATCGCGATATCAAGGGCTTCATGAGTTATATGGGCGTATATCTCACAAACCTTTGACTCGTGTAACGCGACTGCGGAATGCGATAGTAATTTACACAGAATGAATTACGCGAGTATCAAAATTTTACTAAGATGTACGAACAATAATCTACCTGAAAAAAAAAAATTTATTTAATAAAGCACCAATAGAATGTTTTATCCTCACGGAGAGAAAACTTTTGTTGCATCAACAAATCACCCAGGCAAAAATGGAAGTATGAAAACAGTATTTCCCAAATATTAAAAGTGTCTTGAATAATAGTATGCCAACGCTGGCGTAGTGGAATAAGACATACGGAATAATATTTCGCCCAAATAAAGAAGGTATTAAAACATTATTGAAAATCTTTCCAAAAGTAAAAAGTCTTAAGTGTGATCTGTTGGACTGAATAATAGTAAAGAATATTGCACCGTTTTATTAGTTTTTATGGTCGAGGTTGATATCTACATGGCTTCCGGTGTCCAGATCGATATTTCCATGGATTTCGGTGTCCAGGTCGATATATCCATGGCTTTCGGTGTCCAGGTAGGTATTTCCATGATTTTCGGTGTCCAGGTCGATATCTCCATGGCTTTCGGTGTCCAGGTCGATATCTCCATGGTTTTCAGTGCCCAAGTCGATATCTTGATGGCTTACGGGGTCAAGGTAGATATCTCCATGGTTTCTTGTATCCAGGTCGATATCTCCACGGATTCCAGTGACCAGTTCGATATCTCCATAGTTTCCGATGTCTGGGTATATTTTTCAACAGTTTTGACAGGTGGACACAGCAAGCTATGGAGATATCGAACTGGGTACTTAAAGCCATGGGGAAATTGACCTGGACAGTGCAAGCCATGGAGATATCGACCTGGACACCGAAAGCCATGGAAATACCTACCTGGATACCGAAAGCCATGGAGATATCGACCGGGACACCGAAAGCCATTTATAAATTCGCATGATAAATTCAAACTATTATTGTTCCTAAATTATCTAAATTATATTTTGAGTTAGTAGAGTCATTACCAGTTACACTTTTCATTTTCTGCATACGAATTAAGTAAAATTGGATTCGAAAAATGACCTATAGGAAGGGATAAAACTGTGCCTTCCAATAGGACATTTAAAAAAAAGTTACTTTGAAAATAAGTTAAACACTTGTAAAACACACGGAATGAAAGGCTTGGTTGAAACAACCAAGTGCTATGGATATATCTGCGCCAGACGATTAATTGGATAGACCAACCAAGTAATTTGTTAGGCTACCAATTTCTTGGTTGGACTAACCAAGTCATTTGGTAAGCTAACCAAGTGACTTGGTTAGACCAACCAAGTGACTTTGTTAGACCAACCAAGTGACTTTGTTAGACCAACCAAGTGACTTGGTTAGACCAACCAAGTGACTTGGTTAGACCAACCAAGTGACTTGGTTAGTCCAACCAAGAAATTGGTAGCCTAACAAATTACTTGGTTGGTCTAACTAATTAATGGTCTGGCGCATATATAACCATAGCATTTGGTTATTCCAACTAAGCCATTTTTTCCGTGCTCAATAACAGGTAGTTCCTATGACGAATTAGCACCAAATAAATTATTTGTCGTTAAAATGATAATATGATTTTTTATACGAGCACCCTGTATATGATGCTTTGTCCATGACCGTGATAAGTACAAAAAATTGGGGATCCTGTGCTCCCATAACTAGATTTTAATTCTTTGAATGAAAGTCGAAGGTTTGTGAGATACGCCCGTATATCATCGTTCCAATTGCTGTCATTTTTTCAATTGTCAAGTCATTGTTCTCTCACACAATATCGACGTCAATTCCAAGTTTGAATTTTTAGCAAATTAAAAATTAAAAAAGGCTAATAACGTTGTTCCAACTAGCCCCGGTGTCCATTGTGCGAGCAAGAGCGAACGAACGAGCCAAGGCATTGCGGCTTCCGCGAATCGTTAGTGCGATCGTCACTCGTGGCGCAAATTCTTCCCTGGAGTTTAGCACTCGGACGCTGAGCGTCTCTTACCGCGCATAAAGTACACCAGAGGGACGGGGATTAGCGTTGCTCGCTACGCGGTCTCGCACTAGCGCAGCGCCCCACGAGGGCTAAGCGAACGTTGAACTATTGTGCAGCGTGAACGCGATGCACCCGATGATATGGTTATATCGCGATCGACCGGACCTCAACGAGTTCATTGGGAAATGAGACACCGTGGCCCAGATATATCGCAGGCGAATAAACTGCGTTTTGCTAACGACAGCGGTATATATAAAGTGCTATTTGTCGACTATGCGGTTTAGTGCTGCAATCTCTCACTACGATTCCGTAACGCATATTTGTAGTATTGCAAATAGGCGTCGTACGGAAGTTGAAATGCGTTTTTTAGACATGGACGAGTCATCGAATTTTTCTTTCATATGTGGAGTAGAGTAGTTAGACTTGCCCCATTGTGAGCTTGGGACCTCCTAAATTTGGCACATCATTTTGCTTCCTCATAGAGGAAGCTTTGTTTCCGTGAAACATTTTTTTTCGAGATTTTTATGTTAGGACACTCAAAATGGTCCATAACGTCGAGAAAAGTGGTTTAGCAAAAATGTCTGTATGTGTGTGTGTGTGTGTATTATAGATGTATCTTCGTAAAATTTTGCACACAAGTGGGCTGTTATATAGGGCTAACGTTTCGGATTGTAGTTGACGCAAAGCGGCTGAAAAATTCAAATTTTATAGCATTTTGAAAATTTTGAAAATATCGTTTTCACTTTCGCAAATTAAGGGATATCGGGCTGAAATATTTTACGTAAATGGACTACCATCAAACCATCATGTATACCGAATTTGGCGAGAATCGATAGGGTGGTTCTAATTTTATTGCAATTTCAATCTTTTTTAAATGTCTGCAAAGACTTCAACTCCTGGAAATTCTGAGATATCCGACTGCAATTTTCGACATGATTTCACGATTACTGATTATTAATGATGAATTTAGTCAAATGAACTATCGATATGTCGGTAAATTTCGATTTTGGTGAATAAAAAAAAAGCTGTAACAAAAAAAAAAATTCTGAAATTTTTGACAGATTTATCTTAAATTTTGTTCACACATGGACTATCATTGAAAAACATTTGAGTACAAATTTGACGCAGATCTGTCCAACAGTTCAAATTTTATGGCATTTTGAATTTTTGGAAAAATCTCAGTCTCGCGCTGGCTCGTGTAAATAATAAGATACCGCGTTCTAATTTGGTTCACATATGGACTACCATGGTACAATTTTTTAGTTCCAATTTGAGAAAAATCGGTTACACGGTTAAAAATTGTCGACAATTTGAATTTTTAGAAAAATGTCTAGAGCATAAATAAGCCTGCAAAGTAGAACTTTGCAAATTGCTTCCTCATTATTTTTCGCTTTTTACAAAGTTTCGTCTACGAGGAAGCCAAAATCGATTATAATAAAGCAATTTGCAAAGTTCTACTTTGCGGGCTTGTTTACTGATGATTCAAATTTTTTAAGGATTTTCGGCTCTATTGGATTCGATTAGTTCACTAAATCCGTTGTTTCACTACTTGCTTATTATACCAAAATATAATTTAATGAGATTTTAATAGCTCCGGGCATTTTCCTAAGTACACCGAGAGAAAATATTTCATTGATGCCAAAGAAATGGGTGGATTGATTTTGTTTGCATTGATTCGAACGAAATATTTCTTTGATTTTAATGGAATAGTGGATTTGAATTTCAAAGAGAACATTTTATTGCCTGTAAATAAAGATTTACTTAGTGAGCATATAATAAAGAAACAGATACATTGTTTTAAAGAGACGTTTTCATTGGTTCAAAGAAACGTTTTCATTGACCTCTCTCTCGCCCCTAACCTCACATTTTTGTTTTCCGGTTCTCCCGAACGAACGGCTTCGAGTTTCGAGGAGCCAGAAGCTTAGCCTATTTCTGCCATACTTCCTTACATACTCACAAAATTTGAGCTTTATTTGCCGCGTACTTCAGGAATAAATAGGTTTCGAAATTTTGAGCTGGTAAGATGAAGGTTTCATTGAATCAGCGACGATATCTTTAAGGTAAACGCCCCAATAGCCGGCCATCTTAGAGAACAGGAAACTGTAAAGTTATATTTCTTATACTAAAATGACCTTTCTATAATTGTAACCACAAGTAATGCAAAGCTTAGCTTTTCTACTTTTCGAAAAGCATCCATTAATTCATGTCAGGGGTATAGTTTTTTGTTAAAGTTAGGAAACAATTGAGAAAGTCGATGGACTAGTACCCGACCACCGATCTCAGGTAATGTCTAAATACCCGACCAAGCATGCCCCTATACGCAACCACCCGCCGATACGAGGCTATGCGATTCGTTGAAACTTCATTTTATTTCTTAAATTACACGCAACGTTTGGGATAATTTATGATAAATAATAACTAATAAAAACGCTCACCGTGACGTGCAACCGGCATCAACTTGCCATAGAGGTTATGTTCGCTGAGTTAGTGTTGGCCGGGAATAGGCCGCGGTTGGATGTCGGTACAGCATACTGCGGATGCGCCCCAATAGCCAACCATGGAAATTGACGACTTAGCAGTGGTTTTTCGCAAATTTTAATGGAAGATTTATAAAGTCTATTTATTCGCGAATACCACAAGCCACGAATTATTCTGGAAATCGTGAAAATAATAGCGTCATAAGCTTAACAACGTTACGCCAATTCTTAACGAACTGGCTAAAAGATATGCGCCGATCCTCTGAGCGGCGTCTGCAGTGCACAATATCTTTAAAAAACGTCAACAAAAAAATGAATGACTATTTTTATTATTGGCCTATGCAGACATAAAGAATTGCAAAATGGTAGCACTAGTTATTTATTTATTTCATATTCATAATTTCATTTTAGTCAATATTTGTGTCAGTGGTTGGAGACTGGTACATGGTTGGGTACCGGGGCGTTTACCTTATAATCAATGAAAAAGGTTCATTGATTTAAACAAATGTTTCTTCGAATCAATGTCACTACTTTTCATTGAGTTTGAGATCATTCAAAGAAAAGATAGTATTGAAATTCAAGTATTTCATTTCATTGGCAAAGATTTCCGTGAATCAATGAAACTTTTTCTCTCGATGTAGTATCCTTTTTCCAATCCGTAATATGTAATATTATTCCCTCTCGAAATGGAATTCACAGAAGCCTTTAATGGTTTTGAACGATGGATCATACTATTTTTGCATTACAGTTGAAGCGTTATAATTACCGGGATATGAATAACAAGTGTAGCCTCGGTTCTGCTATCGTGCACATGCATTTTGGCAGTTACTATTCCAAGAAGCCAATTACGGGTAAATTAGTAAATTAGGTGGTAGGGGTTGAGGCTTACGCTCGACGGCATTGTCAAAACCAGATTGAAATCTCGGCCTTTCATTTATTCCTTCTCCGGTCTCGTCCGTCTCGACGCTGTACTCAATATAGGGGACAATGGTCCAAAATGGAATCCCCTCAAATTAAACGTTTTTGTCATTTCTATATAGAGTAACTTGGCCAATCTACGTCCCTTTAAAAAAAAAATACTCTAAACAAGATTCTACGAAGGAAGACAAATCTCGATACTCCATATAATAGGGAAAATGGGATAACCGCACACTGAGAGAAAATTATGGTATTAGTAACTATAAAGTGACAACTATTCATTTATGGTCGATACAACAATTTTTTTACAGTTGACACAACTATCAAATAGGTACTATAACTAGCAAATAGTTACCATAACTATTTTCGTAGTTATCGTAACTATAAAAATAGTTGCATGTAATAAAAAGGAATAGTTGTCACTTTATAGTTGACTGTACTATTACGATTTCTCTGAGTGCAGTCACCCGGCAAATCCGATTATTATAATTTTGCTACATTCATTTTGATCTTATCGTTTTATTCGTTGCATTAGAAAATTGCTTTTTTTGGCATTTTTTGTTGACTTAATTTCAGAATATTTCTCAGTGCAAAAAATCGTGTAACTCTTTTGTCTACACCGTTATCAAATTTAGTAGAAAATTACAGTATCAGAGTGGAAGTTTTTATTCACAATCTGTACCACAAATTTCTTGTCAATCTGTCATTAGATATGTGAAGTAACAATACTGAAAAAGATTTGAGAAATTTGTAAATTTACTGTTACAAAATACTACAAATTTACATTCTGTATTTTTTCTTTTGCATGACGTTTGTAAATTTCGTGCACATGTTTATTATAAAATCAAAAGCTACCTACAATGAAAACAATTTTGTTTTTAAATTTTTTAAATGACTGAAAATTTATGATCCGCATTCAATATTTTTGTTCCATGAAAATTAACGTCTTGAAAAATTCCATAGTGATAACCTTCTAATTTTTATACAGATATAAAAATCCTGTACATCGATTTACAAATCGGTTAACTAATATTAAGAAATGAACTTAAATTTTACAATTTTGGTCATGTAATAAATTACTACAGAAGTTTTGTAATTTTCACTAAAATATTAAAAAATTTGATCTTCACATACATAAATTGATTCTACTAATGTTAATTTTACAGTAAATGGTACACTAATCATAGTTCCACAAACCAGTGTACTAAATTTCATATTACTTATCACAGTAAATTTACAATCTTTTTTAACAGTGTATCTGACGGTCGAAAGGTAAGAAAAAGAATTCTGAATGACCTTATTTTATAAGCCACGCGTGGACAGTTGGCAATTTTGCATTTTCATCTACATGCGCAATAGTCTGTGAACCAATGTCTTATCCTGCTTGATCGAATGCAACATCATTTCCGAATAACATTGACTTTTCATTGATTCTTAAAAGCCACGCGCGCTCCTCGTGTATCGTGGATAATCGAAGCAGAACATCTCCAGAAAACGACGAAATCGATGACAGCAACGTCAAACCGACAAATCTCAAGATCGCGAATGAAAAATTCAATATTATTCGTTTGTGCCTCGCTCGAATCGAGGGAATTTGTAAAACGACTCAGTATCGTTTTTTTTCTGTCGATCTCCATTCGTTTTCTCTTTTTTTCATGTTTTTCCTCGCAACTAGAAGAACACGCGCGGGTGTCGCTGAATTATTGATGACATTGGCTGAGAACTGCTACTGTTGCTGCTCAACTGCCGCGTTGCTGCGCAGTCTAACTCGCATCCGGAATCTATAACTACAGATATTCCAGATCTTTGATCAACGAAAACAACGGGATAATGCGGTTTGTTTGTTCTAGATGGCTTCCAACAATTCATTGATATCTCCATGTCTGTTTAGTTTTTTGGTACGAAATCTTATCTGTCTGATGTTTTGTTTTCTCAGAGAAAAGAAAACCTACGAAATTCCTATATTGGAATACTCGAAATAATCTAAAACATTCAAAAACAAGAATGCAAAGTTGAACTTTGCATATTGTTTCCTCACTATTTAAAACTTTTTGGAAATCTGTTTGAAATTTGTGATAAAATTGGTATTTTCTTGTTCGGTATTATCGAGGATCTTTTTTTCTTTATCATGTTTAGGGGAGGTGGGGGCAAAACGGGCAGCTCCATTAAAAATCGGGATTGGGGGCAAAACGGGCACCGTATCAACTTTCGTAAAAACGATTTGTCTCAGTTTTTTACGTTCCTTATATAGGGAAAGTGCGTAAGATACGTCAAATTGGTGATAAAAAAAATTGATAATCTTCATCAGATCAGAATTATTTTAACCATCCGTTCAGAACGTTTTTTTCGATACTTTGTTGAGCAAAGAAAAAAAATATAGTCAAATGAATTTTTCAAAAATTTTATAATCAAATTAATTCTTTGAAAAAAAAAGTCGGTATATCATAAAGAAATCAATTAGAACGAAATTCTCATTTTATGATTTGGCGCTAATTTTGACCCCGATACTTATATTTAGCCGAGATGCCTGTTTTACCTCCCTGCCTGTTTTATTGACATCACCAATTATTTTTCGAAATTTTCAAGTAAGGAATGTCAGGAAATTGGAAAAAGTCGTGTTCGAAAAAGTTGAAACGATGCCCGTTTTCCAATTGTCATTTTCAGTCGTGATGCCCGTTTTGCCCCCCTGCCCGTTTTGCCCCGGTCTCCCCTACTTTTTGTTACAATTAAAGTCTGCGACCTCTCAAACTCACTACGATCACGATTCCGTGATAGTTCTATTCGGACTAGGACCGTTAACGCCTTATCTTCATTTCCTATGTTAACCTACTTCGACTGGCTATTTATTCGCATGACGCACGAAATCCTACATCAGGACTTAGGATTCTATTGCGAAAGTCTTGGGTCACGTGTGCTGTTAAATTATGCCGGTTGGTTATAAAAGATTTGCCACCCTAGTGTCAATGAACTCCTGACATTTTTCAAGTCGTGCTTCACAACAATCGTGCCGAAGAACGTGAGCTTTGAATTAATTTTGTCGCTTAATGCCGGAAGTTCGTGATAAACTACGATCGTCATTATCTGGATTAATAGGGGCGAGTAGGGCACATTGTGTCACTATTTTCCTTACAATTTTTGCTTCCTCATAGAGTTGGCTTTGTTTTCGTGAAAAAAAAAAAATTCTCAAGATTTTCATGTCAGGACTCCCAGAATGGTCTAAAACGTGGAGAAAAGTGGTTTAGAAAAAATGTCTGTATGTGTGTGTGTGTGTGTGCGCAATTTTTTGTTAGCACGATAGCCGTCGCAATTTTTAAGATATCGGGCTCAAATTTGAACCACGAGTAAACTGTCGTTAAACAAAGTATGGGATTGAATTCGGAGTTAATCCATCAAGGTGTTCAAAATTTATGGCATTTTGAATTTTTTGGAGAATGCCAGCTCGGGCTCCAACTCCCGCAATTTTTATGATATCCGGCTCAAACTTGGACCAGAAGTGGACTGTTATCAACTAGTGTTTGGGATTAAATTTGGTGCCAATCCGTGAAGGGGTTCACAATTTATGGCATTTTTTAATTTTTCGACATTTTTTGTTCGTGCTCTAACTTCCGCAATTTTTAAGACATCGGGCTCAAATTTGGTCCACAAGTAGAGTGTGGGTAAACTAAGCATCGGTTCGAATCTGGCGAGAATCTGTCAAGGGGTTCAACACTAATGCCATTTAAAAAAATTTTAAACAAGGCTGCAAAGTAGAACTTTGCAAATTGCTTCCTGATTTTTGTTGGATTTTTACAAAGCTTCCTCTATGAGGAAGCCAAAATAGATTAACATGCTTCCTCATTGAGGTAGATTTGTAAAAATCCAACAATAATGAGGAAACAATTTGCAAAGTTCTACTTTGTTTATATTTATTAGAGTAGGGTCACGACTAAAAATTCATCATAATTGGTTTCTTTGAATCTCTGGTCATAGAAAAAAATTGCAATCAACAGGTAATAGGGTCGAGGATATAAAAATGATTCAATCGAAAATAATTTCCGAAATAATGCATTGTGCCCCACTAATGGGGTACAATCTGTCGGACGGGCAATAATATCACTCTGTAAAAAAAATCTACTTGAAATTTAATGTACTTTTACTGGAAGTTTTTATGCATAAACTAGTATATTAAATTTAATATACAAGTGTAATGTAAAATTAATGTATGGTACAGCACATTCAATAATTTACTTTAATTTTACAGTAAAAGTATTTGAATTTTAATAATGTGCTTTAATTTTACTGGAAAAGTACATGAATTTCATACCCCAATTGTATAGTAAATTTCGAATACGAATTTATGCATAAAAACTTCACCGAGAGAAAAAGTTTCATTGATTCACGGAAATCTTTGCCAATGAAATGAAATACTTGAATTTCAATACTATCTTTTCTTTGAATGATCTCAAACTCAATGCAAAGTAGTGACATTGATTCGAAGAAACATTTCTTTAATCAATGAACCTTTTTTATTGATTATAAAGATGTCGTCTCTGATTCAATGAAACCTTCTTCTTACCAGCTCAAAATTTCAAAACCTATTTTTTCCTGAAGTACGCGTCAAATAAAGCTCAAATTTTGTGAGTATGTAAGGAAGTACGGCAGAAATAGGCTAAGCTTCTGGCTCCTCAAAACTCGGAGCCGTTCGTTCGGGAGAACCGGAAAACAAAAAAGTAAGGTTAGGTGCGAGAGAGAGATCAATGAAAACGTTGCTTTGAACCGATGAAAACGTCTCTTTAAAACAATGAAACTGTTTCTTTATTATATGCTCACTAAGTAAATCTTTATTTACAGGCAATTAAATGTTCTCTTTGAAACTCAAATGCACTATTTCATTGAAATCAAAGAAATATTTCGTTGAAATCAATGAAAACAAAATCAATCCATCCATTTCTTTGTCGTCAATGAAATCTTTTCTCTCGGTGTAGCAAGAAGACGTTTCTTATAGCAAAAAAGAAAGAGAGCTCATTTACCAACACAAGAAAAAAAAACATTATTTAAGCACGTCAAACCTCCGATAAATTGCAAGTGCCCCGTGATACATTGTACTCGCCCTTACTTTTATCCTATTTTCGAATAGATTCGAAAAAAAATGGTATTTCTATTGTTTTCTTGACTCCATTGATAAAGTTCCGCTGGAAAAAAACCTTTGTCCTTTTGAGAAAATCAATAAACGCGCATCACTATTTATTGCTTTCTCTTTCTCAGACACTTTCGTAGACAGAAAGTGCGCTCGACCTTGTCTCGTGACGTCATGGGCCGTCTAGACGGTACCTCCGAGCGACGCACCACCAAGATCACTACGAATGTTGCAGCGACGATCCACCGAACTCCCCCAACGTTGATGTCGCGAAGAAGGCCCGCGCGCCTATAGCTCGCCTACTCGATTAAACTCGAGAAGGATAAAAATAAAACGTGAAAAAAGGAGGAGCAGCCATGCGGTTAACTCGCAGCGGCGAAGAAGGACGAAATCGTGAATATATCGTTTGGCACGACCTCCTCGTCTGCTGATCACGGTGTCAATGGTTCAACACGTCACCACCGATGTGCTGCACCAATATACGACATACTGCGTCTTTAGAAATCATTTCAATGAATTCGATAAAGCATCAACTGGCTAAACGAGTAGGAACGTGAGGAAAACAAGGTTATTAAAATTGTGATTTTTATTAGAACGAACTTGATTCAATTCTCCTGCGCTATTTAGCATCATATTAGGTCTCCGGTATGAACTTCGGTACACGAAAAAAGAAGTTTGCTTGTGGCAACTACGTTTTCGATTTGCTGTACACAATGTCTAAAAAATTAGTTGCCTCAACCATATCGAATTGTAACCTCAACTATTCACGACTAGTTCTCGATTGGATTAGTTAGGTTAACTTTTCACAATTTGTTTGAGATTAAAATTTGTCGATTGTGGCTGCTTGATGAATTAATTTAATTTATTGAGCAGCTACAGTCGATATTTGTAAAGGATTCGTATTAGCAAAATTTGAATTGGGCTTCGGTTTCGCGCGCTTTGAATCTAGCGATCACGGCCTCAGACCCGAGATGTGCTTCGCAAAAAATTCCATCACTTAAAAATTAACCGAGAATAAGTCGCAACATGAAAAATTAATATTAACAATACACGGTCGCTGCCCATAACATACTAGGTTTAGGTTAAGGGGAGGGAGTCAGGTCAAAAAAATTGATTTTGTAAATTCAATATCATCCAAATCCTATTGCATATAAAAATGACCAACGCACTATATTGTTGGTACTCGATGAAAGGATTTTTTACTGTCGTCTGACTTGCATATGCTTTTCAATATTATCTTAAGCAAAGTTCTTAAGTTTTCCATTCTGCGCATGATTCAGATCAAACTACTAGGCAGATTGGAATGGTTGACGTCTCATTTTCTTCATCATGAAAAGATACACCGGCTAAATGGAGAAAATGTTAATAAAAGGTAATATTTTTTAAGTGACATAATTATTAATCAATAAATTTTATGCTATTTTCTAAATCAGTGATTAACTTTGCTTTCAGAATGAAAAAAAATAGTTTGCTCCATTTAGCCGGTGTATCTTTTCTTGAAGAACAAAATGAGACGTCAACCATTCCAATCTGCCAAGTAGTTTGATCTGAATCATGCGCAGAATGGAAAACCTAAGGACTTTGCTTAAGATAATATTGAAAAGCATATGCAAGTCAGACGACAGTAAAAAATCCTTTCATCGAGCACCAACAATATAGTGCATTGGGCATTTTTATATGCAATAAGATTTGGATGATATTGAATTTCCAAAATCAATTTTTTTCACCTGACTCCCTCCCCTTAACTAATCCAATCGTTGGGACTACCACTCGAATAGTTGGGACTACCATTCGGATCGTCGGTATTATCATTCGAATCGTTGGTATTACCATTTGAGTTGCTAGGGAAATAGAATAATCGATGTGTTGTGTCAACTCATTTCTTGGTTATGGCAACTAATCTTTTTTTTCCGTGTACTAAGGTAAACGCCCCAATAGCCGGCCATCTTAGAGAACAGGAAACTGTAAAGTTGTATTTCTTATACTAAAATGACCTTTCTATAATTGTAACCATAACTAATGCAAAGCTTAGCTTTTCTACTTTTCGAAAAGCATCCATTAATTCATGTCAGGGGTATAGTTTTTTTGTTAAAGTTAGGAAACAATTGAGAAAGTCGATGGACTAGTAACCGACCACCGATTTCAGGTAATGTCTAAATACCCGACCAAGCATGCCCCTATACGCAACCACCCGCCGATACGAGACTATGCGATTCGTTGAAACTTCATTTTATTTCTTAAATTACACGCAACGTTTGGGATAATTTATGATAAATAATAACTAATAAAAAGGTTCACCGTGACGTGCAACCGGCATCAACTTGCCATAGAGGTTATGTTCGCTGAGTTTGTGTTGGCCGGGAATAGGCCGCGGTTGGATATCGGTACAGCATACTGCGGATGCACCCCAATAGCCAACCATGGAAATTGACGACTTAGCAGTGGTTTTTCGCAAATTTTAATGCAAGATTTATAAAGTCTATCTATTCGCGAATACCACAAGCCACGAATTATTGTGGAAATCGTGAAAATAACAGCGTCATAAGCTTAACAACGTTACGCCAATTCTTAACGAACTGGCTAGAAGATATGCGCCGATCCTCTGAGCGGCGTCTGCAGTGCACAATATCTTTAAAAAACGTCAACAAAAAAATTAATGACTATTTTTATTATTGGCCTATGCAGACATAAATAATTGCAAAAATGGTAGCACTAGTTATTTATTTATTTCATATTCATAATTTCTTAATTTTAGTCAATATTTGTGTCAGTGGTTGGAGACTGGTACATGGTTGGGTACCGGGGCGTTTACTTTAGGCATTAGTCGAGAAAGTCTTCAGGTTTTATTTTTATGATTTTTGTTTTTATTTTTTTACAAATCATTTTACGCGAGAACCGACGAAGTAGTTCGATCGAGAAGATAAATAGCGAATTTCAAGGGGTTGACGATGAACTTTTTGCTGGTGCTTGCGACGACACAACGGGATATATACGCAGAGCCGTAAAGTGACGATCGATGTACTACGCATTTCGCCCTCTTTCTCGTTTCCTCTCCCTCTGCTGTGCCACACCCGAATGGAGAGGTCTCTTCGTTGAGGCTTATCTCGTTTACGAATCACGGAAAATCCGGTCCGCCATCATTCGTCGAACCCTATCGAACAAAAAAAAAAAAAAACAAAAAAAATCGTCATTTTATTTTCTGTACACTGAGCGGAAATTGGGTATATCTAAGGATATAAATGAGAAGGTGCAAAAAAATCACATCTTCATTTTTTAAGGATCAATAAACCGTAGCTCCACTTTCTTCAAAAACATATCTACACGGAGACAAAGGCTTAGTTAGATCAATCAAGGCGCTTGGTTATATATGCGCTAACTAAGTTATTGGTTAGACGAACCAAGTTATTGTTTGACCAACCAAATTATTGGTTACACCAACTAAATCATCTTGGTTAGTCAATCAATAACTTGGTTAGTTAACAAATAATTTGATTGGGCTAACCAATAACATAGTTGGCGCATATTTAACCAAGCGCCTTGGTTGTTTTAACCAATCATTTTTTTCCGTGTAAATCGCAACTTTAAACATTTTATTAAAAATTACAACAACAAAAAAGAAATGTTGTATAAAAATGTATGTGCAATAAGAAAAATATTCTTTTATTGTACCAAATCAATGAATAAAATAAAAATTTCTTATGTAGGAAAATAAAAATTCCCGTTGATGTTACTCGGATACAATGCTGCGAATGAAACGTCTGAATTATTTAGGCCAAGTTATGGCTGGTTAGTGACAGATTATTTGGAGCAAAGATGACCTGAGTCACATGGAGAGCATTGGAAGCGATCAAGAACGGTCTTCACGGTCGAACTTTGAGGCTCCTACTGCTTTTGCTGCTGCTGCTGTTGCTGCTGCTGCTGGGAGAGGATGTCGGGGGCTTCAAATTGAAGCACAATCGATTTAACGAAGCGAATCAGAGGAACGTATCCAACAACGAGCAGGGCCAAGGGCGGATCTCTTAACTCTGATTCACCTGCTTACTGCTCAGACTCGGTTCATTGCCAGAGAGAAGAAAAAAAAAAAGTAAAGGAAAGATTGAATTAAAAAAAAAAAAAAAGGGAGTAGAAAGAAAGTCGGGGCGATCGAGCTTCGTAGGTCAAAGCGACAATGTCGCGTCCGTAATTGAGACCAGTGCGCAATGGCATCACAGGACCCCTTGACAATATATGTGAGTTGGCGTGCGCGTTACTACCGCCTATCTCGAACGAACCGGCGACTCCGAACGTGCCACGACTCCAATTGCATTCGAGATGGGATGAGAATCCGGCGAGACTACCAGACCGCGATGCAAGGACGCGACCGTACCACTTACTAGAACTTTTTTTTTTTATTTACTTTTTACCCTTCCTTTATTTTGCCTCACTTTTTTCTTTATTGCCGTGGTGTAAGCAATGAATGAATTCACTGGATTAAAAAACTCCGTTCCAGCCGTTACGTATCAAAGTGTCAGTTTTTATATGCAGCACTTTCCCAAAGATTAATAATTTTTTTTTTTTTTTTTTGTAATCAATGTTTGCATTTTCGAGATTTTTTATTATGTCAATATGTTGAGGAGGTAGTAAAAAAAGGATGCAAAGTAGACCTTTACAAATTGATTCCTCATTATTTTTCGCTTTTTATAAAGCTACTTCTATGAGGAAGTATGTTAATCTATTGTGGCTTCCTCATAGAGGATGTTTTGGAAAAAACGAAAAATTATTAGGAAGCAATGTGCAAGGTTCTACTTTGCATCATTGTTTTAATTAGATAAATAAACATTTTGCGAATTCGCTTTTTTTGCGTATTTTCCTGCGTATTTACGTAATTTACATTTTGCGTAAATGTGATAACGTATATTTTAAAAAATAATTCAACATTCCATAAAATCAAAAATTTCAGACCGTTCGTCACGAAATGATATTTTTTTAAAACATATTTTTTTAAATTTGTCAGTTTGCTGTACTATTTAAGATGGGTGTTTGTGATTTTTGTCAGATTTTTAAAGGCCGGAATTCAGGATTTTTTTTTTAAATATCACTATATCTCAGAAAATATTAGACTCTCAAAAAATTCTTAAGAACATTAACTTTTTCATTTTCCATCTACTTTCGAGTGATGTTAAAATCATAATTTTTCCAACGGAAGAAAGTCGATTTGTCGCAAAAAAAAGCAATAAATAATTTTTTTTTACAAAAAAAGCATTTTGGATTCCGGTCTTAATTTTACAAGGTGTTTCGCATTGTATGAAGATTCTGAGAAAAAAATTCCAAAGTGGCACCTCCAATTCTTAGGCAGTCAAAAATTGAAAAATAAAAATAAACAATTAATAAATTTTTTCCTGCCCGTTTTTTCCGAATTATTTGGCACAGCCCGTCGTCCGAGAAGTTTCATTTTATCTTTTAGAAATGTGATGAAATCCGCTAGGGAGGAAATCCAAAGTGGCACCTCCGATTCTTAGGCAGGAAACAATTTATTAATTTTTTTATTTTAATTTTCAATATTTTACTGCCTAAGAATTGGAGGTACCACTTTGGATTTCCACCCTAGCGGATTTCATCACATTTCTAAAAGATAAAATGAAAATTCTCGGACAACCGGATGCGCCAAATAATTCGGAAAAAACGGGCAGGAAAAAATGTATCAATTTTTTTATTTTAATTTTCAATTTTTTACTGCCCAAGAATTGGAGGTGCCACTTTGGATTTTTTTTTCAGAATCTTCATACAATGCGAAACATCTTATAAAATTAAGACCGGAATCAAAGATGCTTTTTCCGTAAAAAAAAATATTTATTGCTTTTTTGCGAAAAATTGATTTTCCACCATTGGAAAAATTATGATTTTGAACATCACTCAAAAGTAGATAGAAAACGAAAAAGTTAATGTTCTTAAGAATTTTTTGAGAGTCTAATATTTTCAGAGGTATAGTGATATTAAAAAAATGTACAGTACAACAAACTGACAAATTTAGAAAAATATCCGGGACGTCGACCGAAAAAAGTTGCCCAGTTGATAAAGAATGTTTCACATATATAATGGCTGAATATTGTTGCATTTGCATACAAAATTTGAGCTCGCTATATGAAGTTTTGCAAAAGTTACAATACAGCTATAATGTCAATTTTTTTTTAAATTCAAAATTCCATAAAATCCGTACCGCTTTACCAATTCTAACCAAATTCAATACCAAACAACATTGAGTGCACCTGCACTTATAAACAACTATTTAGCAAAATAGACTAAATTGACAATTGACAAATAGTTAGAGCGCCCACGCCTTTTTTTTCAAAAAATTCAAAACGGCATAAAATCGAAATTTGTGTATATAATTTGTCAAAAACTGCAACAATTAAAGAGGGGATGGTGCTTCACTTGTGTACCAAATTTCAGCTTAATAGCTAAAACCATTTTTCAATTATAGGCGATTGAATTTTCGAAGTTGTATACACACACATACATACGGACATTTTTTCTAGACCACTTTTCTCGACATTTTGGACTATTCTAAGTATCCTGATATGAAAATCTTGACATATTTTTTTCATGCAAACATAGCTTTCTCTATGAGGAAGCAAAAGATGCAATTTAGTTTTCTTATTTTCGTTAATTCAACCTCCTGTTCGGATTACAAAATACCTCTTAGACTCAATAGCTAATCATCAACTTTCGCGTACACCGAGAGAAAAAGTTTCATTGATTCGCGGAAATCGTTTCCAATGAAATGAAATACTTGAATTTCAATACTATCTTTTCTTTGAATGATCTCAAACTCAATAAAAAGTAGTGACATTGATTCGAAGAAACATTTCTTTAAACCAATGAACCATTTTCATTGATTTCAAAGATATCGTCTGTGATTTAATGAAACCTTCTTCTTACCAGATCAAAATTTCGAAACCTATTTTTTCCTGAAGTACGCGGCAGATAAAGCTCATATTTTGTGAGTATGTAAGGAAGTACGGCAGAAATAGGCTAAGCTTCCGGCTCCTCGAAACTCGAAGCCGTTCGTTCGAGAGAACCGGAAAACAAAAAAGTGAGGTTAGGTGCGAGAGAGAGAGAGATCAATGAAAACGTTTCTCCGAACCAATGAAAACGTCTCTTTAAAACAATGAAACTGTTTCTTTATTATATGCTCACTAAGTTAATCTTTATTTACAGGCAATGAAATGTTCTCTTTGAAATTCAAATGCACTATTTCATTGAAATCAAAGAAATATTTCGTTGAAATCAATGAAAAAAATCAATCCACCCATATCTTTGGCGTCAATGAAATCTTTTCTTTCGGTGTGACAAATACCCTCCAACTTCTATCTCAAACTTATCCGTCCATCTGAGGGTGTCACGTGTGTGGAAAGATGACAATACACCGGTCGCCTCGCGCCCGATTCTACACATTCATGTGGACATCTTCGTGACAACACATATGGCGTATGTGCTTAGTCTAGAAAAAGTTTCATTGATTCACGGAAATCTTTGCCAATGATATGAACTACTTGAATTTCAATACTATCTTTTCTTTGAATGATCTCAAACTCAATGAAAAGCAGTGACATTGATTCGATGAAACATTTTTTTAAACCAATGAACCTTTTTCATTGATTTCAAGGATATCGTCTCTGATTCAATGAAACCTTCTTCTTACCAGCTCAAAATTTCGAAACCTATTTTTTCCTGAAGTACGCGGCAGATAAAGCTCAAATTTTGTGAGTATGTAAGAAAGTACGGCAGAAAAAGGCTAAGCTTCTGGCTCCTCGAAACTTAAAGCCGTTCGTTCGAGAGAACCGGAAAACAAAAAAGTGAGGTTAGGTGCGAGAGAGAGATCAATGAAAACGTTTCTTCGAACCAATGAAAACGTCTCTTTAAAACAATGAAACTGTTTCTTTATTATATGCTCACTAAGTAAATCTTTATTTACAGGCAATGAAATGTTCTCTTTGAAATTCAAATGCACTATTTCATTGAAATCAAAGAAATATTTCGTTGAAATCAATGAAAACAAAATCAATCCACCCATTTCATTGGCGTCAATGAAATCTTTTCTCTCGGTGTAGTGTTTTAGGAGATTCAAAGCCAAATGCCCATGTAGACGTTTTTTTACCTCGAAAAAGACCACGCGAAAAGAAATCACTAGCAATTAAGTCAATAACGTCTTCACGAGCTAGCTAAGCATAAATGTCGAGTTGGGCACTACTTCTCGGAGATAACCTAACTCCTCGTAAAACGGGACGGGTAATTCGGTTGAGTGGCAACCACTTCGTATATTTTTTTCCATCCCTTCACTTTTGTAAGATTAATTTGTATTGCATTTAATTTTAATGGTTATTGTAACCGTAGAATCGCATAAAAATTCTATCTTGAGTCCGCATACATCACCATAGGATTTCTACATCAGATCGTCTACGATAAAATTGGAAAAAACCTTCGCTTGCGAGTCCTAAAAAATTCCAGGAAGGTCGGGATCATGAATTTTTTTAGTGATTTACTGCCGAACTCGTGCGTCATTCGTTTTATGCTAATACCAGATAGTCGCGAGATAAAATGTATATTTAGGTACGTTCTCTCACTGGAACGAAATAAGGGAAGGAAAAAAAAGATATTCGCTAAAACATCGTAACCCACACATCTAAAAAAAAATTGTACGAAGCTTTCCTTTCACGAGGATCAATATTAAAGTCGAAACTATAATTTTTTGATGTAGCAAAGAAAAAAAAAAGTTTTTTCTTTCAAAATTTCTAACCATTTCTATATATTCGTTCCTGCTAATCATCACGAATTCGCTAGTGAAATTAACAAAGACGTAAAATATTCCATTAACAAAATCAGCAAATATACTACTGCACGGAAAAAAAAAGTTTGGTTGTGGCAACTACGTTTTCGATTTGCTGTACACAATGTCTAAAAAATTAGTTGCCTCAACCATATCGAATAGTAACCTCAACTATTCACGATTAGTTCTCGATTGGATTAGTTAGGTTAACTAATCCAATCGATTGGATTAATTAGGTTAACTAATCCAATCGTTGGGACTACCATTCGAATCGTCGGTACTATCATTCGAATCGTTGGTATTACCATTTGAGTTGCTAGGGAAATAGAATAATCGATTAGTTGTGTCAACTCATTTCTTGGTTATGGCAACTAATCTTTATTTTCCGTGTACGGGTCTTAATGATTTGCCGGAAAAGGCTCATCCCGATGTCTACCCTATAAAGTAAGGTAATTAAGTAGAATTTGGTGCCACGATCGGACAAGCAACCAGGAATGATTAGCCGTCGCTGGAGATGATTACAATCAACGAGATTATTGCTGCAGGCGATTTTCGGTAGCTGTACACGAGACCGGAAGGCGGGCCAGGCAGACGGTCTACCAGAATGAGCGAGTGCGTTAGGGGACTGCAGAGGCAACGTCCGTTCGCGATGCGAATGACAATTATTTGCGCTGGGAAACTCGAGAGCCTGGACTGTCGACTGCTCTCATATACACATTGAAACATCCACGTTATGCTCTACATCTAGGATTACTAGGCAGCCAGGCTCTGTCGACGCAGAGTAGTTTCCGCAAACACGAGCGTGGGACAAACCACGCCGACTTCCGATTTCAACCGGAAGTTGCCCGGACGACTTTGCTCATTCGCTTTCTTCTCCGCATTCGAATTCATTTCAATCCTAAAAAAAATGTCGACGTATGTGCGAATTGTTTGCCGTACCAACAAATTTTATTCTAAATCATGGTGTGACAGGATGGGAAAAAAAGGATGCAAAGTAGAACCTTGCACAATCCTCATTACTTTTCGCTTTTTACAAAACTACCTCTATGAGGAAGTATGTTAATCAATTTTGGCTTCCTCATAGAGGATGTTTTGGAAAAAGCAAAAAATTATGAGGAAGCAATGTGCAAGGTTCTACTTTGCATCCTTGTTTTAATTAGATAAACACATTCAGAAAAAATTATGGTATTAGAAACTATAAAGTGACAACTATTGATTTTTTGTTCGTTCTGTAATGTATCGTTTTTCAAATTTAAATTGAAAGAGCGCTTATGAGAATAGAGAGCGTTCGCAGCTCACTTTTAAAATCGAACTTTACAGCAATTTGAATGTTAAACATTCAAATTGCTGTAACCTCACAGCATTGGGCCATCCCATGAAAAAAAAAATACTCAAAATTCGGCGATCACTCAAAGACTCCGAGGCAATTTTTCCGATGAAAAAATCTGAAGCCCAACCATTTTAATTAATTTTAATTTTGAATATGGATTTTTTTTATATATTAAAAACATTCAAATTGCTGTAACGTCACAGCATTGGGCCATCTCATGAAAAAAAAAATACTCAAAATTCGCCGATCACTCAAAGATTCCGAGACAATTTGTCCGATGAAAAAATCTGAAGTCCAACCATAAAAAAAAATAATTTTGTTGTTTTTTCCATAAAATGTGACCTGAAATTGAACAATTAATTTTGAATATATTTTTTTCTTGTTGGCCATAAAAAAAATGCACATTTTCGTCTTTTAATGATTTCGATACGATCAATAGTTTCTGAGATATTACAGATTAAATGGAAAACGATAAAAAACAAAAAAATTTCCATATTCCGGTCAACTATTTTTTTAGAATTTTGAAATTTGGTCCATCAATAGACACCGCTGAACCTGATTTTTAGATGAAATTTGAGATTTTTTTTTTTGGGGGGTGGCGAAAGTCCCGTAGAATCCCCCATATGTATTGAACGATTAGTATAGATGACAAGGCTAATTCGAACGTATGTGGTTTAGCGAATTTGGAGATTCTTCTCTCTCGACCATCGTACCGAGCAGACGTACCGGAGCTGCGAGTTTTATACATATATTGTATTGTATAATTTACGCCATGTGGTGAGATATTATGCCGGCCGGTTAAATCTATATCCACGAAATACAAGTTAAGTACTTAATTTTAAAAACAAAAAAAAGAAAAACTGAATATTGTCTTATTTATCTTATATGTATATATGTATGTTTTGATTACATTTAATATTTAAAAATATTATACTCGTTATTAGACAGAGAGAGAGAAAGAGAAAGAGAGAATATTTGTTATATGCAAAATTTTATATTTCGAAATATATCCATTTGTGTTTATTGGTTCAATATTATATATTGATAAAAAATTATTATAAATCTTTATACCTATAAATTTTCGATTATTCATGCGTTCAAAATCTTGTTATAATATTAGCGATTATCCCATAAATTGAAAAATGTTAAATATTAAAATTTCAACTATTATCTGCCTGATATTTGTCTTATTATTGATCACCTATATCCGCGAATACTTGACATTGGAAGCGATAATAATTTTTAAATTGAATTCTCGTGAATAATCATTTTTTCTGTTATGATAAAATGTAAATCATTACAGTACGACCAATTTTTTAATAATTGCCACAACTATCAAATGGTTACTATAACTACAAAATAGTTACCACAACTATTTTCATAATTACCGTAATATGAAAATACTTACATGGACTAAAAATTAATAGTTGTCACTTTATAGTTTCTCTGATGGTAAACATGTTGTGAATTCGCTTTTTCTATTTCGTTATTCCGTTATTATTAGAGTGTTTCCGAAAGTAAATGTGATAACGTATATTTTTTAAAATAATTCAACATTCCATAAAATCAAAAATTTCATACCGTTCGGCTGAATATTATTTCATTTACATACAAAATAAGAGCTCAATATCTCAAGTTTTGCAAAAGTTACAATAGAGCGACAATGTCAATTTTTTTTTTAATTCACAATTCCATAAAATTTAAACCACTTTACCGATTCGAGTTAAATTCAATACCAAACAACATTGAGTGCACCTGCTCTAATAAACAACTATTTAGCAAAATAGACTAAATTTTACAAAAGTTAGAGTGCCCACGCGTTTTTTCAAAATATTCAAAACGGCATTAAATCGAAATTTGTGTATATAATTTGTGAAAAACTGCAACAATTAAAGAGGGGATGGTGCTTCGCTTGTGCACCAAATTTCAGCTCGATAGCTAAAACCATTCTTCAGTTATAGGCGATTGAATCTTCGAAGTTCTATACATACACACACACATACATATGAACATTTTTACTAGACCACATTTCTCGACGTTTTGGACCATTCTGAGTATCCTGACATGAAAATCTCGAAATTTTTCTTTTTCATGAAAATATAGCTTCCTTTACGAGGAAGCAAAAAATAGTGGGAAATATAAAGGGATAATCGTAAAAAATCCTGGGGGTTTTTAAGGACCCTTTGGACAGTTTTTAAAATATATCTTACCTATGTGTAACGTAATCGAACGTACAGCACAGCGGAAATCGTGGAAAGAAGACAAAACAGACAGAAGATTCCCTAGAATCACGAGTATGATGAACCTGTGGTAGAATATGTATAGGAACTGTGGAGAGTAGTAAAAGCAGCATCGCGACTAGTAACCCAGACTTTAGTATTCTTTCGACGTCGTCTCTGCTACGAGACTTCCTCATTCCAGAGCTCACCAGCAACAACAGCGGCAGTTCGAGCCAACGTGAAGCTTTCTTCTGCTACTTCGTGTCTTTCTTATTTTTCTTCTGTCTCCGCTTCTGCTTCAGCGACTACGACTTCCTCAGCCAATCGCGTCACGTCACACGTACGCGTGGTTTTCGTACTCCGGATAGACCTCACGTCATATCTAATGCTTCCGCACTCCGTCCACTTTTCTTTATAGCTTTTTTTTCTTACTTTCTACTCCAGTTTTCTCAAATGGTTTCTACCATTTTAATGCGGTTGTTTTTTTTACCATGCTGTAACATTTTTCAGTTGTGGATATCTTTATTTGCTTTATTTTCTTCCTCATAGAGAAAGTCAAAACTTGCGTTTGCGACTCGTGCACCGAGAGAAAAGATTTCATTGACGTCAAAGAAATGGGTGGATTGGTGGATTTTCATTGATTTCAATGAAATAGTGCATTTGAATTTCAAAGAGAACATTTCATTGCCTGTAAATAAAGATTTACTTAGTAAGCATATAATAAAGAAACAGTTTCATTGTTTTAAAGAGATGTTTTCATTGGTTCGAAGAAACGTTTTCATTGATCTTTCTCTCGCACCTAACCTCACTTTTTTGTTTTCCGGTTCTCTCGAACGAACGGCTTCCAGTTTCGAGGAGCTAGAAGCTTAGCCTATTTCTGCCGTACTTTCTTACATACTCACAAAATTTGAGCTTTATCTGCCGCGTACTTCAGGAAAAAATAGGTTTCGAAATTTTGAGGTGGTAAGAAGAAGGTTTCATTGAATCAGAGACGATATCTTTGAAATCAATGAAAAAGGTTCATTGGTTTAAGGAAATGTTTCTTCGAATCAATGTCACTACTTTTCATTGAGTTTGAGATCATTCAAAGAAAAGATAGTATTGAAATTCAAGTATTTCATTTCATTGGCAAAGATTTCCGTGAATCAATGAAACTTTTTCTCCCGGTGTGTGATTGTAAACCTGGCTTTGCTCGGGCGTCAATCCTTATACTTGCAATCACCAACTTTCGGCCCTTGTCGCGGAATATACTAATTTACATGTGAATAATCCTTCTTAAAAAAACCGTCATTTATAGTATGCAAAGAAAAATTTGTAATTTAATTAAATGACATAAAATCCACCTCACTAACTTTCGTGGAATGCAGCCTTGACACTCATTCTTCGGTAAAATTGGTGGGAATATGAATGAATCGAGTCACCGATGCACCTGGACGAGAAGAGTGCGACGACCTGTAGATAGTTTGGACACCAGCCAGTCGACTACGCCCGTAAATAATTCTCAAT
Organism: Ephialtes manifestator; assembly: GCA_963970395.1. Taxonomy (NCBI): domain Eukaryota; kingdom Metazoa; phylum Arthropoda; class Insecta; order Hymenoptera; family Ichneumonidae; genus Ephialtes; species Ephialtes manifestator. The sequence continues at coordinate 20,041,213 of OZ019978.1, read as the reverse complement.
AGTTCTCTGCGAGAAGCACAAGCAAATTGCAAAACTTTAATCCATAACGATAAATAATATTTCCTCAAGATCACACGAAAAAAAAATTTGGTTGAATAGACTCCAAGCGGCAAAATGGGTTGGAACATTAAACTAGTTGGTTATGGAAACAAATCAATTAGTTAGGGCATCAAACCAGTTAGATGAGCCAGCAATTTAATTGGTTTGCAACTAACGGATTGGATATCACAATTAACTAATCCGGCGGTCCAACAAAAAAATTGGTTAACCTACACGCGAAGAAAAAAGTAGTTGTGAAACTCATTTATTGGGCCCGGCAACCAATCGAAATAGTTAGAATAGCGCCAACTACTCAGTCGGTTGAAGAAACTATAACCTCGTTGGTAGAGTATCGATAGTAAAGATGACCAGCTGAAATCATAACCTCAGCTTACCGGTTGGTTGGCGTAACGAATCATTTGGATTGGATAGCAGCCGTGATAGTTGCAAGAACCAAGTTGTTGATCATACGTACACTGAGAGAAAAACCTGGTAATTACACCGAGAAAAAAGATTTCATTGACGCCAAAGAAATGGGTGGATTGATTTTATTTTCATTGATTTCAATGAAATAGTACATTTCAATTTCAAAGAGAACATTTCATTGCCTGTAAATAGAGATTTACTTAGTGAGTATATAATAAAGAAACAGTTTCATTGTTTTCAAGAGACGTTTTCATTGGTTCAAAGTAACATTTTCATTGATCTTTCTCTCGCACCTAACCTCACTTTTTTGTTTTTCGGTTCTCCCGAACGAACGGCTTCGAGTTTCGAGGAGCCAAAAGCTTAGCCTATTTCTGCCGTACTTTCTTACATACTCACGAAATTTGAGCTTTATCTGTCGCGTACTTCACGAAAAAATAGGTTTCGAAATTTTGAGGTGGTAAGAAGAAGGTTTCATTGAATCAAAGACGATATCTTTGAAATCAATGAAAAAGGTTCATTGGTTTAAAGAAATGTTTCTTCTAATCAATGTCACTACTTTTCATTGAGTTTGAGATCATTCAAAGAAAAGATAGTATTAAAATTCAAGTATTTCATTTCATTGGCAAAGATTTCCGTGAATCAATGAAACTTTTTCTCTCGGTGTTAAAAAAAATGTAGTTATACCGACGATAATCAAACTATAAATTGTAATTCCCAGGAGGAACGTCTATATTTTATGGTTAACCATAAAACCCTTCTGAGAATTATATTAATGGTTCATCCAACTATTTTTCTTATATTTGCTATAATTATAGCAAATATAGCAAATTATAGGCAATTTGCTATAATTATAGCAAATATAGCAAATTATAGCCAATTTGCTATAATTATAGCAAATATAAGAAAATAGTTGGATGAACCATTAATGTAATTCCCAAGAGGAACGTCTATATTTTATTGTTAACCATAAAATACAGACGTTCATCCAACTATTTTTTTATATTTGCTATAATTATACGAACCATTAATATAATACCCGGGAGGAACGTCTCTATTTTATGGTTATAGCAAATATATAGTAGCAATCATCAGAATGATAATAGCTTCAAATATGGATATACGATTTCAACGTTTCATTTATTGAAGTATCATTTATTGAATCATATTATCATCGCTTCCACCATAAAACATTGCAAGCCTTCCTATATTCGTTTTATCATGTGAAATCGTTAAATCAACGATATGCTTTTCTCTCAGTGTACTATTTGTGCTGCCAATGGAAAAAAGTTGAGACTACGATTCCAATTTAGTTTCAGTGACTAACACACGGCACAGCATATGCTGGAATTAGTAGCCAAAACTACTTTTTTCTTTCCGTGTAGCCAACTTAGTCGCTTGGAGCGTATTTAGCCATGCGAATAGTTGGGACAACCAATTATTCCTCTCCGTGCACAACTAAAAAGGACAGTAAGCATAGATTGGGCGAATCTAGAGTAACAAGAAGATGTTTATTGCCTACACCCAGAAAAAAGATTTGGTAATATTAACGAAAATTATCTATTCAACATTTCATTATTTCAATCAACGAAAATTTACTTTCCCTCCAACAACTATGTATTTCATTCAATTTTTCAGTTTTTTTATTTTCAACATATTTATTTATTTAAATCAACTTTCACTGTGCAGCGGACACTAAAAAAATATTTTATTTGTTGCTACTAAGTACTTTCTTAATCCGGAAAAAAGATCTAGTTAAAACGACCAAATACATGTATTAGATATTTTAAAATAAAATCAATTAGAACTATCTTATAATCCAATATATATTTATTTCCTTTCATCAGTGGAGTTTATTATTATCAACATGCAACAGTTATTGATTTGATTTAATTCTTGTCGTATATTTATATAAAAATGATATATTTGTTAAATCGGGAACAGCGGACGCGCGGTCGGTGTGTGGCTCGACGGTCCCTAGAGTTAAGCAGCATTATTTGCGGTCATAACTTGGATGGGTGACCGCTTAGCCGCGCACTGGTTTGCGCGCCAACTGCTGAGCGGGAGGCAGTTTCTGAGCTTCTAAGGGATAGTGAGGAATATCCCAATAAAACAAAATAATTTTTTTTTAATCAGCAATTATATAACTGCCCACCCAAATAAATATTTCTTAGATTTGAATATATTTACTATTCAACAAGTATATCAATTACAAATAAAAAAATTTATTTGCGATGAATGGAAGTCTAGTAGGTCGGTAACCAAATAAGAAATTTCATTTCCGATGCGTAGATTTTAGTTCCGTTAACAAGATCATTTTTCTGGGTGTATGGTAAAACAGATCCAAAGTTCGATGTGAATGTTTCAATTTTCCTTGCGTCCCATCTAGCCCCGGTCTCCAATACCTGCACCGAGAGAAAAAGTTTCATTGATTCACGGAAATCTTTGCCAATGAAATGAAATACTTGAATTTCAATACTATGTTTTCTTTGAATGATCTCAAACTCAATGAAAAGTAGTGACATTGATTCGAAGAAACATTTCTTTAAACCAATGAACCTTTTTCATTGATTTCAAGGATATCGTCTCTGATTCAATGAAACCTTCTTCTTACCAGCTCAAAATTTCGAAACCTATTTTTTCCTGAAGTACGCGGCAGATAAAGCTCAAATTTTGTGAGTATGTAAGAAAGTACGGCAGAAATAGGCTAAGCTTCTGACTTCTCGAAATTCAAAGCCGTTCGTTCGAGAGAACCGGAAAACAAAAAAGTGAGGTTAGGTGCGAGAGAGAGATCAATGAAAACGTTTCATCGAACCAATGAAAACGTCTCTTTAAAACAATGAAACTGTTTCTTTATTATATGCTCACTAAGTAAATCTTTATTTACAAGCAATGAAATGTTCTCTTTGAAATTCAAATGCACTATTTCATGGAAATCAAAGAAACATTTCGTTGAAATCAATGAAAAAAAAATCAATCCACCCATTTTTTTGGCGTCAATGAAATCTTTTCTTTCGGTGTGACAAATACCCTCCAACTTCTATCTCAAACTTATCCGTCTATCTGAGGGTGTCACGTGTGTGGAAAGATGACAATACACCGGTCACCTCGCGCCCGATTCTACACATTCATGTGGACATCTTCGTGACAACACATATGGCGTATGTGCTTAGTCTAGAAAAAGTTTCATTGATTCACGGAAATCTTTGCCAATGAAATGAAATACTTGAATTTCAATACTACGTTTTCTTTGAATGATCTCAAACTCAATGAAAAGTAGTGACATTGATTCGAAGAAACATTTCTTTAAACCAATGAACCTTTTTCATTGATTTCAAGGATATCGTCTCTGATTCAATGAAACCTTCTTCTTACCAGCTCAAAATTTCGAAACCTATTTTTTCCTGAAGTACGCGGCAGATAAAGCTCAAATTTTGTGAGTATGTAAGAAAGTACGGCAGAAATAGGCTAAGCTTCTGGCTCCTCGAAACTCAAAGCCGTTCGTTCGAGAGAACCGGAAAACAAAAAAGTGAGGTTAGGTGCGAGAGAGAGATCAATGAAAACGTTTCTTCGAACCAATGAAAACGTCTCTTTAAAACAATGAAACTGTTTCTTTATTATATGCTCACTAAGTAAATCTTTATTTACAGCCAATGAAATGTTCTCTTTGAAATTCAAATGCACTATTTCATTGGAATCAAAGAAATATTTCATTAAAATCAATGAAAAAAACATCAATCCACCCATTTCTTTGGCGTCAATGAAATCTTTTCTTTCGGTGTGACAAATACCCTCCAACTTCTATCTCAAACTTATCCGTCCATCTGAGGGTGTCACGTGTGTGGAAAGATGACAATACACCGGTCGCCTCGCGCCCGATTCTACACATTCATGTGGACATCTTCGTGACAACACATATGGCGTATGTGCTTAGTCTAGATAAAGTTTCATTGATTCACGGAAATCTTTGCCAATGAAATGAAATACTTGAATTTCAATACTATGTTTTCTTTGAATGATCTCAAACTCAATGAAAAGTAGTGACATTGATTCGAAGAAACATTTCTTTAAACCAATGAACCTTTTTCATTGATTTCAAGGATATCATCTCTGATTCAATGAAACCTTCTTCTTACCAGCTCAAAATTTTGAAACCTATTTTTTCCTGAAGTACGCGGCAGATAAAGCTCAAATTTTGTGAGTATGTAAGAAAGTACGGCAGAAATAGGCTAAGCTTCTGGCTCCTCGAAACTCAAAGCCGTTCGTTCGAGAGAACCGGAAAACAAAAAAGTGAGGTTAGGTGCGAGAGAGAGATCAATGAAAACGTTTCTTCGAACCAATGAAAACGTCTCTTTAAAACAATGAAACTGTTTATTTATTATATGCTCAAGTAAATCTTTATTTACAGGCAATGAAATGTTCTCTTTGAAATTCAAATGCACTATTTCATTGAAATCAAGGAAACATTTCGTTGAAATCAATGAAAAAAAAATCAATCCACCCATTTCTTTGGCGTCAATGAAATCTTTTCTTTCGGTGTGACAAATACCCTCCAACTTCTATCTCAAACTTATCCGTCCATCTGAGGGTGTCACGTGTGTGGAAAGATGACAATACACCGGTCGCCTCGCGCCCGATTCTACACATTCATGTGGACATCTTCGTGACAACACATATGGCGTATGTGCTTAGTCTAGAAAAAGTTTCATTGATTCACGGAAATCTTTGCCAATGAAATGAAATACTTGAATTTCAATACTATGTTTTCTTTGAATGATCTCAAACTCAATGAAAAGTAGTGACATTGATTCGAAGAAACATTTCTTTAAACCAATGAACCTTTTTCATTGATTTCAAGGATATCGTCTCTGATTCAATGAAACCTTCTTCTTACCAGCTCAAAATTTCGAAACCTATTTTTTTCCTGAAGTACGCGGCAGATAAAGCTCAAATTTTGTGAGTATGTAAGAAAGTACGGCAGAAATAGGCTAAGCTTCTGACTCCTCGAAATTCAAAGCCGTTCGTTCGAGAGAACCGGAAAACAAAAAAGTGAGGTTAGGTGCGAGAGAGAGATCAATGAAAACGTTTCTTCGAACCAATGAAAACGTTTCTTCGAACCAATGAAAACGTCTCTTTAAAACAATGAAACTGTTTCTTTATTATATGCTCACTAAGTAAATCTTTATTTACAGCCAATGAAATGTTCTCTTTGAAATTCAAATGCACTATTTCATTGAAATCAAAGAAACATTTCGTTGAAATCAATGAAAAAAAAATCAATCCACCCATTTCTTTGGCGTCAATGAAATCTTTTCTTTCGGTGTGACAAATATCCTCCAACTTCTATCTCAAACTTATCCGTCTATCTGAGGGTATCACGTGTGTGCAAAGATGACAATACACCGGTGGCCTCGCGCCCGATTCTACACATTCATGTAGACATCTTCGTGACAACACATATGCCGTATGTTATTGCACTCGGTGATGGGTACAAACGAATCAACGAAGGAAGAGAAGAAACAGAGACGAGAAAGGATAACGTAGTTCTCGTACCGAGAGCGTTCGTAAGCACAGTCGTTACTGTAGATCTCGTTCGCACACTCCGTATTGATATTCCACGTCGCGATGTCCGTAACGCTCGAAGCCCTGGCGATTGCCCAGTTTTCCATTAACGCGTTGGACGTCGATGGACTTGGCGACGGGAATAGCAAAGCGACTACCGATCTGCGTTACCTCTACAACTAATGTCAACGTTGACTATTTTCTAACTCGCTGAGAATTTGTCAAGCGTGTTTATCGCTGCCACTGTTACCAATATTTTCGTACGATTGCCCAATCTTCCATCACTTTCTCAACGCGCAAAGAGGACACATTTCTGCATTAATAAATATACTACATTTGTGTCGTAATGAAATGGTAAATTTTATATTTTCTAAGAAACGGATGAGCTGGTTAAATTAAAACGGTGAATTTACCGCGTGAACTAGTAATATATTTTCACTTAGAGAACCTCCGCTGGAATATATCGACAGAAAATCTTTGAGGAAGGCCAACAACTTTTTAAAACTACCATTTTGCAATCATTTGGGCCCTTCAACCTTCACCTGAATTATGTTTCGGGAAAGTTACTATTAACGCGAACAGCGTGTGTCTTCTATGTTAAAAATGTAGTTGTTGCATTGAAATCCAATCGAAAATTACCACTTGCTCTGACACTTTACCTGAAATACAAACACTGAGAGAAAATTATGGTATTAGCAGCTATAAAGTGACAACTATTAATTTTTAGTTAGTCCGATTAAATTTTTAATAGTTGCCACAACTATCAAATAGTTACCATAACTATTTTCATATTTACTGTAATTATGAAAATAGTTGGATGGACTAAAAATTATATCAATAGTTATCATTTAAAAATAAAAAAAGATGCAAAGTAGAACCTTGCACATTGCTTCCTCATTATTTTTCGCTTTTTACAAAGCTCCCTCTGTGAGGAAGCAGTATGTTATTCAATTTTGGCTTCCTCATAGAGGAAGCTTTGTAAAAAGCGAAAAATAATGAGGAAGCAATGTGCAAGGTTCTACTTTGCATCTTTTTTTTTTATACCTTGTGTCTCTTTTGCAGAGGTGTTTTATACAGCTATAAATCACCTCTGCAAACACCGTTACATCTAATTTTGATTAGATACAAATTTTTGTCGTACTTTCTCGACTTTTCCGGAAGTTATAGCGAAAATCTACATTTTTTTAAAAATGAAAAATGGTGTAAAATCCGAACGACTTTACCGATCATCACCAAATTTGGTACATGGCATTTCTGAATGTTATTTTTCGTCTGTACAAAATTTCTGTTCATTTGTTGAAATTCGACGTAATTTAGATCAAAATCTATTTTTTTTCGAAAAATTCAAAATTCTATAAAATCCGAACCGCTTTACCGATTTCGTCGAAATTCAATACCATACAACATTGAACGTATCTTCAGTTATGAAGAACTATTTAGCCAAATCGGCGAACTTTTACGAAAGTTAGAGCGACCACGCCCTTTTTTCAACAAATTAAAATCAACATAAAATCTTAATGACTTCACATATTTTGGCAAAAATCACAACATTCAAAGAGGGGCAGCTACTCTACTTGCGTGCCAAATTTGAGCCGGATCGCTCGAACGGTTACCGAGTGAGAGGAGATTGAATTTTCGAAGCCCAGCACACACACACACACACACACACACATACATACATACGGACATTTTTTCTAAACCACTTTTCTCGACGTTTTAGGTGATTCTAAGCATACTGACATGAAAATCTCGAAAAAAAAAAATTTCATGAAAACAAAGCTTCCTCTATGAGGAAGCAAAAACAGTCAACTGTAAAATAGTTGTGATTTTACAGTTGACTGTACTACTATGATTTCTCGGAGTGAAGAGAAAGAACGAAAATAGTGCCTTGCCAATATTGTCAGCATTGGCAACCAACGTCAGATCGATCCGAATCCTTTGCATAGGAAAACAAGTTTTGAGACGGCAAATAAATATTATTTGCATTTATCACTATCATGTCAATATTATCTATTTTATCCATTTATATATTTGTTTATAACCCGATGAAATTATAGATCTTTTAGACATGCGCATGAGACAACACTTTGGATTCAGATTGTCGTAGTGATACTAAGCATAACCTTTGGCTTATTTCATGCTACATCTTCTTTACCGTTTTTTCTTTTTCTTTTCTAAGCAAAGGTCTTTTGTAATGATATGTACATGCAGTGTCGTGATATAACATATCGTGCAGGGTATGATCGTGAGTGTCTCGTGAGAATGCCGATGGGAGAGAGTCGTGCAAGATCGACAAGACACACTGGGTAAATGTGGATAACGCGCAAGGCACAAGGCGCGGATAGCTCACATGGAAGGGTGCGCGAAGACTGTGTACTCATCGGGTCTGCTCACCGGCCCTGAACGCCCGTCCTGGCGCCGTCTACCTATCCGCTCTACGACAATGACCTTTTCCCTTCTTTTCCCCACATATCTGCTCGTCACGATTTCTTCAAATACTTCTGCTATAGGAAAATATTCCGATCGACGATAAGCAAATACTGCAACATGGAAAAGGGCGGATCAAAGGGGGAGATACCTAAGGGGCCGTCCATAAATGACGTCACCACGGATTTCATCTTTTTGGATCTCCCCCGTCCCCCTGCCCCTAGTCACGTATCGTCACAATTGCAAAGCCCTTCCCCCAAACGTGACGTCACGGATGGGGATAAAAATAGCGAATAATCAAAATAGCGAATGGCTGAAATACCGAATTTCATAATGATGGCCATTCTAGATTCAGACGTTCCTTATTTTGAAATTCGCTATTTTAACAATTCGCTATTTTGGTCATTCGCTATTAAAATGCCATCAAAATAGTGAATAGTCAAAATAGCAAATGGCTAAAATAGCGAATTTCATAATGATGGCCATTCTATATTTAGACGATCCTTATTTTGAAATTCGCTATTTTAACCATTCGCTATTTTGGTCATTCGCTATTAAACTGCATCTTATTAAAATGCCATCAAAATAGCGAATAGTCAAAATAGAGGATGGCTAAAATAGCGAATTTCATAATGATGGCGATTCTATATTTAGACGTTCCTTATTTTGAAATTCGCTATTTTAACCATTCGTTATTTTGGTCATTCGCTATTAAAATGCATCTTACTAAAATGCCATCAAAATAGCAAATAGTCAAAATAGCGAATGACTAAAATAGCGAATTTCATAATGATGGCCATTCTATATTTAGACGTTCCTTATTTTGAAATTCGCTATTTTAACCATTCGCTGTTTTGGTCATTCGCTATTAAAATGCATCTTATTAAAATGCCATCAAAATAGCGAATAGTCAAAATAGCGAATGGCTAAAATAGCGAATTTCATAATGATGGCGATTCTATATTTAGACGTTCCTTATTTTGAAATTGGCTATTTGAACCATTCGCTATTTTGGTCATTCGCTATTAAAATGCATCTTATTAAAATGCATCTTATTAAAATGCCATCAAAATAGCGAATAGTCAAAATAGCAAATGGCTAAAATAGCGAATTTCATAATGATGGCGATTCTATATTTAGAGGTTCCTTATTTTGAAATTGGCTATTTGAACCATTCGCTATTTTGGTCATTCACTATTAAACAAATAAAGTTTGACGTCACTATGTTAGCAAAGTATTTTTTTTCGTGCAGATAACCTCAAGAGCTGTAAAGCATTAGCAAATAATTCAATATTGTGAACGAAATAGAAAAAAAATTGATTTTTATATATTGCTTTCTTCTAGAAGAAGCTTTGGATTAGCAAAATAAAAAAAATGTACATATATTTCTGATTTTCAGCATAGCGGAATAGCAAGAGATGAGCGTGGGAGAAGGCTGAAGAGAACGAAAGGACTGCAAGGGAATTGGGACGCCGGGAAATGAGCACAACGGGACCTGGATCTGGCAGCTGCTTCGCTTACCCTCGTTCAACCCCCATCCCAGATTTTACTATCTGCTATTCCAGGTATGCGAGACCGAATGACAAAGCTTTTATCAGGATTTTAACGTGAACCTTCTGACATTTTCGATTCCTAAAACAGCCGGACTATTTCAGAAAAATAATTTTTTTACAGAAATAAATAAAATTCCATCTGACAAAATGAGTTCAATTAATAAAGAAATTGAGTACACGGAAAGAAAATATTAGTTGCCATAAACAAAAAATAAGTTGATACAACCAATCGATTATTCTTTTTCCCTTACAACTCAAATAGTAGTGCCAACAATTCGAATGGTAATATCGACGATTCTTACTAATCGTAAGAATTAATCGTGTGAATATAGTTGAGGTTACTATTCGATCTAGTTGGAGCAACCAACTATAAAATAGTTGTTTTATACCTTGTGTACAGCAAATTGGAAACGTAATTATCACAAACAAACATTTCTTTTCGTGTAAATAAAAAATTGTTTAATTTTTATTTACGAGAAGATTAAACGAATTAATCTTCCGACTATAATAATTTACTATACATTTTATTATTATATACTATTGAGAGATATTGAGAAATATTTAAAAAATCAAATCATTGTTGATTGATGCAAAATTGCATTCGTTAAGCGATGTTTGTGCAAAATAACAAAATAATCGATTCGAGCTCGCAAGATTGCAATTCAATTCACACGATGACATAGATACCGCAAGGCATTGGAATTCTAAACGTAGTTCGTCGTATATTCCACGTCAAAGCGTAACGCTCACTCACAGCACAAATAGCATACAAGCCAATCGCACCGATCTCTAAAGTGTGAAATTTTATACACACACGAAGTATCAATAATGCAATAGACCCCAATACGTCTAGTTTGCTTATTTTTAAACTATAAAATATTGTGTGAAAAAACCCGGTTCTACACTGAAAAAAAAAATGTCATTGATTCAACAAATGCATCGTTTGCAGGCTGCCAAAAGAAGTATTTTTGAATAAACTCCAGTTCTTATTCGTTCAATCCCATTTAACAGTGAAATAATAAAATATTATTTTGCTTATTTTAGAGTTGTTCTTTCGATCTCGTATGGAATTGGAGGAATTAGAATTCAAATTAATTTGATAACGCTTGTTTTTGGCAGACTGCAAACGATGGATTTATTGAATCAATGACATTTTTTTCAATGTATCAAATGTGTATGTATGGGTATGAAAAAAAAGAAAAACAAATTGCTTTGGCATAATACTCAGCCAAATAATAATTCAACATACATAAATATTGTGGTAGATAA